>CAWVPG010000153.1:0-432705 GCA_963931845.1 Maratus michaelseni | reverse complement strand
AAGTATTGCAGCTGAACAAAAGGCTAATGATAGTTATGATAAACTATTTTAAAATATTACAAAATAGAGTTCTGAATTTAGGTATAAAATTATTCACTAATTCTTTTTCATTTCATTTCATTAAAATATAAATCAAGTTAAAAAGTACCATCTTTCATAGATTTGTAAACCTTTTTTATATAAAAAATCCGTTTACCTTTGAATACTCTATACCTTTTTCTGTACATATGAACACTGATTTGCATATACAATACGCTACGTTTTACTCTGCGATAATCATGAAAGTATTTTGTACAGGAGTTGGATTTCTTCAGGTACGTTTTATAGGATTTAGTTAATACAGAAAAAAGTTGAGACAGGATTCAGATGATACTAGAATTAAACTCCGGATTTTATTAGTAATGAAGTTTCGATTTTTCTATATTTGTCCTTTAGGATTACAACATGAGTTATCGAAATGAGTTATCGAACACATTTTTAATACGCTATTTCGTGTTAATAAATATAAAACTGTGCACGCATACTTCTGAATATCGGATAATCGTTATGGAGATCATTTCAATAACAAATCATGCACGTTCGTAAATAAGATTTTGTTTGGGATTTTCCGAAAACATGAATTTAAAACTTGCAAACATTGACTTTGTCGATTTTTCAGAAAAAGTTCAAAGTTTAATATTATCCATAACGTACATAATTGTCTATGTTATTTATAATAGTTTCAGAACAAATTAATGTCAACTTTTCCTGTGCGAGAATTGTGTTTGCTTCCGTATCACACAATGCGATGTATTCGATTTAAAAATAAAACATTGCTGTTTATTCTTCACCTAAATCTAATGACTTGTAATTTAAATATTTTTATAAAAGTTTATTAGTCAATAATGATGGCATGTCTAAAAAGGACGTTGGTAAGCCCTATTTATAATTTAGGACCCAGTTTGTGATTAGTTTTTAATTTATCCATATAACTTTATTGGCTTTTCCTTTTAAAGTCGCATTAAAATCAGGCGGAACAAGCGCTTGGAAAAATATAAAAACTTAACTTTTATTTTTTTCCCGTATGCTAATATTTGAACAAGTGTTAAAATTTTGTAAATAAATGACGTATATAAAATTTTCTTATGTTGTGTTTTTACGGTTTTTAGTTAAGCTTAAACCTTAATTTGGATCTGCTCAAATTTATAATATACGAATTGCGTGTGCTGTTACGTTAAAAGAGTTGAATATGTGTTTGTATAAAATCAAATAATCTTCCATGTTTGCTGTATCTTTCACCATGACTGCAAGAAAAGTAAAAAGAAAAATATTTTTATTTTGTCCTTGAACTTTAGTTTTTCTGCTTTATCGTTACCAGTGTTTAAGTCAGACATTTTATCTGTGAATAGAACTTTGTTGAGCTCTGGTAAGGATTGTGGATTTTGGCTATTAATATGTCGAAAACTTTTGGGATGACACATTTACCGCTTCTTGGAGGGGGGTGGATGCATTACTGACACAACCCCTGAATTCATAACCTGTATAGCAAGCCTGGTGGTGGTGATGTCATTGCAAGTAACAATGATCATGGTCATGTCAGATCTGTGACCAAAATGACAACACTCAATGATGTCACAATGTGGCTAAAATGTGAACTTCTTCAAAATCTTTAAAAAAATGGAAGAGCACTTTAAAGTACTTTTCTTTACTGTAGAAATATAGAAATATTTCATGGGTCAGTTTGTAAATTTTTAAAGTCACTGTGACATCACAGCAAATCACGCACTTCGTCAAAATTGTGATAAAAAACAACCACATAATAAAGTCACACATGCGCACATGTGACACAATTGTAAATTTTTTAAAAAATGATATTAAAATTAAAATAAGTTTATATTTGTGCATTTGAGAGTCTAGGTCTTATTTTATTTTGTTGGTCCTTTCCAAATTAACCTATATTCACTTATTGATTGATCAACCTGCAATAAAATGATCTGTAAATAGATCAATTTTTGCTATTATGCAGTTGGAATCATATCATACAAACATAATTAGGCATATATTTAACGAGAAAAATCATTTTTTAAATTAATTTTTATGTAATTTAAAAACAACTTATTTTTATTAAAATTTAATAATTTTTATTAATAATATTGTAAGATTTTATTTTATAATCTAACAATTGCTTAAACATTCACTTGATTTATAACTGTAAATGGCTGTATCTATTCAATTTAAACAACCTTTGTTACTTACTCAAACAAACAATAGGATGGTGAGATCACAACATTCCATATACCCATCAATACTATAACATGTTCGTAAACATATTTAATGATTCACCTACAATCCTACTTTAAATCCTTTATTTTACACATATCGGATTACTAAACTTCCTATTCCGGTACAAAACTATGCAACACCGTATTTTATCTCTCTTTCTATTTTTAAACTTCACCTTCTAATCATCTTGTGATATCGTGTATCTACTAATTGTACCCTTGTACTACTAAAGATATTCATTTACAGATGTGTATTATTATTTCGAATCCCATTACTGTACAATGCCGTATAATTTTATCAGTTATAAATTACTGCTATCAACGGAGCTGGTAGGAAAACCATAGAGGCACATTGGAGGATAAATATTTTTGACGCCAGTTGAAACTGATATTATCTTCCGTAACTATGCATCGCAACATTTTTCCAATGCTTTTTTCTCTTTTAATATCATGACATGGCTGTTTAATGACATAAATGTTATTTTAATTAACTAAATACTTAATAAATCACTAAAACATAATTAAAAATACAGATAAGCCTCGAATTAAAAATCATTCGATGACATACCAGACACAAATAATTCATCTGATCTCAAGTGACTGTGACTCCCAATGGTGCATTTTTGGCATTAAATCCTATAGCTTGGCGATAGTTTATTTTATTTATTTATTTTATTTTATTTTTTTATGGAATGTGGTCGATAAAATAATGGAGAATTATCAATTAAAATTTCTTTTATTTTTGAATTTTTTTTTGTCATTGTGGTAACACTACACAAGAAACAAATATTTTTTATTTCAATATCACCTCAACAATAACATTCAGCAACAATGAATTGTGAAAAGTGCTTTGTGAATTGTTCAAGTACATCCATTGTTGAAATAATTTTTCGTTGTTGAAATAAATTTATATTGTTAACACCTAAATACGACAGATAGTTAATTGACAATCAAATTGATTATTGCAACAAAGAGTTAATTGTTGCAAAGTACATTTAATTCATTCCTTACGGAAACATTTGAAATTGTAGCTTGTATTGCTAATGCTCTGATTTAAAACTGCGTTTTATGTGAGAAAAAAAGCTTTTTGCGAGTAATTTATTATTTGCATCGTTTAATTTGAGTGTTTCATACTTGAAACTACTTAAATCACCATGTTTTTTGCACTGTTTTGCGTCTTATGGCTCCTTACAGTTTATGAAGGAAGCTGGCTTTTGGCTGCGGGCATTGTCATCTTGCTCGGCATCGCTATCTTTGTGGATCATGCAACTAAAAATATGATGCAATTTCCAGCAGATTGTGGAGATATTGCTTCTGAAACAAGTTCAGCTACATTTTTCGATGTCGTGTCTGAAACGAGTTCGGATCTCAGTGATTACAAAACCGCTACTGAGGATTCAGAACCAGATACCATCTACGAAGATGCTCGACTCATCATTTTGGATAGTCCTTTCGAAATAAGAAAGAAGTATGATAAAGATTTAATGGAAAGATTTCTTGATAATTGCTTAGACGAATCTGGCTTTGTTAGATTCGAAAACATACAATGGATATCTGGTCGACTGGCTGATCAAACACCTGAAATTGAAAAAGAACAGCCTCAAATGCCAGAAGGGAAATTTAACATGCAATCGATCTCTGATCCACTGGCTGACCAAACACCTGAAAATGAAGAAGAACAGCCTCAAATGACAGAAGGAAAATTTCGACAGAGACTTAAAAAGTTCTTCTGTTGTTGCTTTTGTTGTGGATGTTGTAATGTCACTGATAGTCAGTGACTGAATCACCAAAAGCGGGATACACTCTGCTCTGTTTCCTTCTGGGAAGACAACGTTCAGGCAAGAACGTATGAGCAGAGGAATGGTCCTGCGAAGGGGAGAGATGGAAGCCCACCTCCACGTGGTTCTCCCTAGAAACGTTGCTCGTTCGACGACGGGCAACGGCTAGGAGGCTTCCGCTGAATGGCATCCTGAAACCATTCTCTATAGACTTGGAGTAGGGGAAGAAATTTATTTAAATACTTGAAGATATTTCAAACATTTAAACAGTTATATGATATTTCGATATGGATTGCTTCCACTGTTATCAACGTAATATCCGTTAGCTCGATACAATTTATGGTGGTTGTCCTTCAGTTAAAACACTGTAGATAGCGAAACTAAAAATTTTATATGTGTCTGTTCGCTAGCGCTATCTATTTTGTTATTGTATTGTACTGTAAGTAGGTTCAGAATATGGCCAACTTGCTCGCACAAGCAAATATGCATGACAGTCTCGGTGCAAACCAATCGATGAGCGTATATGTGCAGTCTCACAGCATTTGAGAAGTAGCTATTCGAGTTATTAAAAATACACAAAGGTCATAGAAGCCTACAGATAGATGCTGTATTCGTAAGTCTGACAGCTCCCATGTAGTACTCAAATGCACTTTGGTGAAATCAAATTTTTTAATACAATTACTTTATGGCTATGTTTTTTTCTTAAGTATCTATGATTAAAGTATATGTATGTTGCTGATATAAAGTGGTGTATATTTAGTAATAAAAATTAAAATTGATTTTTGGTAAATTTGTCTAGCATTTATATTGTGCTACGATGTCCTATTAATTTAGATAAATAATAATAATAATTAAAAAACTTGATGTATGTAAATCACGTTGAAAAAAAATGATGGCAAACAGAGCCAAAACAAATAAATTCTTGGTAGATAATGCGCTCTCTCGCGATTTATTAAAATTAGAATTCTAACAAGTGGCAATTTGTAATAAACAATAATAGAGGTAAGTGAATGGGCTTACCTTTTATACGTCATGGCCCGGACAGTCATCGATCGTCCATCATCTGTTATGACACGTATAATCCATGTTTAATTATGGTCAGGGATTTCATCTATATTTTGCTAATATTTTTATTTACGGTTTTATTTATTTATTTGATGAACACATATTAATTGTGTTCTATATTCTTGAGATTTGTTCTACATTCATTAACTGGAAAAAATTAATGTGAATAATGAGTGTAGATGTCAACGAAGATAAAGACTCCATTTTGAGTTTAAAAATTATTAATTAAAGAAGCATTTTTGGCTTGCGACTTATCAAGCCAGTTACATATTGAAAAAGTGAAGTACAATGTTGTGTGGCGTTAAGCAGCATGTGCTACAAAAATAAAAATATAAAAAAGAAGTCTGTTTATAATCAGTTAAGAATTTGCTGAGATCAGTATATCTATTTAGTTCAAAAAAGTCATTAGATTAAAAAGCTGCATACACACTTTTCACATCTGTTCGTTAAGTGTTTCTCGTTTACTAATTGTATTCTGTTTCGTGAGCTCATCTGGATGATTAAATTCAAGACCCCTCCTTAATAACTTCAGATGGATAAGGTCTTATTGTTTTTCTGTGGTACAATAGTTGATGTTTGGGTATGGGTTTCGTTAAACAATCCGGAATCATGTGTTCCGTAAGACAATACTTTAGTTCAATAATTCCATCTTCCTTTAACTGTCTTATTGCGTGAACTCTAATATCTATGTGCTTCGTCTTCTTCGAAAAATTTCATTCTCGATCGTCTTAATACTGCTTTGATTATCATGGTAAATCATAATTGGTGCCCTTTTCTTTCTTTTCTTCTACCTCTATTGTATTTATTTAAGTGTCTTCAGATTAGAGAACACTGTTGTTATGACTAAAAATTATTATTTGAACTTTCATTTCTACTCATTTTATTTGCACAAAAATATTACATTTCATCAAAATTAAATTTTTATAGACTTTAAATTGTTATTTTATCCCAACTATTTGGAATTCAATCTTTATATAAAAAAGAAAACAGAAAACAAAAGCATGAAAAAAAGTCTTGCTATTCTCTTATCAACGTTACTGAAAAAATTTTTCGGCACTCTCAAATATGAGTAGTGGTAACGTAAGATTCTTAACTGAGGAGCTGTGTCACTTTCATATTAACTATTCCCATATCATTTAATTCAATATTCTCCAGATTTTCCCCTTTTCCGCTTTTTCTTAACACTCAAATTTCGCATAAAACATTATTGTGTTCATAAAACATCTGCACCTCCCCCCTTTCAATGCAGGTTATTCATAAAATGTCATCTTTTTTTTTTCCTTTTGCGTCGATATTTCCACATTAGTAAAAAGCTTTTAAACATTTAACCCAATGTAAAAAATTTTGTCCTTTTTTAATAAAGTTTATTCGGAATTCGAACAGTTATTTTCGTATGTTTCGTGAACTTTTTTTTATGCAAGTTTTTTTTTTTTTTTTTTTTTCATTTTGCGACGATTTTTTGACATTGATAAAAGAAATTCGGTTTCATACTTTTAGCCTTATAGCAAATTCGTACAAATCTTTTCACCGTAAACGAGATAATCAAATTTACAGGCATCGTATTTTGCCTTTTCTACTGAAAATGTGGTAAAACATATGCTAATTAACAAATATCCGCAAAAACATTTACTAATATAATCACTTTAAACATTACATATTAAATAAATATTTTCAATAATTTTTTTTCAGAATCCGTACAGCAGAAAATTTTATATGCGACTTCTAGAGTTCTTTCGTGTTTCGGGGAAATTTTTGGGCATTCATTCAGTAAACTGATTATATACCTGAAGACATGTAATATGTACTGAATATTTACATATCATCGGAAATACACCTTTGAACATCAGTTTTATAATTCTCTTCTATCAGGATATGAGTTAAAAATCGATTAAAAAATTCCCTGTTTACATACAATATTCGTTATTTAAAGAAAAAAAACAGAAAAAATAGTACCGATTTTAAAAGAGATTTTTAATTGCCAAAAAGTGTTGCCTTCTTTTAAAATAACAATACCTTTGGAAGTGGCGTTTAAATCGCCACAATTCGCACAAATTTTTTCACCGTAAACGAGATAGTCCAATTGACAGGCATCGTATTTTGCCTTTTCTTCGGAAAATGCGGTAAAACACCAACCCCTTTGCTTCTACGGATCGAGAAATGTTAAATTTTTTTATCGAATCTGGGACGTTGGGACAACCGTGGAAGGTAATACTACAAGAGTCTCGCGACCACAAGTTTCCTGCCGAACGTCCCAGAACATTAAAATTGCGGTCAGCTATCCACTGAAAACTTGAGCGATGGAGCAAGTTTAGCGTTTCTAGGCGTCCGAGTGACAAGAAACCAGGCGCTTTCTTTTTCTCGTCTTAAAACAAAATTTTTGGTATAAAAATGCTTAAAATCGGCCCGTAACTTTTTTTATTATTGAATTTTATAAATGTGTCTATTATTGAATCATTCCTTCCTGTTCCAGACATAATGTCTCTATCATTAAAATTGCGGTTTTTGTTTAGTTTTGTTGTGGTTATTATCGATGCTTTGGAAAGTGTTTCTGTCAAAGAAAAGTGCTAAAATGATTAGAAAGAAAAAAAATCCTATAATTTATTACTTTTTTACAAAATATATCATAATCAAACTTTGTGTGCTGGGAGTAAAATTTGGGAGAAGGAGGAACGTGACTTAAAAAAAAAAAGTGAAAATCTGCTGTAGTAGACCTTTACTGGAATAGGATTGAAATAGAAACTTTTTTTAACGACCAATGCCAGTTTTTTTTTCTTTTTAACACTTTCCAACCTAGTTGAAAAGTGTTAATGACTTCGGTTTGTCTGCCGTCTGCCGTCTGTCCGTGCTCTAACTCCCGTAAATATGCTCGGATTGCCTTGCAATTTTTATATGTTATTGTCGTTATCTATAGCACGTTCCCTATTTCAACTGAAGTGCGTAGCACTTATAGTTTTTTTACAGGGACACTCAAAAGAATTCCGTTACATTACGGTCAATGGGGAAAATCATTTGCGGTTTATTTTAATGATGTTACACAATTACAAACACATTGTAATTGATATATATCACTAAGGTGTATTACAAGAAGCTTAACATGGAATAGGGTGTGCATAGCACTTATAGTTAATTTACAGGGACAGTCAAAAGAATTCCGTTACATTACGTCTATGGAGAAAAATCGTCTGCGGTTTTTTAAATAATGTTTCACTATTTTAAACGCATTGAAATTTATATATATCACAAAGGTGCATTGCAAGTGGCTTACTACAGAATAGTGTGTGTATAGCCGTCATCGTTCATTTACAGGGACACACAAAAGAATTCTCTACTGTATGTTAACAATAATTCCTGGAAGTGCATTTTAAGTTACTGAACGCGATTTTAAATTTAACTCCCTTTTTGTTTAATACGTGGTGTGTATAAATTCTGTAGATCCTATACAGGGAAGCACAAAAGTTCGCGAACACATTTCCGTTTATTGACAGAAACTCCAGAAGGAGAATTTTAAACTGTGCTACGCGTTTCTTAACTGAGCATAAATTTAGCATCCTATGTAGTATATATACATATCTATAGATCCTATACAGGGCTGAATAAAAGTATTCGGATATTTTTCCGAATATTGTATACGTTGGAAATTCTTGAAATTATGTTTTTAAATATGCTATGCGTTTTCCAAATTGTTTACTGAGATGTTATCTTTCATCTTATTAAACGGTATGATTTGTAAAGTTATTTTGGAAGGGTTGGAAAGTGTTACATAATCTATGCTTGACGCATGATTTTTTGTTCTTGTTTTGCTTGTAATCATTTGTAAAAAAAGTACATGTAATAACATGTAACATTCGTGTATTTAAAATATGTCCTCGGCAAATTGATATTTTTTACTTATTTTTTCTTTGTACTGGATGAAATGTTTATTATTAATCGGTAATAGCAAGCCTGCATTGGTTTCTGAGGATTCTATCACACGCAATGTCCAACGATATGAAATACATACTATTGCATCTGGCTTACTCTTTCGTGTTGCGAGTAAGCTTATATTTATAACTGAGGAGTAATATGCAAATATGTAAGCAACACGCACAACGTTTTGCAAGTAATCGCTGATAAGATTTTCAAACAGAGCAAAACAAAAGAATTGCGAACAACTATTTTGAGAGCAACGGGGATATTCTTTTAAGAGATGGAAACAACGATAAGTTCAGTATCGACGAAATTACGGGAAGTGGACTATTTCACTGCGTGTATTCTCTACAGCATTGTATTATGTGTGATTGCTTGTTGCTTATGCATTCATTGAAATAAACATGAAATTTCATTAATTGTTCGCTTTACATTGGAATATGCGCAATGAAATGTCTGGATATTGCTTTCCATTATTGATAAAATATTGGTAAACAAAAACACTCTAGTGTTGGCTCAATAGTTTATGCCTATTTTAAAAAAATCTGTATAAAAGGACGTAATAAATCTCAATCAATTTATAACATACAAAGGAATATTATTACTCTACAACAATTTTTGACCCACACTATAAGATTAAAAAAGGCGAGAAAACTGAATTGATAACATTTTCTTGATTTTAGCTGTGTCATGATGGCTAACGATTTCATATAATCTACAGAGAATTACTTAACGAAAAAGAATATAAATTTCTTGAAATTATTAGCCTATTAACCTGTTAGAAAAAAGAAAATATTAGTAGAAGAAAAAAAGGCTAGTCTACAAATTGAAAATACTTTTTAGAACTGAAACCATAATAATTTAATATTTAACTTTTGTTAATGCTTAACCTTTTGACTACGGGCTGTACAATTTTTATATTCACAAAACAATTTCTTTGTGGTAGATTTCGCTTGAAAGTATCTTAGTATAAGTGTGTGACAGAGTTCATTTTTCAAAAAGTGGTGCGAATAGAATAAAGTAATAGAGGGTGGGACGACATATGTCCCAACCCGGTAATCAAAGGGTTAATGTAGAAATGAAGTCCGTTTTATTTCATCACGCATCATATTTTTGATATACATCTTTCAGATTAGGAGTTCCTCTTCATATCGAAATTGTCACAAACTTTACACTCGACGCCATTTTTAAAACTTTCCAACATACTTGAAAAGTGTTTATGAATTCGGTTTATCTGTCTGCCTGTCTATCTGTCCGTGCTCTCACTGTTGTAAATATACTCGGATTGTCATGAAATCTTTATACATTATTGAATTTTACTATAGAATGTTCGGTATTGAAAATGAAGCGTATAGCAATCTTCAAAGGGTTTATGTAGAGGGACACACAAAAGTCTTTGATTACATTATGGTATATGTGGAATAACGTTTCTGGAGCATTTAATGGATGTTACGCTATTTCAAACATAATGATATTAATATGCATTACTTAGGTAGACTACAGCATGCTTTTAGCGGAGTATGCAATCAGTAGCATTTATAGTTCAGTTACAGGGATGTACAAAATTAATCCTTTACATTATGATCTATGGGGGAAAATCGTTTGCGGTGCATTTTGAACATTGCATTATGATACTTGAAACATAATGGAATTTAAAAGGATGACCCAGGTTCACTACAACTTATTTTTACTACTATGATTATGAAGCGCGTAAGATTGATCGTTCATGTACAGGGACTCACAAGAGAAATCGGTTAAAATTCTCAGTATTATCGGTCATTACCAGAAGTGCTCTTTCCGTTGTGATATCCGATTTTACGTAATTTTTATTGTATTATGTGTTGTTTACAAATTCTGCAGATTATATACAGGGGTGCACGAAAGACTTTGAATAGGGGCAGCCATTGCTGAAAATGGATTTTTACTGAGTTGTGTATTTTTTAAATTGCTTATTTAGATATATCATTTCATCGTATGAAAAAATTAAATTTCTCAATAATATTCTGATAGTGTTGGAGTGATTTTCGTAATGTATGCCGAATGCATGATTTTTCGTTCTTGTTTAATATTATGGTAAATTTTACCCACGGATATCGAACCATTTGATAGAGTAATATAGGAATTATACAGAAGTAAAATTTATCACCTATAATTAAATGCCTTTTCCTTTAACATAATTGAACAAGAACGAAAAATCACGTGTCAAGCATGGATTATGAAACACTTTCCAATTACAGTAACAAAAATTCACAGTTTACTAAATAAAAAATTTAGAAAACGCATGACACATTTTAAAACCCAATTTCAACAATTGCTACCCAGGTCGAAACAAAATATCCGAATTCCCTGTATATGATTTATATTTTTGTATGTATATACTACACAATATGCTAAAATTTAGTTCAGTTACGAGATACATTAGCACGATTCAAAATCCCCGTTCAGGAATTTCCTTCAACAAACGAAAATGTACGTGAGATCTATTGAGCAGTCCGTTATATGACCTATAGAATTTCTATGCATTAATTAAAATGCAAAAAATTAGTTGCATTTAAAATTGCGTACCAGAACTGAAAACGAACTCCCAGCAATTATTGTTCATAGACAATACTGTAACCAAATTCTTTTGAGTGTCCCTGTAAATGAATGATACATTCTTTGCATACCATTTTCTGCAGTAATCGCCTTGTAGTGTTCCCCAGTGATACGCATCAACTTGAATATGTGTAAAATTTTGAAACATCATTAAAACACGCCGAAAACGATTTTTCCTAATAGACCGTCATGCATCGGAATTCTTTTGAGTGTCCCTGTAAAAGAACCACCACTTCCTTTTCAGTACCAAACATGCCATTGTAAACCCCAATCACATACAGTATTAATTTCAAAGCAATCCGAGTATATTTAGATGAATCAGACCACGGATAGACAAACTGGTTTCATAAATATATTTTCAACTATGTTGAAAGTGTTAAAAACGAATTGTCAGAATCAGCGGAAATTTTGTATTCCTATATTTAAAACTCTTAATAATCGAATTGTATTACTATTTTTATAGGTTACAATAAATCTATATATTTAAAACGCGAAGCTTTTTCTTTCGACAATTCGTGAGAACAAAGTACTGCATCAAATTACATCATTCTTTTTTTAAATGAAAGATATTTGGACACAGATTTGTTATCGCACATTCGTTTGTTCGAAAATTTTATTAATTAGCCGTAATTTTAAATTAAGCTTTTACTTCTGCGTATGACGTCATAAAGTCGGCAATCAGAATACGCCCACTGTTGCAACTCACATAGTTTATTCTCTGAGCGAGCGAGGTTGTGAGGATAAAAGAGAAATAATAAATATTAAAAACACGTGGCTTTTAGGCCGAATTTTTTAATTTGCAAGTTAAATTTCGGTAAAAATATTTATCCGCGTGTTTTATAAAAGAATAAAAATTTATATTTATTATGACGTCACGGGAATATTGTCCATTGGGTTTATTTTATCATTATGCATTATAACTTTGTTGATGCCATTTTTTCATTATAATTAAATACAAAATATATTTTTATTTTTATACATGGTATTTAAGGATAAAAATAACGTATACATATTACGTGTGAAAAGTTTGCGCTGGTGAAAATGACGTTATACTTAGCTTGAAATGCATTTTAACATTGATAAAACTAAAAAGAAAAATTTATATGATTGTGTCAACATGACGTAATTTAAACTGATTTTTCAATTTTTAATTTTAAAGATTAGAACTGGAGCTTTTATTGGGTGCTTCATCTTGATTGCATACCTTGATTACATGGTACCAATTACTTTTTTTAAATTATAGGTTAGAAGATTTCATTTTTTAATAAAATAAATTCACAAAAGTAAAGGATTTCAGGAAAATTAAAATTATTAAAAATAGTGTTATGGTTAAATAAAAACTAGAAATAATGATTGTTTTTTTTTTAGCTACAATAAACAATGTAAAGCTAATATTTTATAGGAATTATTTTGGTAGGTTTGTTATAAGTTCATTTAACAGTTCTTTATTAGCGGCAAAGTTCTTTTTCACTGTGAATTTCTCTTTTGATGTCAAAAAATGGTAGTTTACTTTTGGACGCCAGCTAAATCGCAGTGGCAATTTTTAGAAATGTATAACTGTTGTGTTAACAAACGGCGCTATCGCTTTAGCTTTCATCGCGCTTACATATCACTTCTAAATAATACAAATTTCAATTTTTTAATACATTTTACTACAATTTTAATTCTTACATAATCATTTAGAAAAAAATGAGATTTCGATTGAAATGTATTTGAAAACTGCCGCTTAATTTAACGAATTTTTAAATAATTTTCAAGCATGAAATATTTTTCAATTCTATCGCAATAATGACCATCAGTTTGCTTTAATAATGTAAAATATCCCCTGGGAATATTGCCACAGTTGAAAATAGATTTCTCTCACAGTCATGAAAAGCGAAAAAATAATAATTTAAAAAAAAAAACTGATAAAGCATAAGATCAGAAAAAAAAAAAACTATTTTCAGTTTATGTTTAACATAAAATTGATATGTTGAATTCGTTGATGTATATGTTGCATCATAATATGCTAGGAATTGTATTTTTTTAAAGATCCATTGGGTATTTAACTGTTTAAGAGTGGAAATATCCCTGACAGTTATGGATAATCATCCTGATTATGTAAAGGGACTGAAGAAACCATACAAATGAATTACACTTGAAAACATTAAAAATCTACCTCATCTGCAGAATGATTTATTATTGTAAAAATAATTCTTCATCTTTACATAAAAATTGGTTAGCCTAAAACAATGGAGGCGTTTTAGAAGATATGGATTTGAAACAAACAATGATTAAAGAGGACATTTTAAAACTTTTTTTAACGTCGAATTTCGACGATACTTTTGGGCATTGGAGCTCTTTCGGTTGCATTATCACAGGAGAGGGGGGGAGGAGGTGTGTGCTTCATTTACTATATTCTTTTATTTACTGAATATGAGATGAACGTAGGAATATACTATTTGTATGATACTTCATAGGTCCATTAAATTTTCTTTCTTGCCCTAGGGAATATGGCGGTAATGTCAAACTGATTTGCATTACACAGTTGTTTACGGATTGTTTGTTCGGAGTTTGCATTGGAAATAGTACTGTATTTCACTGGGGGAAAAAACTTTTAAAATAAAATATTTGAAAGACTGTTTCATACGCACCGCTTTTTAAATAATAAAGTAGCTTATTTTACTGATATTGTTATAGTATTTTTTTCCGTCAAGTTTTGACGGGTTCCATCTAGTATGTATTTAATTTAATAATTACTATATTCAAAGTTATATATCACTAGAAAAGGTGACGTGACAGAGATTTGTTTATTACATTTTACGATTCGGCATTAAAAGTACGTCGACTTATAAGTTCCGAAATTCGTGTCGACTGCTGTAATTGGCTACTAGTATGATCGAATCAATAACACACTGTATTAATGTAACGTCTCTGTCAAGGAAATATGTTTCACTAAAAAGTAGAATCACGCGTAAGAAAGTTAATAACACTTGATTATTGACCTGAAAAAATATTTTAGACTGTCAGTGTAATTCTTCTTCTATAAAATGTTGCCGTTTTAATTGCAATAGAATATAAAAGCAAAATTGACTCAATAGATAATTAAATATAAAATGTAAACACGAATTATGTAACTATTTAAGTAACACGTTTTCGCTTATTATATATTCGAAAATAATATTTTCGATTGAGCTTGATTATTTCATGTCGTTAAGTATGGTTTATTTACACATCCTTCATACAATTTTGGGAAATCACCCAAATATCTGTGCCGCTCAATGATTACTTTAGTTGTGTGTGTGTGTGTGCGAGGGTCTCTCAGGGCTGCATCACTGTCATAGATCCGTAATATATCCCCTTGCGGAGACAAATGCCTGACTTGAATACTGGTACCGAAAAAGAAGAAAAAATAAAGTTCAAGGACAGTAATAAAAAGATTTTTATTTGTTCCTATTTTCAAGTTGAAATATAAAGCAAACATTGAAGATTATTGCATTTTATGCAAACCAATACACAAATGTTTTTAAGTAACCTTCTTCAAATAAGCTTATAAAACATAATCTAAGGCAATTTTCTAAAATTGCCATTTAAATAACTTTATCATTTGTTGAAGTGTTAGCATAACGCGAAAAACTAAATGTCAGGTTTTTAAATTTTTCGGTGCGCTTGTTACGCTATGTTACGACAGAGTTTAATGCGAGTTAAAAACAAAAGAGGTTATATAGCTATGGTAATCCCGAAGCACTTTCACAAATTGGGGATCTAATTTGTAAATGGGAATGCTTTTAGACATGATTTAATATCGATTTATAAAATAAAAATTTAAGTTACAAATCGTTACATTGAGATGAAGAATAATAAACAGTATTTTACTGGGAAAACGAGTATATCATAGTGTGTTTGTTCATGGTATGGCGGAAAACAGGTTTCTCAAACAGGATAAAGATGACATTCACTTTTTCTTAAAATATTATATATAACATACAGAAATGTGTATGTTATCGACTTTATTCAACTCTGATTTTATTTTTTTCGGAGGAAATTGCAAGTACAAAATCAACGTTTGAAATTGTTAAAATCATATTATTTACGAAGACGTATGATTCCTTATAGGGATACACTCTAGAACACATATTGTGCACAAAATATTTATACAGTATTCGAAGGTATGCTTTCGTCTCATGCTTCTCTTTTTTTAAATAAAAATATCTATAAATCTTTGAAAGATGGTACTTTAAAAAAATTAACTAATTTAATTTATATTTTTTGTATTGAAATTAAGCAGACTGGTGAAAAATTTTATACTTAAATTCAAAATTTATTTTGTAATTAATTACTTGTATTAATTCAGTTACTTGTATTATTTTGTAAACCGGTTTAGCTTCAATATTTAAATACAAAGGAAAGTTTATTTAGATTGTATTCGATTAGTTTTAATGAAGATGAATTTTTTAATAGAATGAAAATGATTTAAAAACAACTTTATCCTTATAATATTACATCAAGAATTGCTTTCATGTTTTAGTATTTTCAGATTAATAAATAAAAACATTTAATGTTTTTAATTTATTAAGACTGATTTTTATGTATCAGTCAACGCGATAAACTTTTGTACACTGTTCTTAAAACAGAAAATAACAATAAAGAGGATGCAATTTTTTCAGTCATTAGTTTTCCAGTAAGAATAAAAAGTATAAATAAGCACTATGTTTTTCAGTTACATTTGAAAATTATTAACTCTTATTCATGTTTTGAATATTATAAATATTAAAATGTATTTTTATTAAAAAATTTCATAAGTTATATTTTCTGGGATATTAATGAATTAGACGAAAAAGGATATGGAATCCCAGAAAACACTAATGCTTGCATACAATAATCCATACAATCCTAATCTACCCCAACCAAATTCAACTTATGATGAGACGATGGCATATTTGTCACGGAAATTAAACCCATACGGTCGATTACTACTTGCACTTATGCAGTACCTTCGACAGTATACAAACTATTTTGACAGAATTGATTTTGTTATGATTTATAAGGATAATATTGACTGCCGTATGGGCACTTTGAGAGGATTAATAAAAAGAATAAATTGTTCACAAGTTCATGTTGGAGCAATTCCAGAATATATGACTAACTATGCTTTAGAGACAAGGGATTATTCTTACCCGTACAAGTTGGAAGATTTCACATTTATTACGCGAAAACCGGTATACAAACCACACATTTTCAGCATTTTTCAAATGTTTTCGTTGTCTGTATGGCTAACAATAATGGCGGTTTTGATTGCGATGCCAATAATAACGTATGCCACATTGAAAAGGAAGTATACATTCAACACTATTTGTTTTCATGTTTTTGCGACATTGATGAAGCAAAATTCACCTATAAGACCTTCTTCGCTGGTGGAAAAATTCCTTGTCTATTCCTGGGTTGTAGGAGCTATGATTCTTTGCTTGTCTTACGAATCCGTATTTTTATCTTTTCTTTCAATTCCACCTGTCAGTAAAATTAAGCACCTTTCAGAGTTAGCTTTAGCTGCAGAAAGTGGAAATTATCATTGCATTTCCCATCTGCACACTGGTTTTGTGAATTACTGGAAGAACTCAAAACAGGAACATTTACGAGTAATCGCAACAGACATTGTGAAGAATAAGTTAAGTTACGGGGATCCTTTCGGAAATTTTTTGTACGAGAGTCAGAAGCAAAATCTTGCTTTTATCATACAGACCAAGTTTCTTGACATGCTGGACGCTGACAAATTCTTTATCTCAGAAGATCGTTTTCATGAAACAATGCATGGAATGGTGTTCCGAAAAGGGTTCTGTTGCAAAGATCTGCTGGATTCATTCGTACACAAAATAATGGCTTCAGGTCTGTACTTTAAATATGTTAGCGATGCATTATTTTTGTACAAAAGCAAATTGTCCTCACTCGACCCGAAATATGAAACTACTAATAGAAAGCTGACGCTTACAGATCTTGCTCCCGCGTTTATATTCCTGTTATGTGGTTATTTAATATCCTTTTTGGTTCTTATCGTCGAAATATATTCAAGTCGCAAGAAAATGAACTATAGGAAGAAAAATCAAAAGAAAAAAGGACGAAAAGTTTATGCTGTTACTCATGTGTAATTAGTTTGGCACAAAATGTTCCTCGTATAACGAATAATATAACTTAACCCATTTCTATGCGAAAAACACATCTCTTTTCTGGAATGCAAGTTTATTAAAATTAGTAAATTAAGAAAATGTTTCTAATAACGCCTTTTTTGCGAAATTTGGATGGGCTAAAGCTTTTTTTATTTTAAATCTAAAATGCCAACTATAGACGTAGTAGCCTATTATCTGCAAATGTATTTGTTTCTTTAAATAGACGGGATAAAAGTGACGCACCACTATACACCGAGTGTCACCACTAAAGTATAACAGCAATTTTCATCTTGTTTAACGGCAGAATACGGGATACTTAGCAAGGCGAAGAATACTATTGAAATTTAGTGGTGACAAATGGACAACTGCAGAGCAGCGATTTCATTCCTGTAAATAGAGAATCGAATCTTGGTTTTATGCATTATCAAAATTGCACCTTTTTTATGAGAATATTAACTCCTTCGCGATGAGCGTCCTTTACAGAATTTTTAATCTTTTACCACCGGTTTTTCAAAACAGAAATTTTCACCTTATTGAATCGCAGAAATGCTAAGATTTAATCAGCCAAAGCTTATAATAAAAAATAACTGGTGGGAATAATCGAGGATTCTGAGCATCTTATGCGTCACGTATACGTGTCGCTCGTCCCCAAGGGGTTAAAGATATTCTTAGAACACTAAAATATTTTTCTACTTATGATCATAATCCTGGACATCCTCAAAAGGATAAGGGGCAATTCACATAGAATTTTTAAAAAAAGAAAAAAAGAAAAGAAAAGAAACAGGAATAAAGGTTTTCAAGAAATAGAAAATTTCCTTTGTTGTAACATCACCGCATTTATATTCTTTTATCGATTTTTTTTTTTTGTCAAATCGCAAGAATATGAATTATATGAAGAAAAGTCACAAGCGTAAACGAAGAAAAGTCACTGTGCAATTAATCTGGTGAAAATTTATATATATATATATTTTAATTTATAGAAATTCTTTCAGATTAACTGTTTACTATTAAATTACACATTTTTTCTCTGAAATATGATTTTATTATTAAAAAAAAGTTTTAAAAAAATATTTTTTGTAATATCGGCGTTTTTGTGATTTTATTTATTTATTTATTTACAAAATGCCAACTGCGTACAGTTTCCTGTTATCCGCAAAATGTATAACTGTTTCCGTAAAAAATTGAATTGAAGCTTAGATTCATGTATTACTATAATGGTAATTTTTTGTATAAATGACGATATTAAAAATACTTTTCACGCAGCAAAATGTGTTTTTGCTCTTGATAATAAATCTTGTCAAACTCAAAAAAAAAAAAAAAAAAAAAAAGAAAAAGAAAAAAAAAAAAAAGTGGAGAAGTTTACAAAGAATATACAAATACTATACACTGTAAAAAAAAAAATTCCTGAAAAAAAAAAAAACGGAAATTGTACTGGCAATCGAGACGCCAGTACTATTTCCGTATTTTAACGGTTGTGAAAGTTTACTTCTTATGGTAGTGAAAGTTCCTGAAAACAAAATTTAGATTTGATTCTGATGTTCAAGAATCAAGAATAGCTAATGAATTTAATACAGCTGGTTTTTAATAGAACTAAATTAGCACTGTATTTTTAAAGCACGGTTTCTGCATTCTACAACTCGTCAATCTTTATAGAGTCAGTGATAAAAATATTTGCAAAACACCTGAATGGAAAAAACTTGAGTTGGAAGTAATGCAATATAACTATAAGTAAAGGATTGACAGATATTTCATACTGTATCTTGTAAATCTTGGCTAGCAGCGTCAGGTGTGTAATGCACATTTTTATTTTGCTGTCGCTCCACGTATCACCTGCTATCTTGTAATCCGAAATTTATATAGTTGAATTTACATACATAATGAGCATGTAATGTTTCCAAGAGTTGGTAGCTGGTAAATTTAACGATGCTAGCGGCTGTGTTAATAGTTATGGAGTGCAATGGTGGACTTGGAACGTTTTTAAAGTGTTTGTCTTTCCATCTGCTGAAGTTCTATTTTTCTTCCGTTCATGTTGATGTGTGTTCACTTCAAAGATAAATAATGGTTAGACTTCTTCCCACCTTGTTTTCTTCTCATCAATTCAATAGTGATAAAAAAAAAAAAGGCTTGCTTCAATTTGTGTTTCGTGACGTTCAATTAATTATCATGTGAATTGAAAGTGAACTTTTTTTTTTACAAGTGTTTAATATCTTGAAAGCTTAATGTATCTTATGCTCATACTCATATTTTTGTCACCTGTATTTTTGTTGCCATGCCATATGTCATTATATTTTATTTAATTAAATTTTCTGTCATATTTATCAATCTTTAATTTATTTTTGTGATATGTGAATAAACGTTAGTTTCTTTTAAAACTTAAAGCTGCTTTATCAGTGTGTTATATCTACATCCAACACTTTTGTCACTATCCTGCCAATATCAGCCATTGGGCTTCCACGTACTCTGCTAATTAATTTAATTATATTTTAGACCGGTCCCTGTATACGGACCGAACACAGGTGGTGACAAATTTAATGGCAAATGTTAAATAAATACCGTGATATAATCTTGAAAAGTTGATATCACATAATTTTTTAGCCACAGCTTTCATAGTTTTTTTTTTTTAGCGTAGAAGTTTTATTTTTTTTACTTTTAAAAAGTTGTTTTTTGTAGATCAGTCTAACTGTACATAGATAAAATCTGGCAAACTAAAACGCGTTTTAGTTGAAGGATGAACTTCATTCACTGCACAGGGAGAATTTCTGATTGCATCTCCGTTTTGTTACATAAAATTTTTGGTACTTCTCCATTATCGTGTCAACCGTTTTCCATTAATATATATATATATATATATATATATATATATCCCCGAACTATAAGGTCAATGTCAATATACGAAGGCAAGAATGTTGCCAGTAGTATCTCAAAAAAAAAAAATAATACAAAATAAATACGAAAAATTCGGAGAAACCCGTGTGAATAAAGCGTCAAATATTAGTAACTTTGAGCAATAAAATTTACTGTAAATTAATGAAACAGAAAACAAATAAACTTGGATATTTAATTATTTACATTATTTTTCTTATTTATCCCTCTGAGCTGGTGGATAAATGTTTTTGACGCCAGTTGAAATTGATATTATCTTCCGTAAATATGCATCGCAACATTTTTCCAATGCTTTTTCTCTTTTAATATCATGACATCGCTGTTTAATGACATACATTTTATTTTAATTTACGAAATACTTAATAAATCACTAAAACATAATTAAAAATACAGTTGAGTGTCGAATTCAAAATCATTCGATGACATACCAAACACAAATAATTCATCTGATCTCAGATGACTGTGACTCCACAATCCTGCATTTTTGGCATTAAATCCTATAGCTTGGCGATAGTTTATTTTATTTAGTTATTTATCTATTTTTTTTTATGGAAAGTGGTCGATGGAATAATGGATTATTATCTATTTAAATTTATTTATTTATTTATTTATTGTCTTTGTGGTAACACTACATGAGAAACAAATATTTTTTATTTCAATATCACATCAACAATGACATTCAGCAACAATGAATTGTGAAAAAAAAAATTGTGAATTGTGCAAGTGTGTCCATTGTTCAAAACATTTTTCGTTGTTGAAATCAATTTATACTGTTAACACCTAAACACAACAAAGAGTTGATTGACAATCATGTTGATTATTGCAACAAAGAGTTAATTGTTGCAAAGTACATTGAAACAATCAATAAATTTCTAATTCATACCTTACGGAAACTTTTGAAATTGTAGCTTGTATTACTAATGCTCTGATTTCAAACTGCGCTTTATGTGAGAAAAAACTTTTTGCGGGTAATTTATTATTTGCATCGTTTAATTTGAGTGTCTCATACTTGAAACTACTTAAATCACCATGTTTTTTGCACTGTTTTGCGTCCTATGGCTCCTTACAGTTTATGAAGGAAGCTGGCTTTTGGCTGCGGGCATTGTCATCTTGCTCGGCATCGCTATCTTTGTGGATCATGCAACTAAAAATATGATGAAGTTTCCAACAGATTGTGAAAATATTGCTTCTGAAACAAGTTCAGCTACATTTTTCGATGTCGTCTCTGGAACGAGTTCAGATCTCAGTGATTACGAAACCGCTACTGAGGATTCAGAACCAGATACCATTTACGAAGATGCTCGACTCAACATTTCGGATAGGCCTTTCGAAATAAGAAAGAAGTATGATAAAGATTTAATGGAAAAATTCCTTGATAATTGCTTAGACGAATCTGGCTTCATTGGATTTGAAAACATACAATGGATATCTGGTCGACTGGCTGATCAAACACCTGAAATTGAAGAAGGACAGCCTCAAATGACAGAAGGGGAATTTAACATGCAATCGATCTCTGATCCACTGGTTGATCAAACACCTGAAAATGAAGAACAGCCTCAAATGAAAAAAGGAAAATTTCGACAGAGACTTAAACAGTTCTTCTGTTGTTGCTTTTGTTATGGTGGATGTTGTAATGTCACTGATAGTCAGTGACTGAATCACCAAAAGCGGGACACACTCTGCTCTGTTTCCTTCTGGGAAGACAACGTTCAGGCAAGAACGTATGAGCAGAGGAATGGTCCTGCGAAGGGGAGAGATGGAAGCCCACCTCCACGTGGTTCTCCCTGGAAACGTTGCTGGTCGGAGGACGGGCAACGGCTAGGAGGCTTCCGCTGAATGGCATCCTGAAACCATTTTCTATAGACTCGGAGGAGGTGAAGAAATTTATTTAAATACTTGAAGATATTTTATACATTTAAACAGCTATTTGGTATCTCGATTATGGTTGACTTCCACTGTTATCAAGGCAATATCCGTTAGCTCGATACTATTTATGGTGGTTGTCCTTCAGTTAAAACACTGTAGATAGCGAAACTAAAAATTTATAATGTGTCTGTTCGCTTGCCCCTTTATTTTATTATTGTATTGTACTGTAAGTAGCTTCAGAATATGACCAACTTTCTCGCGCAAGCAAATATGCATGACAGTCTCAGTGGAAACTTATTGATGAGCGTACATGTGCAGTCTTACAGCATTTGAGAAGTAGTTATTCGAGTTTTTAAAAATACACAAAAGTCATAGAAGCCTACAGATGCATTGCTGCATTCGCAAGTCTGACAGCTCCCAGGTAGAACTCACATGTACTTTGGTGAAGTGGCTATACTATTTTTTTCTTAAGTATGTGTGATTAAAAAAAATGTATGTTGCTGATAAAGAAGTGGTGTATATTTCTGAATAAAAATAAAAATTGATTTTTGGTAAATTTGTCTAGCACTTATATTGTGCTTCGATGTCCTGTTAATTTAGATAAATAATAATAATTATTAAAAAACATGATATATGTAAATCAAGCTTTCTTTCTACGAAAGAAATATTGCTACGTTAAAATGCATTAATGTGTCCTGTTCTTTTTTTTCTTCTATCTTTATTGTATTTATTTATGTGTTGTCAGATTAGAGAACACTATTGTTATGATTTAAAAATTTTATTTGAACTTTCATTTCTACTCATTTTTATTTAGACAGAAATATTACATTTCATCAAAATGAAATTTTTATAGACTTTAAATTGTTATTTTATCCCAACTGTTTGGATTTTAATCTTTATATAAAAAAAGAAAACAGAAAACAAAATCCTGAAAAAAAAAATCTTGTTATTGTCTTATCAACGTTAATGTACAAATTTTGCGGCACGCTCAAACATGAGTAGCGTTAACGTAAGATTCTAATTGGGGAACTATGTCACTTTCATATTAACTATTCCCCTTTCATTTAATTCAATATTCTCCAGATTTTCCACTTTTCCGCTTTTTTTTAACGCTCACATTTCGCATAAAACATTGTGTTCATAAAATATCTGCACCCCCCTCCCCTTTCAATACAGGTTATTCATAAAATACATATTTTTCGTGTTGCGTCGATATTTCCACATTAGTATTTTTTTTTAACAAATTTTGTTACACTCTTTTCAATTTGATTTGTGTGGATAAACATGGAATTTTCGAATTGATTTTTAACTCATTTTTAAATAATTTTTAAAATAATTTTAAAATAATTTTCAAGCATGTATTTTTACTTTCTTCTATCTTTACAATAAGAAAGTATTGGATTCATGAAAATTTTCGACTTCCGGTTTTCGACGGATTTATACGTTTTAGAAGGTCCTGAACACGATTTGACTGTTTTTAGAAGATGTCTGTCTGTGACTCTGTCTGTCTGTCTGTCTGTACATGACAAAAATTTTGTGGGCGCTCTATCTCAAGAACTAATGTTCTGAAATTATTAAAACTTTATATTCAGTTAGTCCCTGATATAAATTGGTGCTGATTAGTTTTTGGTAAAAATTGCCCCGCAGGTGGCTGCTATGCAGCATTTTTCGCGATTTCCGCAATAGCTTTAGCTCAAGAACTAATGCTCGGAATTTAATACAACTTTATATTCAGATAGTCTCTGATATAAATTAGTGCTGATTAGTTTTTGGTAAAAATCTCTATCAGGTGGCGCTGCTATGCAGCATTTTCCGCGATTTCCACAATAGCTCTATCTCAAGAACTTAATGCTCGGAATTTAATAAAAATTTATATTCAGTTAGTCTCTGATATAAATTGGTGCTGATTAGTTTTTAGTAAAAATCGCCTAGCAGATGGCGCTGCTAGGCAGCATTTTCCGCGATTTCCGAATTAGCTCTATCTCAAGAACTTAATGCTCGGAATTTAATAAAACTTTATATTCAGTGAGTTTCTGATATAAAGAGGTCTAAATAGGGTGAGTAGAGGTGGTAGGACGTACTTTTCGTCGCTCCATTTGTCACCGTTTTTTCTTGCGGAATCCATTGGCCTACGAGGCTGAAAGTTGTAGAGACAGATTCGCCTTAGTGAGCCCTGCAAGATGAAACAATTTTAATCACTGTCTAACATTGCAGTGATTAGCTATTGACTTATTAGTGTATCACGGGAGCCACGTGCTTCTGTATTAACGATACTGCAACGCCCGCCCAGCGGAAGGAAGGAAGTGCCAAGGTCACGGAAGAAGCAGGATGTGATTCACCCGTCCTCCCGTGTTTTGGTTTATTTTCATCGCGTTGGCTGCTCTCAAGTGATCTGCCGGTATACCGGTTTTTATTTGTTTTGTTTTGTGGTGTGTTTGTCTGATTGAGACAGATTTTTTTTTTCCAAAGTTTGTGAACTTTTTCGGTCACAATGACCAAAGTGCTCTTGGACTATCCAATGGACCCAAAATTTAAGCCTTCTCTTGACTTAAGAGACCGTCTTATCAGAAAAGAAGTAGATGTTGCCAGACTTGACGAGAGAAAACTCATCGACCTGTCTGAGCTGTACAACGCGGCGTTATATAAGGCCGGCGTGGATCTAGACAGAGCAAGGCGTGCCAAATTAGCTGCCCCACCTGAGATGATTTTAAATGCCGAAGCGAAAGTCACGAGTGCTGCATCTCGTATCCAGAATCTACAAGCGGAAATGGATGAGCTTAGGGTAAGAAATCCCAATTTCTCTGTTTTCAAGCCCAAGACTGTGTCCCTCCCCCCCCACCCCCTTCAGTGGAAAATTCTAATAGTGAGGAAATGCTAGTTGATAAGATTTCTGAGCAAAACCTAAAACGTGGTAGAGACGTTGATGAAGAAGGATATCAACTAGTTAGATATAAAAATAATAAATCCAAAAAAATTCAGGAAAACTCAACTCCGGCTGGAAACAGCACCGACGCGGTTGCCGGGGCCAGCGCAGCCCCCATTAAAAAAAATGAAAAAATACCCCCATTCTTTATTGAAGCTATCGAAAATTGGGCTTCTTTGCTCGTGACTCTCAGGTGCTCCATACCGACCATTAGAGCCGAGATGAAAAACAAATTTATTAAAATTAATGTTGATAGTGAGATCGATTACAGAACATTACAGCAAAAACTTCAGCAGGAGGGCATTTACTACAGGAGCTTTCTGCTCGAAAAAGAGAAACAACAAAAATTTGTTATCAGGGGACTCCCCTCAAACACCACTGCTCAACAAATTAAGGACTGGTTAGACCTTGATGAGCTTCAAATTCTTTCAGTTCAACAACTGTTCAGGGGCAACGCTAGGAACAAGATTCCGTTGCCCCTTTTCATGGTTCAATTGCCTAGGATAGCGGATCCTGCAAAAATTTTTCAGGTTACGGAAATCCTTGGGATGAGGGTACAATTCGAAAAGTACCGGGGTCTCAAGGGACCCCAACAGTGCCACCGTTGCCAGGGGTTTTTTCACTCGGCAGCAGCATGCCATCTTAAAATGCAGTGCGTGAAGTGCTCCGGGGAACACCTCGCCCCCGACTGCCCTAAAACTTTCGATGACCCCTGCAAATGTGCTAACTGTTTTGGCGAGCACCCAGCAAGCTATCGATTATGTCCCAAATTTCCAAGGGTCCAAAACCAAAAAACCGTCAAGTCTCTTGTCATCAGGCAAAATCCCCGTCAAGGCCCTCCTGCAAGGAAAGTTAGCGATACGCTTTCGTTCGCGAAAGCTACTACAGGCATTGTCGCAGAAACCCCCACGACCACTACACCTGGTCCATCCAAAATTTCATCGCCCCCCAAAATTGGTGCTATCTCCGACGCCGATTTTGTCAAGGAACTCTTTAAATATGAAAAAGAGTTTGGAAAAAAATTATTGTACAAACTTACGAAAAATGCTTACCGCAACTCCGTGAGGCACCCACGGAAGTTGACCGAATATTTATTTTCTATAAAAATTAATCTGAAGTTTCTCGTTAATTTTCTTCTCTCTAAATTGTCCGTTTTCCGATCTACCCCCCCCCCCCCCCCCATTTAGCAAATTCCCAGCCTCAACGAATTTGAACTTTCTCTCTGTTGGCATATGGAACGCCAACGGGCTTAAACGCCAGGCATCCGAGTTTAAGGATTTTATTGTTAGTAATAATTTAGATATCATGTTGGTCTCTGAAACCAAATTCCAGGGTAATGCCGTCCGGGTCGCCAACTATGTGCTTTTCAATGTAGACAGACCACCTACAGTTGGCGCCCGTCCTAGTGGTGGCACTGCTGTGTATGTGAAAAATGGTCTTAATGCAACCCTCGCTAAAGTCCCTCAATTTCATTGCATTGAGGCCACTCCTATTGTATTAGAATTCCCTACCATCCCCCACCTTCTGATTGCAGCCATCTACAATCCCCCTTCGAGGGATATGCGTCTGCTTGCACAAGAACTCTCTATATTAACCCGTACTTTTCCAAATTTCATTATTGCGGGTGATTTTAATGCTCATCATTTTTCCTGGGGTTCTCATAGCTCCAACAACACTGGCTATAAATTGCGCAGGTGGACAGATCAACATCATGCGCAAATTTTAGCGCCCCTTGAGTCCACCCGCCATAATCATCACTCCATCATTGATTTCGCCATCACCCGCAATTTTCCCTTCCCGCACACCATTCAAACGGTGAATGATCTCTCGTCGGACCATCTCCCGGTTGTGCTTAGATTCGAAGTGGGCAATTTCAGACTCGACATCCCCCAGGCCTTCTCGGTCAATTGGGAAGACTTCAGTCATGTCCTAGAAAACATGGACACCCCGCCCACTGAGATTCACTCTGCCGAAGACGTAACTTCTTCTATTGAAGCATTTGGAGACTCACTCCATAATGCTTTCCAAGAAGTCGCGAAACCTAGGCAGAGGGTGGTTGATGCGTTTCGATTACCTGAGAACATCAGGGATTTGAAAAGAGAGAGAAATCGTTTAAGACGGGACTGGCAGACGTCTAGGGACCCCCTCTTAAAAACTGCTCTTAACAGAAAAAACCACCAGGTTTCTGCTGCAATCAAGGAGTTTAGTACTTCACGTTGGAACACATACATAGTGTCTTTATCGACAGCTGACAACACAATTTGGTCGGCAACGGCCCGCATTCGTAGGGCACGAACACACATTCCGGCCTTAAATGGCCCAAATGGTATGGCCTACTCTAACACAGACCAGGCTGAGCTCATTGCAGACAGTCTTAGAAGCCAATTTACACTCAATAGCGATGTCGTTAACCGTCAAACGGTCGACATCGTCAACACAAAGGTTGAACGTTTCATTAACTCACCTCACACAAATACACTCAAACCTGCTCTACCCTCTGAGGTAATTACCTATCTCGGGAACCTCAAAAAGAACAAAACGCCTGGCCTTGATAATATCTCTACCAATATGCTCCTCCATCTTCCTCTTAACTTCATCTTCTTTATTACTATCCTAATTAATTGCATGCTTAATCTTCGTATGTTCCCGGACGCATGGAAGAAGGCGTTGGTTGTCCCGATCCCAAAAGCGGGACAGGACAGGCATGCTCCTTCTAGCTTCCGACCTATCTCTCTTTTATCTTGTCTTTCTAAGGTCTATGAATACATCCTTGCAAACCGTCTGAAGGAGTTCATTTCCTCCAATTCGATTATGATACCCGAGCAGTTTGGGTTTCGGCCCAAACACTCGACTCAACACCAACTTTGGAGAGTAACTGAACTCATTCATGAGGGTTTATACCGCAGCCATAAAACCGGCGTTGTATTCATAGACATTGCTAAAGCCTTCGATCGGGTCTGGCATTATGGACTTATTTATAAGTTAATTCTGCTCAAGGTTCCGCCTCAACTAATCCTAATATTCCTTAAATACCTTAAAGATAGATCTTTCTCTGTTAAAGTTAACAATACAATCTCCACCTCTCGATTTATTGAGGCAGGCGTACTCAAGGGGGTATTCTAAGTCCTTGGCTGTTCAACCTCTACATTAATGATATTCCTCGGTGTATTCCTGACGTCAAATTAGCACTTTATGCTGACGATACTGCCATCATGACAAGCAACTTGTTACTCGACACTGTGCTAACTAAACTCCAAGCTTATATTTTGGCCCTTCAAATTTGGCTAAGACATTGGCGCATCAAATTCAATGCTTCAAAAAGTGCCGCCATGATCTTTTCAAACAAAGCTATCACCCAAATTGCTAAACTCTCTCTAAATGGTGAATTCATACCCTGGGTCGCCAGTTATAAATATCTAGGCATTTATCTAGATTCAAAATTAACCTGGGCTAGGCAGATTCAAGACGTAATTGCCAAATCTACCAAAGCTCAAGGATCCCTTAAATCTTTACTGGCTTATCACAGCCATCTGTCACTCTCGAATAAATTGTTACTGTATAAATCCTTCATCAGATCAACCATGACCTACGGGTCAGTTATCTGGGGGTCAGTCTGTGAAACTCGGATGCAGAAAATTCAAATTTTTCAAAGCTCTTTGTTACGTAGGATTTGCAAGGCGACAACGTTTGTCCGGAATGACGTCATACATGCTGATCTCAATATTAGGCCTATCTCGCAAGTTATTAAAAAACTTGCACAAAATTTCCACAGAGATCGACTTTTAATACCCAACGAAGCGTTGCGGTCCATTCAACCATACATTGTAAATACCAGTAGAGGGAAGAAGAGACCGCTTGCCATCTTGTGTAGAGATGACGGCTTCGCTCCGCCTTCCAAAAGAAGGCGAAGGGAACCACCCTAAACACTTCGTTGTGCTATTCCAAATTCATAAAACTTTGGTACCTGCATTGTTATTCCCATTTGACATTCCTACACTAAATTTTTCCTATTGACGTCTTCCCGCCTTGCTTTTGGCATCGGGTTCTGCTAACTTTCCTTCCTACCTCTTTTGCAATTTTAAGGAAAAAAAAATTATACTTATATTATTTTTTGCATCTTAATTGTATTTATACTTAATTATCTTTGCATCTTCAAAATTTAATTATTTGAATCTTTTATAAACTAATTATTTGCATCTTATCTAAATTAAATTGTTTGCATTAGTTTTTTAGATTAAAAAAATATTATTTATGATTTAGAAAAATTGTCTGGCTCTGATGGGGCCTTTCCCTCCCCCCTTCCCCCCTATGCTCACCATTCCGACTCCAATCAAAGTATCAAAGCGCACATCCAGATTGCTCCTACATCTGCATCACTCCACCGCAGCCTGCTGCGAGAGAACTTTTATATTTTTGAATCTTCTGATGCCATCTCCATAGACTGTTCTCATCTAGATGTGAAGTAAACGTGGGCATTACGCCCCACGTAGGTATTCTTCAGTAATCGTCTTTGATCTTTGATCTGATATAAATTGGTGCTGATTAGTTTTTGGTAAAATTCTCCCAGCAGGTGGTGCTGCTATGCAGCATTTTGCAGGATTTACACGATTTTAGTGATAGTCCTATCTCAAAAGAAATAATGCACGGAATTTAATAAAACTTGAGTTTCAGTTAGAGCTTGATATAAATGGGTGCTGATTCTTTTTAGTGTTTGCGAAACCTGTGTGAGATAAAAGAAAGTTTTGGGATTGGCACATCCGACTAGTTAATAAATGTATCTCTATCGCATCCGGCCGATTACGGATGATCGACCCGTATGTTCTTAAAACAACATAAATAGCCCCGCGTTTTTTTTTCCGGCTAATATTTCATAACTAAATTAAAACTTTATTAGTAAATATAAAAATAAATAAAATTATATTAATAAAACACAAACTTAATGGATATGTATTCAAATACAGTGGGGGCTCTTGTTTTGGGGCACTAAATGTATGCCAGGAACATTTATTATTGCCATACCATTATTTTTTAAAAAGAAATATTTTCTTCGTTTAACGACAGAACTTCTAACAATAACTAAAATAAAATATTTCTCTTTAATATTTGTGGTACAAAAAAGATTAAATTTGGCAGCAATGTATACGTAGTGCCCCAAATAAAGCCAGTCATGAGCCACCACTGTTCAAATCACCGACATAAACACTGAAATAATCAGTAAAAAGGCTGCTGTAAGTAGTAAAATCATTGACGACTTTTTCCGTTATTAATCTCTGATATGCGGCTAATACGACAGTATCGCTTTTAATTTATTTCAAAGTTCTATTTGAATACATAATTCATATATTTCATATAAAAATGCTTTTTGATGTTGTTAGTCTTCCGTAATCGGATAATCATTTTTAAACTGAGCAAATCAACGCGTTTTCAGAGCCTGCAGTGTCTGGACAGGAATTGGCGAACGCAGCTCGTAGGGTGCAGAGCTCCCTAGGTAAGAGGTGTAAAGAGGTTGAAATTTCACGAAAATCTGGTTAGCACTTTTCACGAAATCGTATGCTCATCTGCAAAATAACTGTTTTGAATAAAATGACTTTAAAAAAGAATATTTCTTTTGCCGTATATACTAACAGCTAAAGTTTATTTTACCAATTTTCATTCTTACACAATGTTCTGAATGCAGTTTTGATTAAAATACTTCACATCAAGTAACTTTTTCATATCAGTGAATAAAAGAGTGCTCTATTTTTGTCCGTAGCTACATGACTCCTTAAATAGGCATTAAACGTGAATGTAACTTGACTGTCGAAACAACATAAAATCTTGATCCTTCTACTAATATTCGTAAAATTATGTTTGTTTCAAGTTTTAACGACTTTTAAGAATATTTATTTATTTTTATTGAAAAGATAAGAGGCTTTTTTTTCAATAAAAGACTTTTTTAATAGAAGACTCTATCTCTAGGAACCTAAAAAAATAATAACCCAATTTGTTAAGGTGACTAGAAAGGTTTGAAATGACGAAAATATTTAATTGTTATTATTTTTATGGGTGCGATAGGAAAATTCTTAAAATGACGTCGTGCGAGCCGTAAAGATCAAATATTGGATACATACACACTGATCCCGGGCCCCTTGGCCGGCCCGTAAAGACATTTTAGCAAATTCAGACTTTTAAATTTTATTATTTGTTAGTTATTTCAATTTAAAATTTTTACGTAAAAAAGTACTAGTCTACTTTTGCTAGTATTTTAAACCAGGACCGAAGCGGGCCCTCTAGGAGAGCCGGGCTCCGGTCATTTGTACCGCGCTCTACCCCCCCCCCCCCCGCTTTTGTACGGTCCTGCTTTTAAGGCTGCTCGTCAGTAAACTTCCCGATTCCCCGCGCTAATGTTATTCCTATGGGCGTAGGATGCATTTGTATTTTTAAACTATCTCCTCGGAAAATTAATATTTTTAACTTCTGTTTTCTGTGTACTGTTCTTAAAGATTTTTTCTTTTTTTCTTAGTTTTCAATTTTTTTCTAAAATATATACTGAATTCTATATGAAATGTTAAAATCTTATTCAGTTTCGCTAAGATTTTAACACATAAAAATATAAATTAAGCACATAGTTTAGAAATATTTTGATAACTAAGAAAAAAAGAGACATTCTTTAAGAACAGTACACAGAAAACGGAAGTTAAAAATATTAATTTCCTGGGGAGATATTTAAAAATACGAATGCATCCTACGCCCATAGGAATAACATTAGCGAGGAACTGTTCAAAGCTACCTTTTCCTTCCGGTACAGGCCGGAAGGACTTGGGACGTTGGGACAACCGTGGAAGGTAATACTAGAAGCGTCTCGCGACCGCAAGATTCCTGCCGAACGTCCCAGAATATTAAACTTGCGGTCAGCTACTAACTGAAAGAGTTGAGCGGCGGAGTGAGTTTAGCACTTCTAGACGTCCGAGTGACAAGAAACCTGGCTCTTTCTTTTCCTCGTCCTAAAACAAAATTTTTGATGCAAAAATGTTTAAAATCGGCTCGTAACTTTTTTTCTTATATTGAATTTTATAAATTTGTCTATTATTGAATCGTTCCTTCCTGTTGCAGGCATAATGTCTCTTTCATTGAAATTGCGGTTTTCATTTAGTTTTCTTGTGGTTATTATCGATACGTTGGAAAGTAAATGTTTCTCTCAATATACGTGCTAAAATGATTAGAAGGGACAAAAATCCCATACTTTATTGCTTTAAAAAAAATATATCATAAATCATAATCAAACTTTGTTTGGCAGAGAGTAAAATTTGGCAGGAGGAGTAATTTAGATTAACTTTTAAAAAAAAGCGAAAATCTGCCGTAGTAGACATTTATTGAAATAGGGTCGCAATCGAAACTTTTTTTTTAACGTCCAATGACAGTTTTTTTTTTCCTGATCGTAATTATTTGTGGAATAAAAAGTACCTGTAACATTCGCGTATTTAAAATATCTCCTCGGGAAATTGATAATTTTTAACTTATATTTGTCTCTAGTTTTCTTAGTTGTCAAAATATTTCTAAAATATAGGCTTAATATAATGTGTTGTGTGTTAAAAGCTGACGAGCTATGGGTAAGATGTTAATACTTAAAATAAAATTATGTATACATTTTAGAAATATTTTAACAACTAAGAAAAAAAAGAGAGACGTATTATAAAGAATTGTATACTTTAAAACCAAGAATGTTGCTGACAGTACAGACGGTGTTACTGAACAAATGACAGTACACGTTTCTGATGGTGTAATAAAATATTAAGGTAGATGATTGCGATGTGTATATGGGATTTTTAGAAAAAAAATGGAATGAACTTTAAGATACGATAATGTACAAGATTTAATATATATATATATATATATATATATACAGGGTCATTCATAATTCCCTCCGGGGTTTCGAAACGTTATAGTAAAAAAACGAAGACGAATATGAAAAAAAGAAACATATGAAATTATTCCGAAACTATTCAAGTTTTACTTACATACATTACAGGTGTTCTATGTGTGAAACCTTGTTCACACGGCATACATCCATGCGATAGTCCAGTTCCTGCCATACTCCGTTTCTTTAAATCTGAATCAGTGGTGTCAGTTCAACGGGCCTTTCGTAATAAATATCGAAAACAGGGACCAACTGACAAAACAATTCATGTGTGGTACCGGAAATTTAAAGAAACGGAGTATGGCAGGAACTGGACTATCGCATGGATGTATGCCGTGTGACCAAGGTTTCACACATAGAACACCTGTAATGTATGTAAGTAAAACTTGAATAGTTTCGGAATAATTTCATATGTTTCTTTTTTTCATATTCGTCTTCGTTTTTTTACTATAACGTTTCGAAACCCCGGAGGGAATTATGAATGACCCTGTATATATATATATATATATATATATATATATTCCAGTGCTTTAGTCATCCAATTAACACCGGCCACTTTTCTGATTTCGTCACTCCATCTTACTTGAGGTCGTCTTCTTGGTCGTTTTACATCTCTGGGATACCACTGTAGGGTGTTTTGGGGGAGACCTACATCCAGCAGTGGATTGAAAACGGTTGATGATGATGATGATGATGATATATATATATATATATATATTATAGGAAATCAGTTTCAATCCATTTTAGAAAAAATTTGATTCAATAGGAAAAGGTCTGGAATGGGCTAACTTTCGCATTCAAACAGCACTGAATTAGATGCTTTATAACCAAGAATGTTCCTGACAGTACAGCCGGTGTTACTGATCCAATGACAGTGCACGTTCTTGATGTTGTCATAAAATATTTAGATAGATGATTGCAATGTGTATATGGGAGTTTTATCCCTGATATGTTTATTAATTCTTCGTTCTAGTGTTGATGACCACAGAACTTTTGAAAAAGAAAGGTCAGGGGAATGATGAACGAGTTTTTGACGGGGATTGTTGAAATCCAGATATAAACGGAATTACATTTCCGTCACGCTATCTCTTTCTTGCGGTAAAGCGGTCTGTTTCATGTTTTAGGACTTCTCTGGCATGTCTTAAGGTTAGAGAACGTCGCAGACAGGTCGCTTTTTCTTTCGTTGAGACTACCCTTTCTTTTGTTGATGACCACAAAGCCTTTGGAGAAGATTTACTATTCTCTTAGCAAGCATATAAACGGACATTTAAGGCTCGAATCCAGCGTCAGATTTGGGTCGGTTTCTTTTCTTGCGTTCAAATAATTTTTCGAGAGTATATAGTAATCATTTATCTCAAAACGGAATATCGGTTTTTAGGGTGCTATATTCTTTCTCAATGAAGCATTTTCAGCTGCGTATAATTAAATTTATACTTACAAGACTAACAAAAGAATATTATATTAATGCTGGTGATTTATCATGTTTGTCTGTGTAAAACATGTTTGTTCAACAGGAAAATGTTGACTTTTATGAAAACAATGCCGATTTAATTTTTAATGAACAGCAATCTATAATCAAAATATATGATTTAAGGAAATGTGAGTGTACTATGTGTGAGATAACTAAATGTGAGTGTAAAACATGTTTGTTCAACAGGAAAATGTTGACATGAGAATGGATATAGCATCCTAAAAAATATATTTCCGCTGTAAAAACCGGATTAATACACTATAAAACACGACTCGGAAACGCATCCAAAAATCAGTGGTAGCAAAAGAAATCTTGTTTTTAGAAACGCTTCTATAAATTTCGCAATTATATTGGGTTTTTGAGGTTTCTAAAGATAAAGGAACGCTTTTCGGAATAGTGGGCAACTCGAAAGAGGTTATTGTATCGTTTCGTTCGTTGTTATATTGTTTTTTCCTAGATTAAAAAATGTCTGTCTTTTTTTTTCCCAATGTAGTGTTGTCTTGCGTTACAGAAACGGAGACAGCAGATTCAAACTCGGGACACAAAAATGCAGTAACCCTATGCAAATGGAACCTGTCTCTCGCGGAATCCTGCTTTAAACGTAAAAATTTCATTTTCTCTGCGGTATAGAAATACTATTATATTATTACATGTTAAGACAAAAGCCTGTTTAAAACGGCAATCGGACCGGTTCAGATTAAAAGATTGAAAATACGAGAAAAATAGACCGGTACATTTTTACTTTATAAAAAACAGGATTTTTTTTCTGTTTTCGGAAATTTAAATTTATTTGTATTTATTAAAGGAATGATAAAGTCTTTTGAAAGGAATATTAAACGAAACCCTTTGTGCGATCTTCCATCACACTTACCCACTTGTTTTATTATTTTCTGTGTCCAAAGTTTTCATCAAAAACATATAAATATATTAATTTAGAACTTAACTGAAGACTTACAACTGCTTATTATTGAAGATAAAAATGAAAAAAAAATGTTCAAACTGCAGTGAAAATAATTTTATGTTTCAGATGTAGGGACATCTTCGGAAGCGAATTTCAACTTATATTCATTAAAAGATTAAAGTTAAAATTTAAAATTATTTTGTCAGATAGCTATTTAAACTTAAATATTACTTGAAACTTAACTGCACATATGAAAGAAATGTTAGGAAGTTTGTTACATTTCCAATATTTACCCCTTTGTAACTGCAAAAAGCACTTTTTGCGACTTCGTGACACTTATATTTATGTTTTGAATCAGCTTTTGATATTTTGATATTTTACTATTATAGTTTATCTTCTAATTATATACCAATAAACAGAAATCTTTAATTGACGTATTACTATAATATAATTCATATTTTTTCGCATTAATTTCTGAGATGATAAATTTCTCAATTAAACATTTAAAACTATATACAAGTAATCCATCATAAGAGAATTTTCTATTTTCACAACAGTGTAATTTCTTAAAGTTCTATAATGGTTAGAGATTAATTTCATATGGTTAATAAAAAATCACATGTTTTGCACACGACCTTTGATATTATATATATACATTTAATTTTGATCAAATCTGTTTAAAATGCAGATGCATTCTGAAGGCGAAATAACTACAAACCGGAATTTCATAAAATCGTATATTGGAGTTATATATTAAAATCCGTTAAGTTGTAAAAGCAACTTATCAGAGTAAATTATTAGTTATATTAATATTATTCATATTATTAATTTAATGTATTACAAACAATTTATTTTATTTTAATTGAACGCAATGTAATTTATAACTCTTAAATACTGAGAAATTCTAATCAGTATTATCAAACTTTGTACTCACTTACACTTTACAATCTCCCAAATACTTCGTGTTAAACTATAATAAATCCTTTATGTACGCCTTTATCTATTTACTGTTGTCTTTTTATATTGAATCTTTGGTGAATCTTTTCCAGCAGAAATTTCAAAGTGCCGAAATTTTTACTTAAATGAAATCTCTTCCTAGCGGTGTTAAAAATCTTAATTTAAATAAAAATGACATGAACCCATTTTTTAATTGCAACACTTTGGGTTTGGATAATCTTGCCGAAAGAAATACTTTTTTAAACTATGCCAACCGCAGCCAGTTCCATCTTAAAAATGAACAGGTGATCAATTTCCTGGCATTCAATTAATGCATTAGAAAAATGTTTTTAATCACCCTCTTCCATCTGCCTTTAAATATGTATGTCTTGTTCTTCTTAAACGTAAAATATTAAGTTTTGATATAATGTACACTAAAAAAAAAATCTTTTTTTTTTCTTTTTTTCTGGAAAAGTTACAAATTTATTTAGTTTTCAATTTTACGTCTTGATTACTAAATTCATTTTTTAAATTTTAAATAATGCTGAGAAAATGGATTTTATTTCCCAAATACCTTCTTGAAAAACTATTTAAAAATCTGTTGAAAATTCTGGAAGAAGAGACATAAATATATATATTTTTTATCTGATACATTTTTTGTTTCTTATTTATTTATCTTGTACGTTTATCATATTTATGGCTACTTCATCCATGAATACACGAAAAAACATGCCCATCAGTTGAGATAAAGCACTTGCTCAGAAAACTATTTGCTCAATGTATCGCATTATCTGAATTCCCATTTTGGCTAAAATATAAAATGCGTATTGTAAGGTCACTTCGCAGTGTAAAAAATATAAAATAAATAAATAAATAAATAAATAATATGGTTTGTAACCTGTATATTTTTCTGACAACTCCGTTGTTAGCAGTAATTTGTAATTGATAAAATTGTGTGCTGTTAACACAAATTATTAATTTTTCTTTCAAGTTACAAAAAAAAATGTCTCTAGGAGTATATACTTAATATTATTTGCATGATAATTGATAATTTCATATTAACAAAAAATATATATATTTATAGCCTTATATATCAATAAATAAATTAATATATATATAAGTTAATTTTTGTAAGGTACCACAAAAAATCAATAAGGTTGACTCTTTAATTCATAAAGATTGTTGATAATTCAGCGACAGAATTGCATTGAAAATATTTGAAATGTTTTTCCAATTGATATTTTGGCATAGTTTGATTTCAGGATATGCTGGCTTTTAATTACAGTTGTGACGTGACGTACGTGGTTTAAAATACTGCCACAGCAATTAAAAAAAATAAAATTTAAATTGGTCAAAAAATAAGGATTTTTTACAATGAATAACATGATTTTAATCAGTCTTGTATTTTTTATTTTTGTTATTATTTCTCAAGCAGTTTACAGATTAGCCACAATGTGACAAAACCCTCGCCCCCCTTCTTCGCAACCACTCACTCTCCATACACAACAAACTCTTAATATATAATGCTTGCATTCTCTCTGTTATCACATATGCATGTCCAATCTGGGGCTTCACTTGCAAAACCAGTATGAACAGCCTCTCTAGTACCCATTACAAACAGCTCCGTTACATCAGGAACGGGTCTAGATACCTCAAAAACTCCACAATCCTCAAGGATCTGAAAACGACTTCACTCAAACATCGCATTAAACACCTTGCGAAAAAATTCTACAATGACATTAATCACATTCCAAATGAACTCATCTATGAGCTACCTGACTACGATGCTTGCAGTCCATCCAACCGGAAAAAACCAAGGTACTCCACTATTCTTGATGAATAGTCCTTCCGAGCTATAATTCTTATTTTCTCTTTAATTTAAAAAATATATATATTATTATATGCTTATTTTATTAAATAAAATAAAATTGACTTTTCTCTTATACCTCTCCTAACATCTTTACTTTACCTCGTCTGGCATTATTTTTGTTTTTTTGAACTATGAACTATTTTTACTTTTATACTTTAACTAGTAAATTTTCATTATTTTATTGATATACTTAACACTATCCTATTTTTTTGTAGTCAATTAGGCTACGGCTAAACTTTTCTTATGGCTCTCTCAGGATTTGATATACACCTACTCAAAGCCAGGGTGTGCAGTTGCTTCGCAACTTGGAAGCCCATTGAACCTATCACAAGTTCAAGTTCAAGTACATTGATATTTTTTTATATTTTCTTTATGTATTACAATAGCGAGTGAGCGCTATTACCGCATTAAGACCCCCTCGTTGAATTTTGATAATTAAAGTTTTGTCAAGGACCTCTGCCTCCAGCAATGCAATACTGAATTCACATTCTCTGAACTACCAAATGGGTCCAAGTTGAAATTTCATGAATATAACAGTACTTACAAAGTATCCAAAAAATCATATGTCGCTGGATGCTGTCTTGAATCCGGCAGATAGGGGCCGAGTTAAATCTGAGAAACTCGGTAATCAGCTGGATGTTTCTCCTGTGCTTTAGAGATCCTACACAGTACCTTACCCATAAGAGTATCTTATGTACAGAGATCCTACATAAGATATTCTTATGTACGATCGCTACCGTGCTTTTGCTTTCAACCAACGCCATCTGTAGCACAGTTCTTAAATATAGGGAAAATCAATTAATTTTACAAAATTAGAGAAAAATTCCTCAAATTTTAGGAATTTTTGAAGAATGGAGATTTTTTCTTTCCAAAAACGTTGAAAAAATGTAATTTTTAATACATACTTAAGTATTATTTGAAGTGTTACAACAAAGAACTTCAGATCGCTGTTAACAAATCCAGAAAACGCCCAATCTTTCCATTTACTTGTGTTGCCAGATGTCAATATTAATCGTCAGTTAAAAAGTCAAATGGTCCCCCCGGTAACAAAAGAATGTTTTCTCGGTTATCATTCTATTTGATCTTGCGGTCTTGTATGTATACAATATGTAGCTTTCGCATTTTTGACAGCAGTGTGTTGGATGTGGGTATAGGCAGTTAAGCAAATATAAAACTCTGGCACTCCTGGAATGCCGACAGAAGTGAAAACTTGCACAATTACATGTGTATTTTTTGAATCGTCAGGAAATGTTTTAATATTTCTGAAATATAATAATATATATATAAATTAATATATAATACGGTATGATTATTATATTATTATATGTATATACTTTATATATATATATATAATTATATATACTTTATATATAATATATGTTATATAATATATATACATAAATTTATATATTATTATAAAGTGATATAATTATAAATAATATATATTATAAAATAATATATATTGTAATAATATAATCTAATACATATGTAATTAATTAATATATAACACTCTGTAGTATAAATATTATATATATATTAAAATATGTATACTGGGTGTCCACGTATAACCTGACCGACCTTTATTTTCGCAACCGTTGGTCCTAGATGCATACTTCCAATTACAAAAATGGTTTAAATAAGGTAAAGAATTATTTTTAAAGCGATTTGAGTCAAGAAAAACATTTATTAAAAAATTATGAAATTTAAATTTTTATACGCTCCCCCGGTCCTATTAGTGATATTTAGTAAAAATTTACTGTGACACTAACAAGTAAGACAAAAAAAAGTTCTATTCATCTAACATTAAAATTGACCGAGTAATAGCTGTTTAAAATTGGAGTATATTTTTTGCTGCGAAATAGGGGTCATTCACAAATGTAGTAGAAATATAAATAATTTTCAGATATATATATAAATCAACATCGTACATAGTTATTTTTAAGAAAATACAAGTTGAATTGGAGTCACCTAACAAAATTTTTTCTACTTGAAGTCTTCATATTATTCATTTTTGTGAATAATGACTCAGAGAAAATATTTTCAAAATACCGTTTTTCGTGTCTAGAATTTAATTCCAAGTTGTCATAATTTTAACATCCATTTCTTTTTTGCTTATAATGCCTTATAATTTTACCTTACCGATAATCTCCCAATCCTCGCTTAAGCTGAAAAAATTTTTGAGCCAGCATTGACAGCTACATTGGGAAACATTTAGTTGTATTTTAGTTTATTCGTAATTAGTGCGCTATCAATAATAAAGAAAGCATTCTTATATCCACCAAACATGTTTAACAGACAAACATGATAAATTAGAACCTTTAACATTCAGATTAAAGTTAATATTATTTTGTTACTATTACATGCATACATTTAATTACGCAGCTGAAAATGTCTAACTGAGAATGTTATAGCAGCCTAAAAAACAGATACTTCAGTTTAAGAAAACTGATTAATAATACACTGTGCAAACTACATGGATACTTTTCCGAAAACCAGTGGCAGCAAAAGAAACTCTGTTTTAATAAATGCTTCTTAAATCTCAAAACTATATTGGTTTATGAGGTTGCTAAAGATAAAGCTTGCTTTTCCGAATCATGGGTTACTCGCAAAAGGTAATTGTATATTTTCGTTCCAGTGCATAAACCAGTGGCTGTAAAAGAAACTTCTTTTTACAAACAATTCATTAAATCGCGAAAATGTGTTGGTTTCTGGAGTTTTAAAGGCTAAAGAACGCTTTTTGGAATCGAGGGTAATTCGGGAGAGATTATTGTATATTTTCGTAGATTAGGAAACATTTGTTTTTTTTTTTTCTTACAGTGCATGACAAGAAAAATAATCGAACACAGACAAACTAATTTAATGCATTTGCAGCAATTTACTATATATAGTCAGATCGAGGGAAGGTATAATCATGTGGAATAGAGATGAAGGAAAAATGTATGAAAGCGTTTCTGGCTTATAATGTGTTAAAACGATGTATGTAAAAATCAAAATGGCAAAAAGTTACAGCCGACAGTCTCCGTCCATAAGTTATCACGTAAAAAATGATGCATCTAAATCTAGATTAAATGCTCTGAAAAATACTGAAAAATTGAGTACATCACCATTTATATGTCAATGCACTACAATTAATTAATTATTATTTATGTTCTTTCACATGGTTTCTTTACATCTTCAGAGATTTTTATGTCAGTAACGCATCGACAAAATTCTTTTTTTTTCTTTTAAACACAGAAATAGCTCATCATTTTTGGGAGAAATACCGTGTTTAATACATTTAATTCACCTTCACCTTGCGAATAAAATTGGATGCCAAAAATTACCATTCAAATAATTTTGGATAGAAGATAGTCTCATAACCAACTTGGATTCTCAAATTATTTGATAATTAAATGAGTGTTGCACACTTAAAGGTTTTCCCCTGGATTTAGGGGGAGGGGGAGGTATGGTAGAAAAAAAGCCATTTTTCCAGAAATTCGGTTAAGAATTTCAAACTTGATTAACTTCTTTTTCTTTCTTTTTTTTCTATTAAAAAACTGTTATATTTATATTTTATATTTAGTCTCCTGGGGATAGGAAATTACTCATATTACATTGGAAAATATAATTTATACCACTTATTATTTTTACTGTATAGCAATTACTTACTACTGTATAGCGATAATCTAGGTTATCCCGCCCCCCGCTCTCCCGCTATATTATATCATTAATATTGGGATCACTGACGATTTTATTTTTAAAGTAAAACTAGAGAGATTTTTGTTTGTGTATTGGGGAAATCTATAGCAAAACTTGTTAATTTTTTAAAAAGTACCTCCTGAATTAATACAATTCCACTAATTTGTTATAAAGGACATTGTTTTGTAATTTCCATTTGCTACATAACATCATTCGATGAAATGCAGGAAGTTACGCGATTTGAGATTCTATGGAAATTTTTTTCATTGATCTAGTGAAGAAAGTAAAATCCGCACTTTTCATGTTAACTGGTCATTGTTACGCTCATGTGGCCAATTTTACTCTAAAAATTAGATTTGGGTTTTCTGCATGAGTTTACAGTTCCGGTTCTGTTCGGATTTGAAAATCAAACTGTAGCAGCATTGCAAACCATGCGATGCAAAATGGCTGTTCATATGCTCAAGTGGCCAATTTTTTGTTAAAATTTAGAAATGAATTTTCTGCTTCATATCAATTCGGATTTGTTTTGAATTTGTATTCTTGCTAGTCAAGATGAGGTATTGTTGTGAACCGTCTGATAATTACTGTACGTGAACTATAATTTTTACCTCTGTACGATAAAAGAAGAAAGTCCAATTATAGTTACTTCTAAATATACTTTGAAACTTAATGTTGCTTTTGGAAAACTTTTATTAACTTAAAAAGAAATATTGTGTTACTATTTTTTTTATGTTTAATTTAATTTAATTTAATTTAATTTAATTTAATTTTTTATATATAAATAATTTCTTTACTATTTATTCTACTATTATTTAAATGGACTAGTTACTTAATTGTAAATTATTAGAAATTTCTAAACATTTCTTAAATTATGTGAGTTTAAGATGCTAGTTTTTCTGAAGAGACAGGAATACATCACTTGTTTCCATGATATTTGAAAACATGTATCCATTATTCTGAATAATGTAATTTCAAAGTTGGAACTAAAATGATGAAAAAAAAATCTTTGGAAGGTAAGTAACTGCTGAAAAAAAAACACATTAATGTGCGTTTTTTCCAATATAGAGAATATTTTTATTCAAACATCTACCACTACTTCCAAGTACTAATATTTGTTTTATTAAATGACAAATTAAAGAAAGAGAATTCGCTGATAGTGGCTATACGGAAATGGGGATACATTTCTCAATAAAAATTTTTACTAAATTGACAACACTGTTAAACTTTTGTCAGCGATCAATATGCTAATATCATGTGGAAAATTATTGTTCTCCATCAAATAATCAAGGATGTTTATTTTTTAATTATCATCTTGACAGTTCAATAATTAACGACATCATTCGTGGCAAATGAGCTATTCTTAAAATTTAAAATATGTATTCAAGTGCGTATACGAATTATTTGTGACAAAAAAACTATAGTCTCCAATCCTGAAAAGGCCCTATAACGAAAAAGTAACGTATATGAAATAATAGGCGTAGATACTCTCAATGGAAGAAATTGTTTATAATCAGATGACATGCAGACGTGGCCCCTCTCACAGACTCTGATCTTTAACTCTATAAAGCTTAGAAGAGAGGTGATCATTCTGTATTGCCAAAATACTTAATAAAGTCTTTTGACATAACGCCAAGATAAAATTACGTTAGCCTAAAAGACATTTTAAATTCTAAAAAGAAACCCTCCAACAATGTAATTTTGGGCGTTTTAGTATATAATACAATATAACTGGTAGGCCTTAAAATAACGGATGTAAGTGACAGATAATAATTATAAGCGAGCGGTTTATTATGCTTTGAATATACGATTGCATGGCAATAGGAAACAGTTTTCGAAATACATGATAAGAAATATATTCACAAAAAATGCGATAGTTTTTATGGATGTTGATATTATTTTTGTTTTTTCCTTCAAATGTGTATTTTTCTGATTAATAAAAATAGCTAAACCTATGAAAATTTCTTTGTAATGTAATTATCACCTCAGACAAAACACATTTATGTGCAGCGACTTAAGAAATTTAATGGATATTTTTATTCACATTATCTATCACTATTTCCGAATAGCAAAGTTTGACTTGTTAACTGACAAGTTATACAAAAGAATTCGACAATAGTGGCTATTGGTAAATGGAGGTACTTTCCAATAAATTGGGAACACTCTAAACTGCATTTAATGTGTTAATATGACTTAAAGACTTCATTAATTAAATACATAACTTTATTTAACATTCTATTAAAATATTTTTTAATAAATTCCTAAGTTAATTTTATTATTATTTTATTTATTTTGGGGGCAAATTTCTGTACTTTGTGTGTGTGATATTCTTAAAATATTTAATACCAATGCTATTATGAAATTATTTTTTATTCAATAGATGAAGATATAAATTTACGCAAATGAGCTTATCAATGAATAACTTAAATAAATATAAATTTATAACTACAAATATGTATATTAATCTTTTCCACAGTTATTGTTTAGACTTCATTGTTACTTAATAATAATAATCTTAGTTTTTTCTAATTATATTTTTTTCTTGATTTATTTTAACGTAAAGTGAAAAATATGTTCTTTTAAATCTTGTATGCTCTGCTTAACAATTTATATTGCAAAAAAATTAACATTTTCAGTTTTTTTAAGCAATGCATATAATTTAAATTTAATTGCAATAGTTTATAATTTTTATAAAATTAATAGTTAAACAAATATCTTTTTTTGTTTATTTATTTGCATCCTAATCTTTAATATATTTTTTTATTACCTATTAAATACATTTTTTATTGAATGTTTTACTATTGCCTTCATTTTCAATATAGCGTGTTGGAAATGATTCTTTTGACTGTTTTACAAACAATTCAAATCTCTATTCAGATACCTGTAGTTATAAAATTCTTTTAATAACCAATTCTGTTTGATCATTGGGCATACATGGCAGCACAAAAGTGATTTGTCTCTCTGGCTGTCTTTCTCTTTTTTACTCTTTATGGATTTATGTAATTATTTTTTTATCTTTAATTCTTAAAAGGTAAAATATATTAGCGAACACTTGGCGAGAACTAGAATACTGCATTCACATTCTCTGAACTACCAAGCGCGGACTAGTTGAAATTTCATGAATATAACAGTACGTACAATGTATCCAAACAATCATGTGTCTAATTATAGTAGTTTTCGCACAATAAATATTTATCATTAGGACAAGACTTTGTGCTCACCCCTGTATTTTTGTATTTAAAAGTTTCTCAGCTGTCTTGTATGTATTGCTTGAATAAACAATAAATTCTGCTACTATAAAAATATTTCACTCACACCGGTAATATCTACTGAAACATGTTTTAATATAAAATATGCTGTTTGAAAATATGCTGTTTGGCAAATTATCTTACATATCCCTCTTAATTACAATAGCGAGTGAGCGCCAGTATGGTATTAAGTCCTCCTCGTTGAATTTTTAGAGAGAGTAATGATAATTAAAGGTTTGTTAAGGACATCCACTTCCAGCAGTGTAACTCGTTTGGCTGTATCATTTCCCACAGGTAGAGACCGATTTAAATCTTGGAAACTGGGTAATCAAGTGGTTGTTTTTCCAGTGCTTTTCTTTTCAACACCATCTTTAGCACAGAATTCCTTCAATTTTCGGATATTTTGGAGAATAGAGGTTTTTTATCCACCAAAACATTGAAAAAAAAATATAATTTTTGATACATACTTAAGTACTTTTTAGAGTGTTACGACTAAGGACTTCAGATCCCTATAAGCAAATCCAAAACACGCCCAATCTTTACATTTACTTATGTTGTCAGATATCAATATTTATCATGAGTTAGAGAGTGAAATGGTCCCTCCGGTAACAAAATAATTTTTTTCTCTTATCTTTCTATTTGACCTCGCGGTCGTGTATCCATTCAATATATAGCCTTCGCAATTTTGACAGCAGTGTGTTGGATGTGGGTATAGAAAGTTTAACAAATATAAAATACCACTGGACCAATACTGCATTTTTTCTCAAATGATGTTGTGTAGCTAATAAATCCATTTTCTCTTAACAACCAGTCATAAACATTAATATTTTTTAAGGAAAATATTTTTTGCATTACTTTTTTTTTTTCCCATACATGCCGTTCAATCATATTTTTAAAAATAAAAACATTTCTTATCTTATATTGAGAGAGCAATCACATTTTTGCTGTTGTTGTTTGGTCAAATACTCCACATTTGCGTCTATGTAGTATGTATTTGAAATGTGTGCTATCGGTATCCAAATAAACTTACCTATACGTATCTGTAAAAGTCGATAAAGCGGAAAAAAAGAAAATATCGGGCGGAGCTACTCTGGTGCGCAAATTTAAAGCTTGAGGAAACTGTCATCTAAACATTGCTTTTTCTTTGATTTTTCTGGCGATGTGGCCAACCCGTCGACTGTAGTGGTCTGGCAAATCCAGATTTTCCTCGAGAGTCAGCCATTTTTCTTTCTGATGCTGTGTGAGCGTGAAAATGGGTTTTTTTATCAGTTTGTATATTTGTGTGCTTTTACTTTTTGCTTTTTATTGACAGTTGCTTTTTATTTTTTTATAAAAATAATTTAATATTTTGCGATATATATATATATATATATATATATATATATATTTTTTTTAACCAAATATTTAGTGTGTGTTTTTTTAGTATTATTATTTTTTAGTAACTTTTTTACGTCAGAACAAGTCTGTATTTTTTATCAATTGTATGCTTTTAAAAACCCTGTTATAGAACATAATTTAACAATTTATTTTTTTAATGTAAATTCTTGCTTTATTTTAATAGTTAAATAGTTTAATCTCAGATTTTTATGTATTTATCGTTTTTTCGCTTTACGACTGTTAAATTTTTCTGTCAGCACGTAGCGGCACTTTTTTTTTTATCAATTATATACTTATAAAAACAGTATTATAGCAAATAATTTAACAATTTATCTTTTAAAATGCGAATATTACCTTCATTTTGGTATTTTCAACATTTTTTTATTACATTTTTTAAGTATTTATCGCTTTTTTATTTTCAAAAATAATTTATCAATATATCTTTTAAACTGCGAATTTTTGATTTATTTTATTTTCAATATTTTAATCTCAGAATTTTTATGTGTTGGAGTAAAAACCTTATTTTTCAAATAATTCGCAAATTATATTTTTTAAAACGAATATTTGCTTTATTTTGCTTTTGTTTATTTTAGTATTTTTATATATTTACCGTTGCGATTCCCCCCCCCCCCCTCACTATCTTTTCGAATAACGTTCACATTTTGCTACTTAATGCATTTTTGCTTGCTTAATACCTTAAGTCTTACATTTGTGACCTATTTGTGTTTTTTTATGATTTTTTTTTATAGCAATAATTTTTCGCATTTTGTTACCCTTCTCTTTTTTATGCTTTGTGTGTTTTTATGGCTAAGTTCCTATTTTATGGCTATAATTTTGCAAAATACTAAAATATTAAAAAAAATAAAAAATAAAAATAAAAAATAAAAAATATAATATAAAAAATATAATATAAAAAAATAAATATTTATGTAATTACCGTGTACAAACACCCTCCCCCCCCCCTTTTTTTTTTTCTTTAATGACGTTTTGAATGCTTATTTCTGTTTAAAGTTCGTTGAGTTTGTTTAATTTCCCCTCTTCTTTTTAATGTTTAATCTATATTTTCTGAAATTTACACAAATTTTTAAGCCTAAAGGGCTCTAAATGACCAGTTGGAGACAGATACTACTTACCAAAAAAAGGGTGTTTCCCGACATGAACAACTACAAAAACAAGATGGTGGACTTCGGCCAGATAGCGCATCTCTTCCCAGTTCAAAATCATCGAAATTTACAGTTCATTATTGCGGAGTGTAGATCTCATGAGGGCCTAATAGAAATATCTAGATTTTTTATTGCCTTTGGACGTTTTCCTTTAAATGAATTTTCGATTACATTATGAGTTTTTCAGCTGAGTCAAACTGCAGTATGTAATGTAGATGAATGCATTAGGAAGTATTGCTACACAGGGCCTTCCAGAAAAATGCGAATACAATATATTGCTACAGATTGGTATTTATTACTTAAGTACTTTTCTGTCACTTTACAACACATTTTTAAGCCGTTATTTGACACAAACTGGAAACAATGCTCCGCCCTATTATATTGCTAAAGTTCTTGCTTTACAAAGGAATGTGTTTCACACTGGCGATGGGCAGTTTTAAGCATAGAATAAACAAGAACCAGAAGGAAGATGTAGGGGGTTTTCGTCCATTTCTCCTCTTTCAGCGTTTGCCACCGATTTTTTTTTATTTACGCTATTTTCCGAAACTATTTCAAAGGCGGGGAATAAGCAAGGGAATAGCATGGCCTACTTATCGCTGCTTTGGCAACTTTTTTCCTCGATATTTTCTCATTTATTTAAACGTTTGTTTTGATTTTGCTACATCTGTTTTGCGAAGGATATGTTATCTAAGGAGTGTAAACATAATGCAATCTATTTAAAGCTTTGTTTTTAAAGTTACGTATATTTTCTTTTTGTTATGGGGTGGAGTTCTTCCTAAATACCAATAAAATAATACTTAAAAAATAATAATTGGTTGCTTTTATAACTAATATTTAATTCGATATTTTCAATTTTCCGATATTTGATATCTTTATTTTTATGACAATAAAGAACTCCTGTCTAATTTCTTTAAATAACTCATAAAAAAGAACTTTGTTCAAGAATAAGTTTAAATTCGATATATTTTAAAACTTTATTACGCTTTCTTACGTAATGCAGCTACTCTCAGTGCCTGATTTATGGCAAGGCATTCGGGGCACGGTCCGAGGGCCCCCGATTTTCCGGGACCCGTAAATGCTACGGAAGATTTTTAAATTATTAGCCAAAATCTGAAGTTTTAAACTATTAAAAAACAAAATTAATATTTTTTTTTTTGCATGTAAAAATAACTTTTAAGGGCTACATCACTCACGCGAAAACGCCTGCTCGCTAATGTTAATCCTATGGGAATTTTTTTTTAAATATCTCATTTACATTTCAATATTTAAAAATAAATTTTACCATTGGATATTTAAAATTGACGAAAGATTGAAAAATCGTCAGCGAGATAGAACACTTAAGATTATAAGTATGTTATAAAAACTTTTACTGTTAAAAAATTGAGAAGAAACATCATTAAATATCACAAAATTATTAAAACATCTGTGCCCAGGACCCCCAAATTTGTAAATCAGTCACTGGCTACTTATAAAATAAACACATACATTAACCCCCCCCCCCCCCTCCCTTTACCTTCGTAATATCAACTAAGAATTGATTGTATTCCCTGATTTTAAAATTTAAAACCAAACCCTTATTTAAATTTAACTAAAATCCCTTTTCTTCTGATGATTTTGATGAAAATAAACATACTTAAAATAAACACAAAAATGATATAAACAGAATGAAATTAAAAAAATTAAAAGATGAACAACGAATTTCACGGTCACAAGTCAAGACACGATATGAGAATGACAAAAGACAAAAGCGGAAATACCGGCAACCCATCATGTGAGGCGACGGTTAGTAGGAATGTCTAACGCTCGTATTCATGAATAACTTCGACCCCGAGTTCAGCTCAGCCGAAAACCCGGGTCGAAAGCTAAAATGGTATTCATCGTCTACCTGACTGGACCGGTTTGAAGGCGAAATCTAACGCTGGGTTCAGTTACTGGGAATTACTGGACCTGGCTTTACAGAGGGTTGAAGTTCAAGTTTTTCAACCGAGCATGCGTAGTTAACAAAAACAAGACGAGAGATCAAGTCTGGTTACATTTTACAATAATGGCGGCTTACGAGCTTACGTACTGAATCAAGTGTCTGTGTATAAGATATAATAGAAGTTTTATACTATTATAAAACAAAAGAACAATATGCAAAGGTATGTGATCTCATATATATGTATTAGCTTCAATTTTTTTTTATCTGGTTTGTTTATATTTATCTATAAATCCTCTATATTTTATGTTCAATTGTTTGTTTATATAAATAAGCATGGTCGCGAAGAATTTTATTTGCCATAAAAAATAGTCAACATTACATTAATGGTAGATAAATTGCTATTAAAATAAAAATTGTTGCATTTAAGGTTATTTGTTTCTGCAATTTTGATCTTAAAAATAATTTATGAATGTATTTTAATAGTAGCGAAATAAATGTCGTACGTAAGTTCTAATTAAATTTGAGACATCAGACTAATTTGCATTTTTCTTTAAGTAAAAAATACTTAGATTATGTTCAAGTATCCATCGACTCAATGTAGGTTTTTGATTTTGGTACTCGTAGAATATGGGTAAAAGTTAAATTTTGTGTCTTGTGTGAAAGATACACTATTATTATTTATGTACGATCTGTTATATAAATATAAGATTAGCTCTATAAATTAGATATTGTGGTTTTAAACTAAACAATATATCATCTGAGTTGTATTTATCTATTGAAGATTTTTAGTAGGTTTATTCTTTGTTTAAATCACGAATATGTTTATATTAATTAAACAACTCTATCATTGATTAACACTATACTATTGTTATTTCTGTTTTTGAGCTTTACGTTATATTTCCCAATTTTTGAGAAATTTAAAATATTTATTTAATTACATTTAAGTTTCAACTGTGTTTTAATTTCAAAATTATATATAATTTAAAATATTACAATAGAAGTAAAGGGCTGAAATACATTGATAAAAAATTGTTCATTTTTAAAATAACACCAGGCAAAAAATCCAGAAACACCTTTGTTTTTAAACAATGCTTCTCTTCAAATAAACGTCACTTCCAATTTTGTCTATCATGACAGAATTGATATGACCTAAACCATTGATTGTACGGTATATAAAAAGTTATAACAGCTGTACATAATAAACTTACAGAACCAAACTTATCCCCTCCCCCTTTTCCCATCATGTTTTCACATATACACATACTAAGGATCAATCCAGACAAAACTTGGGGCCTATTTAGGCTTTTATAACTGACTTTTATACTGACCTATTTATAACTTGGGGTCTATTATTCCTTCACAAAAATCCATGTCATAAAACAGGGCCTTTCATAAAATTGCTTTTAATAAAACAGGGCCCTTCATAAAATTGCTTTTAATAAAACAGGCTCTTCACAAAACTCCTTTTAATAAAACAGGACCCTTCGCAAAATTCAATTCCACAAAAACATACTCTTCATTAATTATTTTTATTGTGTTAGCTTTTAAAATGTGTAATCTACTAACAAAACAAATTCACCAAAAAGTAAAACTTTAGAAGAAGGACTTAAATAAATTATTTTTAATAAATGCTTGGTTGAATTTGAATAACTGAATTTGCTCCCTCCCCCCCCCCCCAAAAAAAAACCCTTGAATTTTTTTACTTTAGCTGGTAAATCAAAAATATTAATTAGTTTGATATCTGAAATTTCATTTATGTAAACAGGAGTCATTTCGCTACTGTTAAAATACATTCGTTATTCCTTTTTTTTTTTAAATGAAAATTTAAAAAAAAAATAAATAACCTTAAATGCAAAATATGTTATTTTAGTAATGTTTTATTAGCCCTTTAGGTAATGTTGACAATTTTTTAAGTTAAATAAACTCCTCTTCATGATCTTGAATATTTATGTAAGCAAATTATTAAACATATAATATATGAGTTGTTGTATAAATATAAACAAACCAGCTAAAAAGTTTGCAGATAATATATATATATATATATATATATATATATATGAGATTACATACATTCTATTTTTAATACTTCAAACTTTCTTTTTATTTCTATATCATACACAGAATCTTGATTCACGTTTTAATGTACTTTAATTAACTTATAACACTGACAAAAAAAAAAAAAAAAAAAGAAAGAAAGAAAGAAAAAAAAGAAAGAAAGATAGACAGTGATGCATGGGTAGGGTGGGGCAAATGGGGCACTTATTCTTCTCCACTAAGTCACATTCAAAAAAATTATATTCCTTAAAATTCAGTGCTATAAAATTATCTGAAATTATCGTTAATAAATTCAGACTGTTTTATCAGATTACCAACTATCATTATTTTCCCTATCTAGTCTAGAAATCTATCGCCATTCATTCATAAAAAAATATTTAAAAATCTTTCTCTCTCTCTCTCATAAATAAAATTGTAATTGAATCTATGAAGTGACATCTAAATGAGTGAAAAAAATAAAATTTAAAAACTAGAAAGAATATAGAAAATGAAGTATAATTTTCTATATAAATACATCTTTTTCAATGATCTAAAAATGAATTTCTGGATCTAAAAATAGATGTCTATGCATGTAAAAATATTTTGTAATTACTTATTAAAAAATATTCAAAGGCAGTCAAGTGAATACCTTTGAACTTATAAATCTGATAATGGAAAAATTCTTATACAAAAGGGGTTACAAAAAAAAAAAAAAAAAAAAAAAAAAAAAAACTTTTTGTAATATTTCACAGTTTTATGTCCAGATAGTATACAGAATTCATTTATCATTATTTAGAAAAGACTTTACTCGATTCTGTGTTGAATGAAAATTTATATAGTAGCCTTAAAAGGTTTAAAATATTAGTGTTCATTAAAATAACATCTAATAAAATAGCAATATATCCATGGTAGACAGTTTAAACTAAAAACAAGTTTGGAGTTTATTATTTAGCGACTAGTTAAAATAAAATGTTTGTTAACCGATCGGAAGCGATAATTGAATGCGCCATTGGAGCTCCTGAAAAACTTGGGTGCCTGGTGCCAGGGCACTGTTAGAACCACAAACACCACCTTTTAAGCACTCTTTGAAGCTCTGTTGATATTATTTCCACTCTTTTGTTGTTGTTGTTTCTGTCAATGTGCATATTAATTACTATCTAATTATATTAGAATTAATCATTTTAATTAGATTGTTGAAAATCAAAAAAATCAAATCAATACATCTGGATATCATTTAATATATAAATTGATTCGACAAAATAAAAATAGTACTAGAGGCTACTTTCTGGATTTTTTTCCTTTTTCTCGATTTTAATATTTTCTTAATTAGAAATTATTTAATTAATTACTAATTATAGCTATTAATAATAGAAATCAACATAATTGCTGTTGAAATAAAATTTTCGTTTTGATCAAATCAAGTTTTCGTTTAGCTACTAAGACAAATTTTATTTGAAAAATAAACTTATAAAATTTACTTTAGCAATTAACACATTTCATATCCCTTTCTTAACTCACATATATGTTTAAAAGTAATAATAATAATACATAAAATTTGAATAAATTGTTAAAAAAAATATTAAACTTTGTAAGAAATTAAAATAAGTTAATCTCCATATTTAGTAATTACAAGTTTTTATTTTGTGCATATATTTTGTAAAAAATAAAATAAGTACTACATTTAATTTCCTTTTTTCTCCGGCACTTTTCTTCCATAATATAAACAAACAAAGCTTCAACGCGAAACCGAAAACGTCATCTGATTTTTTTAACCAATTAGCACGCTTTATTCAACCGGGGTCGAGTAACTCTGAGTTGGGTAACTTTTCGTCCGAAGTAGACGGTGAATACGAGTTTTCAACTCTCGGTTGAAAACTTCAACCTGGGGTTACTGGACCCTCGGTCGAAGTTATTCGTGAATACGAGCGTAAGCCAAGATAAAAGCCAAATTTTCGCCAATATCGGGAGGGTTGCAATCCATTCTGTTTGAACACCTTCCCAGAATCCCCCTAACAAATGACCGACGAAAGCACCCTACATGCTCCTTCTGGTTTATTGTTTATTCTATGAGTTTTAAGGTATAATCAAGTAAGGAGGGAAGTAAAGATGCAGAAGAAATGTATTATTGTGTTTCTAGCTTATAATGTGTAAAAATAATGTATGTAAAATCAAAATTGTTATAAATGTCAAATTTTAGAGTTTCTGTTGATATGTTGTGATCTAAACGATATATATCTAAATTTAGATTATGAGCAGTGACAAATACTGAACATTTGTGTACATTTTCATTTATATATCAAACAATAACAATTACATAATAATTATTATTCATATTTCAGTTGTTTTTTTACTTTTTCAGAGATTACCAAATTTTACGCAAGTGATGCATCGACAGAACTGTCTTTTTTTTTTTCTTTTTTGCGAATTTTCAACACAGAAACGGCACAGCATTTCTTTCTAAAGTTATCGTGTTTAACACTTCGAATTCTTTTACCCCTTCAGAATAAAACCTTGTGCTATAAATTCGTATGTGCATAATTTTTTATAGGACATAGTCGCAACTGACTTAGCCCCTCAAATTTTTTGACAATTAAATCAGTGTTGCCAAATAAGATTTTCCCCTCAAGCTTTATTGTGTTGGGGGCAGATATTTGTTGCTGGAAATGAAAAGGGTTTATGGAATAACATTTTTCATGGAGAGAACAATTTTCTATTCTTGTAAAAATTCGTTAAGACTTTCAATATTTTTTAACATTTATTAAATATTCTATTAAAGAATTTCTTGTTTTTTTTTTTTTTTTTTTTTTTTTGTTAGCAAACTATCACCAAGTGATATAGAATTGCTCATGTTACATACGAAAATAAACCCATTACTGCTGATAATTTATTTAGTATATAACGATAATATAGCGGAGCGTCTCCTATATGATATCATTCCTATAGGTGGCGCTACTAATTTTGGGGGTTTTCAAGTAAAACTACGGGAATATAAGTTGGTGTCGTGTACGTAGAAAAAAGGAAGCTGGTCCTATTCTTTCTATGTCCGTGTTTGGTATATAGGGAAAAATCTACAGTAGAGATTGGGAACACTAAATTAAGTCTATGTATTTCAGATACTAATTTGCATTTTAAATATTGACTTTTTAAAATTCATAAAATTTTTTGTTATGCATATTTTTTAAAGATATATCCACAGATATAAAACAATTTCATTAATTTGTTTTAAAATCCCATCTTTCTGCATTTTCCATCTGCTAGAGTGGCAATAAAATGCTCCAAGGTGCGTGATTTGTTAATCTAGGGAAAATTTATTCTGTGATCTATGCGAAAAAGTAAAATCCATATGATAACTCCGCGCTCACATTTCATGTCATTGGACATTGATAGGCTGATGTGGCCGATTTTATCCTAAAAATAACATCTGGGTTTTAACATTTAGAACTGGGTTTTCTGCATCCATTTTCTATTCGCGTTTGGGTTGAATTTGGATTTTTGTGAGTCAAGATGGAACATCGTTCCATAATTATAGTACATAAACGATGATATTTACTTCATAAGTGAAAAAGATGACAGAACAATTTTTGTTTCTCCGAAATACACAGGTTTTCAAAAATTAAGGAAAAATCACAAAAATAGCGATAACTCGTTCAAAATTAAAGCACTCCGTATGAAATTTGCATATATTGTTAAATAAAAGTTGCTGAATAAATATACCAACTGCAAATTAGTGGCGCTGCAGTCGCATTGCGGCATCTGAGCGAAACATAAAAATGCACTTTAGAGAGTAAGGCTGCAGCTGTCGCTGTGATAGTGATATTATAAATCTGGGATAGCCAAATCATTATAATGACCTCGATGCATTATTTGCCCTCAGGACTACGGTTTAGAGCTATTGGGAAATTGAAAGCAGGACAAAGTTAGACAGATGTGGTTAGATGGCTAAATGTGAGTCGTTCTGTGGTTCATAAGCTTTGACAATGATTTCAAACCACTGGTTCGGGCTCAAGAAGGTTCCGCCAAGGTAGGCCAAGGGTTTCGACAAGCGCCGATGACCGATATTTGCAGTTATGTGAACGAAGGAATAGAACCACAAACCCATCTCATCTTAGAACCTCCCTTGTTGCAGCCACAGGAAGGTTGGTGTCCATGTCTACTGTGCGTACTTCATGAAGGTGGACTTTACGCAAGGTGAACAACAACTTGTGTGCCGCTCATCTCACGTCACCGGACGGAACGTTTGATGTGGGCACCTCAACATGTCTACTGGACCGCTGATCAATTTAGGGGTGTTCTCACGGATGAGTCCCGGTTTGCCTCCAAAGCGATAGTAAGAGTTGTTTGATTTGTAGAAAACAGTGAAAACGTTATCATCCATCAAACATTCGTGAAAGAGATTCATACGGAGGAGGCAGTGTCTGCGTTTGGGGTGGTATCTCTTTGGGGGGACGCACAGACCTCCATGACTTTCCACGCGGAACCGTGAGTGCTTTCATGACATCCTTGATGCTTATGTATGCCCTTATGCCGGTGCAATAGATAATGATTTCCTGTTACAGGACGACAACGCTAGACCGCACATGGCTCGCATCGTGGAAGATTATCTTCAGCACCAGACAATTCAGCACATGGAATGTCCAGTTCGTTCACCGGACTTGAATCAGATCAAGCAAGTTTGGGATGCTTTAGGAAGACGTGTTGCTACTCTCAATCCCGCTCCTCAGACCCTTGCCAGGCTTACAACTGAACTCATCGACCGCATAATTGATAGTTAGACACATCACTGTATGTGCTGTATTGCTATTAGGGGTGATCATACAGCATATTAAAGGTACTTTTCGTATACCAAACTGACAAATTTATTTTTCGAATTATATAATTATGCTATTTTTTTTAAACACCATAATTGTCCGGTAAGTTCTTTTCACGTTATTTTATACCTTACTATGAGTTGTATATTGTGAATGAGTTTCATTAAAATCTATATGTAATATTTTGAGTTATCGCTATTTTTGTGATTTTTCCTTAATTTTTGGAAACCAGTGTAGTTTTATTCTTAACTGTCTTGTTTAGAAGACTTCATATTTAAACTAAAGAGAAATTATTGTGCTATTTGCTTTTTAAATCTTTAAATGTTTTTCGAGTAAACTATTTCTTTACTATTTTACTATTATTTAACAAGAACTTTTTGCTTAAATTAGGAAATGGTTATAAATTTTTAAAAATTTCTTAAACTATATGAGTTTCAGATGTTAATATTTGTGAAGAGATGAACCTGATTAATCTGACTAATAAAATTCCGTAGGCGGAGCTTAACCAATGCAAATTTCTTTGATAGGTAAGTGATACCTCAGACAAAACACATTAAAATGCAGCATTGCTAATATAGGGGATATTTTTTTATTCAGAAATCCGCCATCGTTTTCGAATACTAATTTTCGACTTATTAAATGGCAAATTAACTAAAGCGTATTCAGTAATAGTGACCATTCGGAAATGGTGATAGATTTCTCAATAAAAAATTCTATTATTGGCGTTTTGTATTTGTTGATATGGGTTAACGTCCAAAGTTGCACCAAAATGACGTAAAATGCCGTAAGTCTTTCTAGTTTGTTGAAATCATCAGCACTTAATGGGACTAGAAATGTTTGAAATGACGAAAGTTGACAGTAGATTCAACATGAGTTAGCAAGTCTATAATTAATTTAAACTATTAATTTTTCTATTTTTTCTTTTAAATAATGTTTTATAGTAAATAAAATTTATTTGCTCAATTGTAAAATATAATAAAAAATTGTAATATCGTACGACAAAAGAAATCTTACAAAACTTATTTTGACACAATATTTAAATCCGTTTTTCATATTTCCGTGTAATCATTTTCTTTTCTTTATACTGCTTATTACATTGCTTCCGATAATACAAGAAAAACAAAAAGTTCTTAGTTATAAGAAAAAATATGATAATTTTCTATTGATTTGGAAATTTTTATTATTATTATTATTTTTACATATGTGATATTTTCTGTTTAATAAAACTCAGTAGGCGGAGCTAAACTTTCTGAAAATTTCTTTGGAATGTAAGTATTAGATCAGACAAAACACATTAACGTTCAGCATGCCCAATTTTCGTGGATATTTTTATTTAGATATCTACCAGTATTACCGAATACGTTTGTCTTATTAAATGACAAGTTATACAAACGAATTCGGTAAAATTATGAAATGGCAATAGATAGAAGGTAAATGGGAACATTATTAACCTGTTGCAGGCTTTAAATATGTTAATATGAGTTAACGTGCAAGATTGCTGAGAAAATAACATAAAACAGCATAGGTCTATACTGTCTATTGAAATAATCATTACTTAACGTAGTCTAAGGCACAAAAATCTCAAAGATAAAACATTTTTACTTTTCTTGGTTTAAAATAATTCTGGGATTTTTTTTAAATTTTGGAATTAATCCACTGAATCTACAGTGGAAATATCAATCCATCAAAATGCAGCAAGGTACGTGATTGAGAAATCCAGGGAAAATTTCTTCTGGGATCTTGGGGAAAATTTAAAATCCATACAATAACCCTGCCATCATATTTCATGTCAAATGGCCGTTGATAGGCTCATGTGGCCAATTTTATCCTAAAAATGAGATCTTGGTTTTGGAATTTAGAAATGGGTTTCCTGTATGAATTTTCATGTCGGGTTTGGGTTGGATTTTCATTCTTGAGATTCAAGATGGGGCATCGTTGCTCACCATCCGATAATTATCGTACATGTACGATTATTTTTATCTTAGAATGAAAAAAGATGACAGAAATATTTTTGTTGCCTCAATTTTTTGAAATCTTAACGGTCCTTTTTAGAAGACTTTTATAAGTTTAAAATAAAGAGAAATAATTGTACTATTTGATTTTTAAATGTGTAAATATTTCTGAGGTAAATTATTGCTTAACTATGTATTTTATTGTTATTTAAAAGTTTTTTTTTAATTTGTAAATGATTATAAATTTCCAAATATCCAGAAGTTATATGAGTTTCAGATGTTAATATTTGTGAAGAGAACACGACTAGTTTTTATAAGGTTTGGAAGCATCTGTGCATTATTCGGATTAATAAAATTCCGTAGGCGGAGCTTAACTTGTGAAAATTTCTTTGATAGGTAAATAATAACCGTGAGAAAATAGATTAATATGCAGCATTGGTAATTTATATATATATATATTTTTTTTTTTCTTTTTCCCAGAAATCTACCACAGTTTTCAAATACTAATTTTCGACTTATTAAATGACAAATTAAAAAAGCATATTTGTAATAGCGGCTATTCGGATATGGTACATTTCTCAATAAAAAAATTCTATTATTGGCGATTTGTATTTTTTAAAATGAATTAAAAACGAAAATGCCCAAAAATGACATAAAACGGCGTCATTATCCGTAGTTTATTCAAATCATCGTATTTTCACTTAAAGTGTTCACTTTAAGTGTTTTAAATGAGGAAAGTTCACCAAAATTAAGAAGCCTATAATTAATTTATAGTATTAGTTTTTTATAAGTATATTTTATTATGTTTTATAACAAATAAAATGTATTCTTTAAATAGTAAAAAAAAAAATTATAAAAAAGTTTTAATATCGTACTACGAAAGTTATCTTGCAAAATTTTGCCACAATTTTTAAATCCAGGTTATATATTTCTGAGTTGTCATTTATTCTTTAAACTACTTATTACGTTGATTCTTTATAATTCCTGAGAAACAAACAAACAAAAAATTTCTAATTACAATAAAAACTATCATATTTTTTATGGATTTTGAAAGTTTTATTATAAGGTTTTTACGCATGTGCATTTTTCTGATTAGTAAATTTCCGTAGGCGGAACTAAAAATATGAAAATCCTTTCGAAGGTATGTATTAGCTCAGACAAAACACATAAATGTGCAGCTTTGCAAATTTAGGGGGATATTTTTATTCAGATATCTACTACTACTTTCGAATTGTAATGTTTGACTTAAAAAACGGCAAGTTATACAAAACAGATTCGGTAATAGCGGCTATTAGGAAATGGTGGTATATTTCATTCAATTGGGAGCACGCTTAACCTGTTGTCGGCGTGAAATGTGTTAATATGAGTTAACGTGCAAGGTTGACCAGAAAGTTACATAAAACTGCATAAGCCTCTATTGTTTATTGAAATCCTCGTTATTTAATGTTGTCTAGGGCACAAAACATCGAAAATATCATATTTTTACCTTTTTTAGCTTAAAAATAACTAGAATTTTTAAATAATACGCCGTAAAATACATATAAGTACAGATGAAAATACGGCTATTCTTACGTATACCCCTAACTTGTTGACTTTTATTTTGCGCATATTTTGGCAAAAATTTTTGGCGAGTTTTCGCGAAGGTCGCAATTAGACGACAGGCGTTGTTCTCGGCAACCCCAAATTTTTCCAACTTTGAAGCGGGTAGGTTGAAATATTTTTGATAAAGGTTCTGCACGTAGTCATGTTGTATTTCTTTTAGCTTTAAAACTTTTAATTTATTTTCTTGAAATTTCAATGTGGTTTGATTAAATATTTTTTAAAAGATGGAAAAGGGTGTTTCAAAAATAATAATTGCACTTTTAAAAGTAAAAAAAGTTTTTTTCTTGTTCTTTTTTTTTTTTTTTTTTTTTTTAAGTTAAAAAAAAAAAAAAAAAAAAAAAAAAGAATTACGAAAAAAGATTTGTCGTTTACGTTGATAGAAAACTGAGTTTTTTTAAAGTAAAGTCAAAAAAATGTTTTAAAAAGTTAAAAAGGTGTTTTTAGTTAGCGAATACCGCATTCTCCCAGCTACTAAGAGGACGAACGTTAAAATTTCATGAACGGTATGTCGTCTGATTATAAACTTTATAACTGTACTTACAGTGTGTTTCACGAAGGATCCCTAACTTTGAAAATAAATAACTCGGAAACGGTGATAGATAGAAGCATGAAACTAGTAGTATGTTTATTAAAAAAACCGTAAGAATCTGATACAGAAATCTCAAAATTTTAGTTAAAAATAGCGCCGATAGATGGCGCTGCAAGCAACATTACAGATCCCGATCAAGAGAGCTCAGACGCCAAGTACGACAGTCAACGAGGATTTCTCCATTGAAACGTGATCTCTATTAGCATATAGTGAAACAAATTCCACAATTGACACTGAAGGACTACCGCAACAATCCTTTAACACTCGACGAGCCAAAGGAGGCTATTTGTCAATCTTGTGCGTTGATTTCCGGTGACGTACTACCGAAAGTCTCTGGCAATTTCATTCTTCGTTTTCGACATGTGTGTTGTGAGAAAGGTGCACACTTTGAATCGCTTTTCATGTGATACAGCTTACTTATGGTTATGCCATCTGCAACGTCATCTATCCACGAAATTTGTTGCTAAAATTTTGAGGTTTCTGTATGAGATTTTTACGTTTCTTTTTTAATAAACATATCACTGGTTTCATGCTTCTATCTATCACCGTTTCCGAGTTATTTATTTTAGCGGTCCTTCGGGAAACACCCTGTACAATGTATCCAAATAATCATATATCAAATTATAACAGTTTTCGCAGAATACATATTTATAATCAGGGTAATTTTTTTTGCTCACCCATTTTGTTCTAGCATTTAAAAATTCTCAGCTAAAACGTTTTTTTCCGTAATATAACATTTACGTTTTGTATATACTGCTCGAATAAACAATTAATCCTGCCAGTATACAAATATTCCACTCATACCGGTAGGATCAAGTGATACATTTCTTAATATAGAAATACACTGTTTGACTTTTACGTTGAAATAGTCCAGGTTTAAAAAGCGAGTGAGCGCCTTTACGGTATTGAATCCAACTCGTTGAATTTGTATATCGAATAGAGAATTTTAATGAGAGACACGGAGATCGGATAGAGAATTTTAATGAGAGACACGGTCAAAGAATTTTGCCTACTCTTGGATCCAGACTGGAATGGCTCTCTACGTAAGATGGCACTAGTATGTTGAAAATTTATTGCGTATTTCTGGGAAATGATTTATTTAGTTTTTAATCTGTTCATAGATTATATAATTTTACTCATTTTTAAGGATCAAACACTCTTATACGATACAAAGAAAGAATGAAAAGGCTGTACTTTTAAATGGACTTAAAGCAAACAAGAAATAATCTGCAGTAAAAGCATGAGTTTTGTTTTCCCAACTTTTAAAGTTTTGTTTGTTTTTAAATAGTAACACCCACTTTTCACTATTTGATTTCTTTGGATCAAAGCAGACCAGAAAATGAGTAGTTTATGTACTTTTTCTTAAATCGTTAATGAATCATAAGATATAAAAATTTGAGGATGCTAATCTTCATTGCACATGACAAACTGTAAAAGTAAATCATAAGTAAAATTTATGTAAATGATTATTTTGCGTCATAGTATCCAAACAAATGCAACATGTATGCAAGTGGATAATATGACGCAAAATAATCATTTACATAAATTTTACTTATGATTTTGGATAGCGTGGCACAGAAGATAAATCAATTTATTGAAATAAATACATTTCAATACAAAATATAGGCTCAGTGAAAGTAATATACAGTGTATTGAAAAGTGTAATAAAAGTGTATTGAAAAATTAAAAGTATTGTTTGTATGTGTAAATATACTTTAGAAGACAAACCAAAAATAATTTAAATTGAATTTTAAAAGAGTCCTATTAAATTCACGTCAAGGTGTCACTCAAATTTTGATATCATTTCTTTTAAAACCCATATTTTGAATTCATGAGAGATGTGAATGAAAAAGCATCAGCGAATAAATTCTATATATTTTTTCATATTAAGATAATAATTGCACCTGTGAATATAAATAAAACTAAAAAGAAAATTATGATTTAAAAAAAATATTAACATAGCGTCACTTAAATTTGATATCATTGCTTTTAAGACCCATATTTAAAATTTATAGAGCCAAAACAAAGTGCTGTGTCACAACTTTTAACCCGTTAAGGGGTTTTGTACTGATATCATTACTTTTTTAAGGTTATTGATGAAAATGTCAATTAGTCGAAATTAAGCATAGGGTATAAATTAATCATTAGAATAAAATTTTAAAGAAATGCTAAAAAAGACCCCTTGGACCCCAATAAAAATATGAGGGTGGTGGCCCAGGGAGAGGAATCCAAGACTCAACTTTTAAATTATACAGCGAGAGAGTAACACAATTAAAAGGATGAAAATGCATGGAAAAACCCGATTGTTTCATCTTCCTCTGCCAAAGGGCGCAAACTTTTCAATACAAACATAGCTGAAAATTTTCAGGCTGTCGATTCCAAGTCAAATGAGCCATACCTCGTCGTGATCGGTCCCATAGAACCCGATAGGAAAGTGCCCCCTGGTGGTGAAACTTGGAACTAAAATCGAAATATCCTGTCGATGTCGAGTCGAATGAATCAAACTGCATTGTGATGGGACCCATAGAACTCGAGATATCTGCAAAATCCTTTAGTTCCATCTTCCACCACCAGGGGGCGCACTCTGTTCTATACAACCATAGCTGAAATCTTTCAGGCTGTCGATTTCAAGTCGAATGAGCCATACCTCGTCGTGATCGGGCCCATAGAACACAAGATAGGAAAGCGCCCCCTGGGGTGAAACTTGTAACTAAAATCTATATATCCTGTCGATGTCCAGTTGAATAAATCAAAGTGCATTGTGATGGGACCCATAGAACTCGAGTTAGCTGCAAAATCCGTTAGTTCCATCTTCCACCACCAGGGGGCGCACTCTGTTCTATACAAACATAGCTGAAATCTTTCAGGCTGTCGATTTTGAGTCGAATGAGCCATACCTCGTCGTGATCGGGCCCATAGAACACAAGATAGGAAAACGCCCCCTGGCGGTGAAACTTGTAACTAAAATCTATATATCCTGTCGATGTCCAGTTGAATAAATCAAACTGCATTGTGATGGGACCCATAGAACTCGAGTTAGCTGCAAAATCCGTTAGTTCCACCTTCCACCACTAGGGGGCGCACTCTCGAACAGGCGGGTAAAACATCATTAATTTTGTCAAGTTTGCACATAAAAATCACAAATTTCATCAAACAGGTACATAAAATTCAAGAATTTCGCCGATCGGGTCATAAAAAAAATTTCGTCAATCCGGCACATAAAAAATATGAATTTTGTCGATGAGGTGTGTAAAAATTGTCGAGTCGAATGAATTAAACTGCATTAGATACCAATTAGTGATGGCATTTGGCAGCATAAAAACCAAGAATTTCATTGATGAATGTGCAAAAATCATGAATTTCATCGATCGTCACAGAAAAAACATGAATTTTGTCGATAGGGGGAGAAAAGATCATAAATTTCGTCGAACAGGCTGGTAAAAATCATGAATTTCATTTATCAGCGCATGAAAATCATAAATTTCATCAAACGGTAGCATGAAAATTAAAAAATTCGTTGATCGGGCATGAAAACAGCATTAATTTTGTCAAGTTTACACATAAAAATCACAAATTTCATCAAACGAGTGTAAAAAATCAAGAATTTCATCGATCGGGTGATAAAAAAAATTTTCGTCAATCCGGCACGTAAAAAGTAGAATTTTGTTGATGAGGTGCATAAAAATTGTTGCGTCGAATGAATTAAACTGCATTAGATAGCAATTAGTCTCTGTAAAAATTGCAAATTTCATCATTTGGCAGCATAAAAATCAGGAATTTCGTTGATCAATGTGCAAAAATCATGAATTTCATCGATCGGCACAGAAAAAACATGAATTTTGTCGATAGGGAGAGAAAAGATCATAAATTTCGTCGAACAGGCGGGTAAAAATCATGAATTTCATTTATCAGTGCATAAAAATCACAAATTTCATGAAACGGTCACATAAAAATTAAAAAATTCGTTGATCGGGCATGAAAACATCATTAATTTTGTCAAGTTTGCACATAAAAATCACAAATTTCATCAAACAGGTGCATAAAATTCAAGAATTTCGTTGATCGGGTCATAAAAAAATTTCGTCAATCCAGCACGTAAAAAGTATGAATTTTGTCGATGAGGTGCGTAAAAATTGTGGAGTCGAATGAATTAAACTGCATTAGATGCCAATTAGTCTCTGAAAAAATTGCAAATTTCATCATTTGGCAGCATAAAAACCAAGAATTTCATTGATCAATGTGCAAAAAATCATGAATTTCATCGATCGTCACAGAAAAAAAAACATGAATTTTGTCGATAGGGGGAGAAAAGATCATAAATTTTGTCGAACAGGCGGGTAAAAATCATGAATTTCATTTATCAGTGCATGAAAATCTTAAATTTCATCAAACGGTAGCATGAAAAGTAAAAAATTTGTTGATCGGGCATGAAAACATCATTAATTTTGTCAAATTTGCACATAAAAATCACAAATTTCATCAAACAGGTGCAATAAAATTCAAGAATTTCGTCGATCGGGTCATAAAAAAAATTTCGTCAATCCGGCACGTAAAAAGTATGAATTTTGTTGATGAGGGGCGTAAAAACTGTCGAGTCGAATGAATTAAACTGCATTAGATAGCAATTAGTCTCAGTAAAAATTGCAAATTTCATCATTTGGCAGCATAAAAATCAGGAATTTCGTTGATCAATATGCAAAAATCATGAATTTCGTCGATCGGCACAGAAAAAACATGAATTTTGTCGATAGGGGGAGAAAAAATCATAAATTTCGTCGAACAGGCGGGTAAAAATTATGAATTTCATTTATCAGCGCATGAAAATTAAAAAATTCGGTGATCGGGCATTTCGTCTGGATATTTCAATTTACACATACAAACATTTAGCAATTTTTTCCTCCAGATTTTTCTATTTAATAATTTTTAGCTATTTTTTCCTCCTTGCTAAAACTTTGTAAATTGTCACAAAACCGAATAAAATCAATGTTTACTTCGTGAAAAAATTTTCATAGAAACTGTGTAAGTAGTGAATTCTCTGCTACAAAGAACACAGGTCATGATTGGGGAGAATCTAGAGTTTCTGATTTTTTCAAATGCACGAAACTCATTCAAACACCAGTTAGTAATATATATATGTACGCTTTGCGTACATTAACAGAAAAAAAAAATCCTGGATGCATGAAATTCGCTGTGCAGCAATCTCTAGAATGCATGAAATTCATTCAAACAGCGGTTAATAACTTATATATGTATGTACGCTTCGCGTACATTAACTGAAAAAAAAATCCTGGATGCACAAAACTTGCTATATTCAGCACTCTCTAGAATGCATGAAATCCATTCAAGCTGCGGTCAGTAATGTTCGCACAAAAATCGGTTTACAGCAATCTCTAAAGTGCATAAAATACATCTTATCATATAAAATCAACAAAAATGCTCTTACCTTTATTTCTTATCCTTCGTTTTTTTTTAATATTTCACAGGATTTATTCTTTATGACATACAACATATAAACCTCACAAAACACATTTCACAAACATAAATCAACAAATCTGACACACAATAAACCAACCCACAGACAATAGAACTCTATTATAGAATATTCTAATCTGTCAACCAACCAATCAAATCTAATTCCCTCAAAACCAGCTCAATTTTCAGAACCATGCATTCTGCTCATGCTAGAACCGAGCACAGAAGATGTGGAAAAAAACGTAAGAAATAAACCGGTAACAAGAAAACTCATTTATCGCTTAGCTAAATTCGATGACGCCAAGCGTTTCGCTTGTTCTAGGACTTAACCTATTTTTCTTAATTATCCGTCTTAGTTTGTGAATAAATTTTTGTAATGTCAGTTGAAACTGATCTTTCATACATAACGATGCATCACATTTTTTTAATGTTTTTTTCTACACCATGATGTTGCTATTTAACAACATTATTTTAATTTTAATAAACAAAACAACTAATAAATCAGTAAATATGAACGTTTTGCACTAATGAAGCCCCCCCCCCCCCTACCAAAAAAAAAGAAAGATATATATTGTTTTAATTTTAGGGTCATAGTAACTGAAGGAAAAAAAATCCTTCCATAGAGTTTTCTATTTTTCCATGTGCCTTGAAGATTTTTTGACGTGTTCAAAAACAAATTTCACAAATACTTCTAACTTAATTAACATATACTTCAAAAATATATTTTTAATTCCATTTTGTTTATGTATGAAAAAAGATACTAAAGTTTGGTATAATTCTATCTCTGTTTAAATAGTCTATTTCAAGAATAAAAACATTCAGTAGAATGCATAACTTTGACAATACATAAAAAAAAATGATACAGTACCCTTTTTTTTTTCTATTTCTTATATTTGGTGCAAGATACTACTGAATACTTTGCTACAAGATTTGTTTAAAGATATTACCCTCTCGCATGATTTTTTGGTTTCCAATGACACGTCCACCACTGCCCCGAGAACTGACAACTGATTTCGTGATTTATTAAGTAAAATCTATATTTAAAATTTGAAAATCAACTTTCACTAGAAAAAAACAAAACAAAAGAAACAATGGTAGAACTTTGCATTTCTCTGACTTATGAAAATAAATATTAGAAGAGAAATACATATTTCTTTATTATCTGTTTTTAAAATGCAAATTTAAAGAAATGAAATTGAATAAAAAAAGCTTACAAACGTGTCTTTTATCGTACATAAACAACATGGAATTAAAAATATATTCAAGAAGTATTTGTTAATTAAAGTTAGAAGTATTTATGAAATTTGATTTTCAACACGTCAGAAAATCTTCATAGCAGCGAATCGCAAACTAAGAAAACAAACTGATGATTGATTCGTTGAATCGTTGAATGATTCGTTACGCAAATTAATTGATAAGAAAAAAATCTGAATCTTTTTTTTTTCCCTTGAAAAATCACAAATTAAATATAAATAACAATTAAATTGTATATGTATAATTATAAAATATTTCAATATTTTAATCAAGGAATCTAAATATTTTTCGACTTAATGAAGATTTTGAAATAAGAAATTCTTTATTATAACACAAAAGAAAAATATACAAACAATAATTTAATTTAATACATATATATTACATATTAAAAATTGCATTAAAAACTGTTTTCGTATTAAAAAAAAAAAGAATCTAAATAGTTTTTCAGCGATATGGAGATGTTTTAACGTTTAACTGTAACCATGATAGCCATGAACATCGTTATTGCGGAGGAATAAAAAAGGGTGAAGAGTCCGAATTTCTACAATGATAATCTATGAGGATATGCAAAGGAAAAGAGTCCGATTTTAAAACTGTATTATATAAAAAACAAGAGTTTTCCTACGTTAACGCAAAATCATTTTCGCTTCATCTAAAACCGATTAATATAATATATTAATTTAAAAAAAATTCTTCGAGCCGTTTTGGAGATAATAGATATGTGTACATTACATTCCCCATTTTCGCTTAAAAATTGGTTTCCAGATCTCAAAATCTACTGCATGTAGAAATTTATAAATTTCACGATAGAGTTAGGCCATAGATATAAGACTAATGTGAAAAAGTCGAAACGGTATACCTCATATTTACTGAGATATTAAATGTCGGCGTTTCGATTTTCCTTTGATGTCCTGCTAGCTGTATATATGAGAGTGACGGAATCTTCGGTTTTGGGCTTACGGTTTTCGGTTTTTCGCTGCGTCACTCGAGAAACTACCGTCTCTCATGATTCCCCATTTTCGCTTAAAAATTGGTTTCCAGATCTCAAAATCTACTGCATGTAGAAATTTATAAATTTCAGGATAGAGTTAGGCCATAGATATAAGACTAATGTGAAAAAATCGAAACGGTATACCTCATATTTACTGAGATATTAAATGTCGGCGTTTCGATTTTCCTTTGATGTCCTGCTAGCTGTACATATGAGAGTGACGGAATCTTCGGTTTTGGGCTTACGGTTTTTCGCTGCGTCACTCGAGAAACTACCGTCTCTCATGATAAATTTAAAAAAAAAAAGTTATTTTATTTAAAGATTTTAAATAAATAAATGATTATATTAACCAATTAAAATCAAGTAAAAATAAACCTATTTTATTTAAAGATTTTAAATAAATAAATGGTGATGTTAATCAATTTAAATCAAGCTCATTTAGCTTGAATATGAATGATATTTGTAAAAATTATGAAGAAAGGATATGCAACACTGCATTGTAATGATGAAAGTTTACAATAATGACATCATATGAGTCTGCAGGCTTTGCCAGGGAATTTCTCTGGTGCATTTTTGATAAAAGCGTTACGAAGGCTACTTGCGTACTGTAGACACTCGTCATATCTTGTGCCTACATTGCACGCTAGAGTTCTTTAATAACACTGCCATCAAGTGAGTTTTTAGTTTTACACATTACAACGGCTTCTCTTATGTCTGAGGCAGCCCATGTAACATGAATTTATATTTCAACCAATATAAGAGTAAAAGTCTGTTGTTAGTTTTAATGTTAGTAAATACTTCTTTTATTTTTTTCTGGTGTCAGAATATTAAAAAGACTGTAGAAACTATATTTTATTTTTAAGCATACTTTTGTAACTATTTAAGACAATATAAAAATATTTCAACAACTTAAATTTCCATAGAACAGCACGGTAGTAAGATTGAACAAATTCCGTAACATATTTATCTTAAAACTTTATTTATTTTTATAAATCTGGAATTTACACATGTATTTTGAATATTCAGTAAAAAGTTAAAAATAGGTTGGAATACTTGTAAATAATAAATAAATTTTATGTGTAATAATTTGTTAACTATCATATAACATAATGTTAACGTTATGTTATATGAAATTTGCATAAGGCCGTGACTACCCTGCCGACTGGTCGGTTTTTAACTCATTGGGACTCCGCTGCCGACCTACGAGTTTGATTCGATAGATCGCCTTCTATCGAGAGCCGACTGGTCTGGAAATCGGCTGGCCAGCCGGCAATATAATTTTTGTTGTTGTTGTTATGTTAGATTTTGAAACTGGCTGGTTTAAAGAAGCACAGCATATTTATTTATTTAAGCATATTTATTTTGGCATTAGAGATTAATAGAATGATTATATTGCTATGTTATTTTGCACTGCGCTTTCGATTTCTTTGTAAAGATGGATTAAATTTAATTTTAATTAAAAAAATGAATACTAAAATTTAAATAAAAAATTTAAGTTTAAAAATACATTGAATAGTATTATTTTAAAAAGTATTAAATATCAAAGAATATTATCTTAAAAAATATTAAATTTTAAATTTTATTATTTAAAAAAATTAAATATAAAAAAAATATATTAAAATTTTATTTTTTTTAAATTAAAATTTTACTTTATTTTTATTTAACAAATTGAAAAATTTTCCTTTCAAATTAATTTTTTCGTAAGTAAAATTTTAATATCCACCAAAATAATAAACTGAAGGGGTGTATGAGACTATAGATTACAAATTGTCTGCTTTTAATACTACTCAGCACTAAATTTATTAACTTAAAGAATTAACTTTTAATATCTGAGTGGTAACAAGCACTTTCTACACTTGAAGTTTTCAGATAACTAAAATATGTTGTTTAAAACTACATCAGAAAAAGTAAATTTAAAATTCTTTAAAATGTTGCAAAATAATCGAATAAAACTCCATAAGAAGAAAAAATAAATTCAAAAGTGTATTATCTGTTGCAAAATAGTTCATTAATCTGCATAAGAAAAAGTAAATTCAAAATACTGTTAACTATTGCAAAACAGTTGATTAAAACTCTGTATGGAAAGGTAAATTCAAAATTGTATTAAATGTTGCAAAATAGTTGATTAAAACTCCATAAGAAAAAAGTATATTCAAAATTCTATTAAATGTTGCAAAATAGTTGATCAAACAGGGAATATTTTAAGTGTTTTTTATCCCCTTAACAGGTTTGCCCGAACACTGCTCGGACAAGAAGAGTTGCTACGTTGCTAACGCTTTTGGATGACACTTTTTTATCTGTAGTTTTTTATCTGTAGTTGTATCTGCTTTATAAAGTGGCAGACATTTTTCGATTATATAAGGAAAATATTTTAGTACGTAAAAGTGATGTTTTGTCGTTATTTTTAGTTTATTGTGTCAAAAAAAAAAAAAAAAAAAAACGAAACTCTTAAGAGGCTACTTCACTTAGACGAAAATACCCGCTCGCTAATGTTAATCCTATGGAGGAAATTTTTGATGATATCTCATTCGCATTTCAATATTTTGAAATGATTTTTTTTTTTGGCATTGGATAGCTGAGGTCGATCTCTATGCACGCTCCTTTGTACTTTTTCAATTTTCATTACACGTTTTTTTATTAAGATACTTTCACTTTCGGGACCATTTTTGAAAGTGAAAGTATCCTCAATAAAAAAAAAACTGCAACAAAAATCGAAAAAGTACAAAGGAGCGTGCATAGAGATTGACTTCAGCTATCAATTAAAAAAAAATCATTTAAAAATATTGAAATTCGAAGGAGATATCTTCAAAAATTTCCTACATATGATTAACATTAGCAAGCGGGTGTTTTCGTCTGAGTGAAGTAGCCTCTTAAGGGGTTAATCGGACCCCCCCTCCCCCCCTTCCTTGAAAAAAAGCACAAAATAATTATAAGAGCCAGACACATTAAATGTTTACACTAATTAAGCTCTGGTATCTTGGCCGATGGCCTTGATAGAATCTATTTCTGACTGGGAGTTTCAGGATCAAAGGTTGCAAGTATGTACAAGTGCGTAATTGGCGAGCGAATATTTCGCCAAATCCCGGATATAGGGATCTATCTGCACAGTACAAGTTTACTACTTGAAACCGTAGCGTATGTTTCTATTTGTGGTTGACCAAGCTCTTTGTCTTTTAGCTTTAATATTATATTTAGATTATAATAATAATTAACTACAATTCTAGATATAAAATAATATAGATTATATGATATTACTATAATAATAATCTAATTATTATTATATATAACTAGCTGACCCACCCGGTGTTGCCTGGGCGCGTGATAATAAACTTATATAAACACCACATTTGTATTATCTTATATCTTTAACCCGATTTTGTATGAATTTATATTTTTAATGATAAAATAGCGAAAAAACACGGATAAAAATGCAATGTAAGAAATGTAAGAAAATGTAAGAAAACATTTTCTTCTTTTTTCACGTAGGTTCGTTTCATAGTAAAAAAAAAAAGGTTTATGTTGCCTCTGAAATTTTAAATAGTTATAAATATAACGGTTTTACAGCCCCCCGTAAAACGTTAGAAATATTCATCTAGTTGCAAAATAAATATGTTTTCTTCTCGTTTTTTTTTTTTTTTTTTTTTTTTTTCGTTTTCGCGTCGGGTCCGTCAACACAACAACAACAACAAAAAAATTCGTCGTCTGAACTCTTTGAAATATTAGTAATTTATAAATATAACTGTATCCAAGTCCTCTATAAAAGTTTGTATAAATATATGATAGTAAATAGTGAAAATTTTACCGGAAGCCAAGCGTGGCCGCGCAGAAACACCCGTTATTATGCGTTTTTGTCGAAAATTTCTCAGATTTTCTTTTTTATGACTATAAATGATAAAATAGATTAACAAGGAAGTAAATTTCAACAGTCATTTTATTCAACAGTCAATCTTAGAGAAAGCGTATGAAAACTCAAGCTTATGAAAGGCATTTATATGATTCTATTAATGAAAACAAAAATATGCAAATTGGTATCATCAGAAGTATTTTCTACTTTATAATCTGATAAAGAGTTGGTTAATTGTATATGTTTTTAATTACCGTGAGTGAATTTTTTTGCTTAATTAATGCATTTATTCTTCTTTAAATGTTACGTGAATTACGTGCAGGATTAACCCTCCGATTACTATTTTAAAAAAATGTATAACAGTTACCAATCGGATCCTTTGTACCTATACGTAAGTATACTTAGTTACCAAATTACAAATTAGCTATTGATTTATAATGAGTATATTAAAAAATAATGTATCATAATCTGTGTGCAAAATAAAAGAAAACATTATAATACTTAGACACTTACTTGTATTACCTTAAAATTTTGTCCACATAACAAAAATCAGCAAAAAACTTCTTTCCGCTCCAATGAAAGAAATGTTGTCTTGGTAATCTGAAGAAGTATTGACAGTTTAGAGGATTTACTTTATTATAAACACCCACCAGAATTTCTAATAAGTAATTTTCGATTTATTTCATCACAAAATATATGACATTAAAAGAAGTGAAGATTATTATTCGGAATTCTAGTAGAAATTTAGATAGAAAAAATCCGATAAACAGACAACACTAATACAACAATTGGATATTTAATGTATGACTTTCATACCTATATAAAAGGTTTGGTGCTGCCATCTTTTGACAATTTAGTGAGTATTAAAAACATATAAATACATAAATAAATTCTTTCATGGATGATCTTTCGTTTCCTTTCTAAATTCAACTTTCCCAAATGTGTTTGACGTAAATGATATTGTATGAGAAATAATAATTTTAGCTTAAAGAAAAAGAATATTTATAAATATCCTTACAAAAATCTGTTGAAAAAAGTCAATTTAATAATGAAAGATAGATTTTCGATGAAAAAAAAAAATAATGACTCAAATTTAGAATTTGTTTTCAAGTATTGGACTTATGCCTTAAATAGATTCAATAATATATTGAGAAAACACACTGAGAAAAAGTCAGTATCACTAATTAATTTGTTCTACTATCTTGGCGATGTTTTATTTTCCATAAAGTTGTAACATTAATCTGGTGCTGCCATCTATTATCGGTATACTTGAATAGAACTCTCTGTTTTTTCTATAATAGGAGTTTTCAACCTTTTTCTCGGAAGTCGTTTGCCATGATCATTTCCGTTATTGCGTAAAAAAAAAAAAAAAAAAAAAAAAAAAAAAATTCACCTCATTTAGTCACAAACTTTCTGTCATTAAAAAAGACAATTTTTGGTACTTTTCCGTTATACGGATACCATGCCAAAATGTATGCTAATGCATAATGTATGTAAATGCATGTATGTAAATGTATGTATGTAAATGTATGTATTAAATTTATGTAACTGTATGCTTGGAAACAATGGTGTCCGTAAAACGGAAGAGTACCCAATTTTTTCTATACTAAAAAAGTGATGGCTTGGTGGTCTGCGTGAAACTATGTTGTTTTCTTTTAACATGCGAAACTATGTTCTCATACCGCTGAAACATTGATCAGAAACCACAAGTCCAATAATAATAATAATAATAATAATAATAATAATAATAATAATAATAATAATAATAATAAAAAGAAAATAAAAGAAAGGAAGAAAAATAGAATACAGAATTTACAATAGTACAAAATTCTAATAAAAAAAATTTGGAAATACAAAATTCGAAATGAAATCTGCCATAGAATACTAATCGTGTTAAACATTTATCACGAGTCGCATATTCTCGGCGACATTTTAGCTACAAAAATCTATTCCAGGATTTAGAAAAGCCAGAATTCTCCATAAAAGAGCCCAGTAGAAAAGTAATTTTTTGGCCATACATTTTTTGAAAAAAAAAAAAAAAAAAGAAAAAGAAAAGATATTTAAATGTTAATAGGGTACATAGAAGAGTAAGAAGTATATTCGGACATGGGTACAAATAATATTTAGGACTTATTTATTTCAAAAAGTAACAAAATCCCTTTAGTCTCGTTAGGGCGCCTTATAAACGCACTACTCAGGGATATTCCATCTGTCGTACCACTCTTACGGACAGCTACGATGCTAAGCACTTAATTTATAAAATGAAACTCCGACAAAATAATTAAATTAACATCAATAACAAAGTAATATCAGAAAATTTCCTCACTCCCAGATGTTACTTAGTTCCAAAATAATTAAAACTGATTTTTTTTCCCTTTCTTTGAGCGGATATTATTTTGAGAGTATGGATGCAATCTGTAAATGAGGTATATTTTAATGTTTTGATTTAAAAATGGTTAATAATAGATGGTCAATAATAAATGGTCAATAATAAATGGTCAATAATGAAATTTTCAACAGGAATGGTGAATAATAAAATTTTCTACAAGAATGGTCAATAATAAATATCATGCATTTTATAACGAACAAACTGGCACATTTAACTCAACACTGCATAATGATGCATATGTTAAACATTTAAAATTTCATCTGCACTTAATACATGTCTGTCCACTTATACAAATACTAGCTGTTACCCGTGACTTCGTTCACGTAACATTAAAAAAAGAATAAATGCATTAATTTAGCAAAACATTTCACTTTATAATTAACAACATATATAATTAACCAAAGCTTTATCACATTTTATAGGAGACCATACGGTATTTCTTTGCTATAGGGGCCTTGACATAACCCAGTCTTAAAAAAGTAAAATTTCATGCCAAATAATATATACAATCGCGAAAATGAAACTGCAACTAATGCAAAAAGGAGAGCCAAGTAAAATCGTGAAAATCGAGAAATTCCTCTTCGTAAAACGAAAAACAACACTGGCAGAATTCTTCTGTACAACAGTGCATTTTAGATGGTATTTGGTGTACAATTTGTATATGTGTGCATTGCTAAATGGGCATTATTATATTGTTTATTTGCATAGACATATGTTATATATTTCTTACTACATTATCTTGTTCATGTATATATTAAATTAAGTGCTTCACGCTAAGTGGTGTAAATAGTGAACAAACTGCTTGTGGATTTTATACATTGATCGGTATTTTACAAAGATATAACAATCTGATGTGAGTCTAAAATGTAAATAAAGGTTGCTGGAAAGTACTTTAAATTCTGCCCAACTTAACCTCGATATTTTCTCTATCGCGTCAAGAACACTATAAGCAAATAAATACCGACGACACAAATCTGATGATCTAAATTCACATATTTTTGTTAGTATATATAAGATTATTTTAATTTATTTCATGCGCTTGAAATTTTTTACGCTTTCTCTAGGGTTAGGTGTCGAATAAATGTACTTTCTTGTTATTTTATTTTGCCATTTCTATTTATTCTATTTTCCATTCATTCCATTTATGGATATTAATTTAATTTACATATTCGTGTCAAAGAATATTATTTAAAGTTATTATCAGGATTAGGATAGGATACGATTAGGGTTAGGATTGGGAATAAAAATTGAACGACAATGGCATGACCGATTCAGGTTTAAAGTATGAAACAGGATGTCTATTTACATCATGAAGCAATAAGAAATTTAGAAAATTATCGGCTAATATTTTTTAATATGTTTTACAGTCATAGTTGACATCAAAGGTGAGCGGGGAAATGATCATCTAAAATACCATTAAGTGTTTACCACGCAAAAAACAAATCTGGTTACAACAATGTATTTAATTTTGCGCCAAATTTCACTTGATAAAAAAAAAGGCAAATTGACTATGGACCTAATTTTAGACCCCTAACCTTCCTATTCTCGGAAATTCTCTATTTATATGTAAACAAAAAAAAAATTACTATATATAACGCGCTTTCACGTTTATAATGTTATGAATTGGCACAATCGGCTTGTTCAAGTTTACACAATTCGGCTGGAAGAAAAGATTCATTACTTTTTGATTTCTTCTTTGCTTTTGCATTACGCGAATTTGTTGGTAAAATCGATTTCCTTTTCGATAACATTGTTGCTTTTTACGTTTAAAAAAATATTGTAATTTTACTTAAACATTGCTTTAAAATCTATGCAATTTTTCTTATCCTACAAGACTTTACAAAAATCTATTATGAAACAACTTTAAAAAAAAGATATATTTAAAAACGACAACACAGTTTTTCCTATTTTAAAACTAAAAGAAATGTAATATTAAATTCCGGTTCGAAACTACGATTTAAAAATGTGTTTCGATTGTGGAAAAATGATAGAGGAAAAATGCTGTTACTTCGACATAATCATATTAAATCTTTAGCCTTTATGAGAAAAGCAACTTTCTTTTAAAAATTATAGTTATTTTTATTACGATTTTCTGATTTTCGATACGGATAATTTTGCGATGCATATCATTGACATTTGCCATCCAATATTTATTTTTTATTTATTTTTTTACTTTTTAAAATTTAAATTAAAAATATGGTAACTTTATGTTAGCCGTGTGCAGACGATAAATCGCCAACCTATCCCATCATTTGTATTGAATTCATTAAAAATATAAATCTTTCACTCATTTCATTTAAAACACAGAACTTTAATTTACAACACATACATTTAAAATACATATATTACGTACATTTAAAATAATTCTTTTCATCTCTATAATAAAACCGTAAGTCATGTGACTGTCATCAACAGTTCCGGGATGCCCGCATCGCTTTTTCATATGCCAGGCGGCCATTTTTATTCAAAATTATTTTTCAAATAAAACTGCATAAAAGTTACATTTTCAGAAACATCGTTCAAAATAAATTAATATTTGAGAGATGACTTACGTTCAATTATGTATATATTCTGAAATAACTGTAGTTGAAATTAGCTTCAAAACAAATTCTCTATCCATGAAAGTAAAAAAAAAAAAGATTCATTCGTCATGAAGGTTTAATATATTAAACCATTAAACCATGGAGATAATCGTTCGTAAACTAAGTTTTCCGTGAATGATTTATTGGAGCGCTGCCTGGTGTCAAAAAAAAAAAAAATCGCACCAGGACCTGTGAGACAGTTAGAGTTTACTATTATTGCGTTTGATGAAGTGCTTATACAACTCAACATCCTTCAAAATATTTTTTTTCACGTAAGTTGAATTTAAACAAATACAACTCATGTAATATTTAATGAATCAAATTTTGAAGTGATCAGTTAATTTGGTATTTATGTATTATATGTGGCAGGAAGAGATATCACCGAAAATGATTGTTAATCGCCAATCATATTTACCATTGTTAATGACTAATCGCGTTCAAGACAGTAATTTAATATACATTTATGAAATACATAATATTATTAAATACTTTTATGTTATTTGGGCGCAAATCTCGCCAATAGCATTTTAAAAATCGCCAATATCAGCTTTTATTTTTCGCTGGTTAAAAATGGTTTGGTTCGCAAATTAGAAACGATACTTTGATTTTGAAATCAAATGTTTTTATTTATGATATTATTTTTTATTTTTCTATTTTCAATTTTAAACTAAAAGTGTTGACGGCATGTATCTTAAATTCTAACAGCTGTCGCAGACGCACCGGGGTGGCACGATTTTTGTTTTGCGCCATTTTGGCGAGAAAACCCCATTTTCAGGTACCTGTTAGAGATTGCTAAAACAGCATGATTCTTTTATTTTATTATGAAATAGTTTATTTTATATTAAAAAACACAAAATTTTATTATAAAACACACACAAAGGTTAATTTATTCAGCCAATAATTATTTCGCCAAAATGACATCCAGTGCGTCTGCGACAACTGTACTTAAAAGGACCCATCATTAAAAATGGTAAATAATATAAAATCAAAGTAAAGTAATACAAAAAATAATTTAGATAAAAATTAAATAATGAATAAAAGTAACGTGTTACAGTGTTTAATGTACATTTAAGGGAGACCAAACTGGTCTCCAGTGGCGGCTAGTGTGAAAAAGAAAAAGAAAAAAAATAAGAGAAATTAATCACAAATAATTTGATAACCCAAGATCATTTTATTTTAACATCAAAACAAATCTGTTTCATTTTTCTATATATGACATCATATTCGCTTCTTTTCCATACTTACTCGTATTTATGCACTTTGTATTATTATCAAATATTTGAAAACGCACGTTTAATTTCTAATATGACATCATTTCATATTCTGTTTAATTCTTAAATAATTCCTTTTCATTTTTCACATGGATATTTTTCACGTGAAAATAAATTGTTGATTAAAAATTATTACTCAGGGGTTTTATTTCATATTGGCAACGATAAAGTATTAGCAACGGTAAAATAAATTTAACCATTTAAAAAAAAGCTGCAAAACCGGGCCCTTTGGGCCAAACCAAGCAAACCAACCAACCATTTTAAAATATACGAAAAAATGTCCATTTATTCTCTATGAAAATAATGAAAATTTGAATTATTAAGAAAAATATTGAAATAAAATAAACATTAATCAGCCTATGTTCATTTGAGGGTTATAATCAACTTATATTCAAAGATACAGGATAATTAAATGCTTCATTTTGACGCTGGCTTCAGCCTAACATTTGCACACAATCAGATTTATTTTTAGGATAAATATACCTGTGGATCCGTGCGAAGATTTAACACTGCTGTCTAATATTTTTTTTAGCAATATCTAATATTTTTTAGATGCAAGTTTAATTTTTAAGGCCAAATTAAGGACTAAAAATATTTTTAAACAACATTAGTCAAGCCAGATTATCATCAAGTTTATTCCATCAAAGTTACACTAACAAATGAGGGTGTTAGAATAACAGTGGAGTAAGTCAATATATAGTAATTTGAGAAATGAAGGATTTTGTGAAACTTGTCGTAATGCCGTTGCATTGGGTGGTCCAACTTGTTTTGCCTTCTAACGACTCCCTAAGTGAACTATGACTTATTTGACAGTCGCACTGAACAGAAATTAATATACGTTCAGTGAAAATAGGGTTATCTCGATTTTACAAATTTTTTGACTTACTCCACTGTCATTCTAACCCCATCATTTATCCTTTGAATAGCAATATAGTAATCAGTACCAGGAAAATGGAAACAGACATGCAAGAAGGTCGAACTGGTAACATTCAGATTCTAGAGGCGTATGCTAATTACTTTCAGGATTTCATTCGATACCTGTATACCGCCTTTTTGCCGGAATTAACTTTGAAAAAAGCAAAGTCACTTTATGGAGTGGGGGATATATATGCCGTCAAAAGCCTAATGCATAAGTGTTCCGAGTACTTACAGGAAAATATATCCACAGAAAATGCTTTTGAATGTTTAGTATTGGCCGATGCACATTCAGATCAGAAGCTGGAAGACGGGATTATTACCTATATTTTAGACAAAAAGTTGTATCTTCAGGATGAATACTGGGCACCTTTTTGCGATAGTTTTCCAAAAGTAGCCATTAAAGTGTATAAATTATCTCATGGAAAAACTGAAGGACATTGTGAAAAGAAAATGAAAGTATTTTGAAATTTAACATTATATTTTGAAGTATTGCCATCGTATTATATAAATCGTTTTACAAGATATTGTTTCAATTTTCTCAAGTAGCCTAAAGTTTGTTCTTAATTTAATTTTCATAACATTCTAATTAACTTTTAGATAACTTTGCTTCACTTTCTAATTAAATTACATTGTAATGAAAGAATTTTATCTTCAATGTGAATATTGGGCATTTTTTGTGAAAACTTCTCAACAGTAGCCATTAAATAGTATAAATTGTCTCATGAAAACATTCAAGGAAACTTCCAAAAAGTAAATTATTCTAAATTTTGACATTTTTTTTTTTTGCTATATTCTGTTCGTATTATGTAAATCATTTGGAATATATTGCTCTGGATTGGAGTCCTGCATCGGGTCGGGTTACCCGCTTTTACCTGCACCCGACCCGACCTGCGGTCGAATTGGGTTGGTGCTCAATTTTTTCGTTGCGGTTCGAGTTCGGGTTAGACTGACCTACTTTTTTGGCTGTGGGCTGCGAGTCGGGTTCGGGTCGGGTTAACATTCATTTTTTCGAGCTCGAGTCGGTTTCGTGTTGGGTTTTTACTCTTCTTGCGTATCGGGTTCGGGTTGACCCGCTTTTTCAAAAGAATGTCCAATATATGTTCAGATTAAATATATATTGCGCCACTGAGACATGGGAGGGTAAAAACCATCGTATTGGTTATTTAGCTCTCGCAATGATGCCTTTGTTCTTTGACGACACCAAATTCTGTAAATATGTTTGCATCAAAACCACAAACGACTGCAAGAAGCCCTTAATCAGCAATTTCACTTTTAAAGAACATAGGATTTTAAAGCGGGAGAATGATAAATGTGATGCTAGGAAACCAGTAACAGGGGCAGTTGACACTTGTAAAGGATTTAAAAATTAGAGATAAATTTTGGGGATATTAAATTTTAAGCTTTTACTTCTAATTTTGAATTAATTTTTTTTTTTTTTTTTTATTCTTTCATATATACAATAAGACTTACATAATTACAGAAACCACTGCGTACTACCATACCAAAAGCGGACACCTCTATTTAGCGAACACTTTTCCAATTCCTGATACTTATATATTTGTACGCTTATACCTTGGAATAGTGGGCACCTCTAAATCTGTGCGTGCATAAACTATCACAAATACCACATATGTGTTTTTGTGTGTATCATAAATAAAATGTTTTTAATGTTTTTCATATTCTGAGAAAAGAAAAAATGTTTCTTGCACCGTAAAGAAAGAAAAGTCTATGATTACATTTCTTATATAAATTTTATTTCTTCTCCTGCAGTAAATTGAATATATACTCATTCATATTCAAATACGTATTTTTTTTAAATCTGAAACATAGTTCTGTTCAAACCTTTTGCGAAAATCCCCACAATCCGACTTGCAAAAAATCTATATATGACGGAAAAATTATTCTAGGATGAACTGGACAAGCAGAAAGAAAATTAGTTCTCTTGACCCCCCTCCCGAAAAATATAAACAACCCGACCCAATGCAGAAATCTATTCAACGATCTCGAGGTGTCTGCTATTCAGAGGTTTCCCTATATTTGAATATTAAAGAATATAGTTTTGTTAATTTTTCTAAATAAAATATGAAATTGGTATTAGAAATAGTACATTAAATTTCATAATAGCATTAAAATAAGATTTATTGTCGTTTCATTGCAGGTTCGGGTCGGGTTGCGGGTTGAAGTATTTCGGGTTCGGGTCGGGTGCGGATTGAAATACGTCGGCTTCGGGTTGGGTTGCGGGTCACCAAAAATTATTTTTACGGCTTCTGGTCGGGTTGCAGGTTGACTTCAAATGAAATTTGCGGGTTCGGGTCAGGTTAAATCCGACCCGTGCAAGACTCTACTTTGGATCAATGTTCTGTGTACTTGCAGAATAATTTATCCGCGGAAAATTTTTTTCATTGTACTTTTTGCGAAAGCTTCTCAAAAGTAACTATTGAAGTGTATAAATTGATAAATAAAACAATTCAAGGAAATTGTGAAATGAAAATGAAAGTATTTTGAAATTTAACTTTCTTTTATTGTATACTTTCATCATAAGCAGGGTAACTTATCCAACAAAAATATTTTTGAATGTTTAGTATTGGTCAATGCCATCTGGCCAATAATCAGAAGCTGAAGGTCGGGATTATTATTTTATACTTCAGAGAAAAAAATGGTAAATTAAGGGTGAATACTGGGAACATTTTTGAGAAAGTTTCCCAAAAGTAGTCACTGAAGTGTATATACTGCTACTGCCATATGAAAAATTCAAGGAAAAATTCAAAAGAAAATTACATTATTTTGATATTTACTGTTTTTTACATTCTTTTATCTTTACAAGAAAAAAGTATTGGATTCATGAAAATTTTCGACTTCCGGTTTTCGACCGATTTATACGTTTTAGAAGGTCCTGAACACGATTGGGCTGTTTTTAGAAAATGCCTGTCTGTGAGTCTGTGACTCTGTCTGTCTGTGACTCTGTGACTCTGCCTGTTTGTCTGTCTGTATGTGACAAAAATGTTGTAGGCGCTCTATCTCAAGAACTAATGCGCGAAATTTAATAAAACTTTATATTCAGTTAGTCCCTAATATAAATTGGTGCTGATTAGTTTTTGATGAAAATCGCCCAACAAGTGGCGCTGCTATGCTGCATGTTTCACGATTTCCACACTAGCTCTATCTCAAGCACTCGTGCACTTATTTTCATCAAACTTCAGATTCAGTTAAATCTTGACATAAATAGACGCTGATTATGTTTAAGTGCAGATATCCCAACAGGTAGCGGCTGCTGTGCTACTTTTCTCATTATTTTTACCATAACTATATTTCAACAACTAATGCACGAAATTTCCTCAAACTTCAGATTCTGCTAGACCTTGACATAAATATATGCTGCTTATGTTTTGGTGTAAATAGCCCAACAGGTGGTGCTGCTATGCTACTTATTTTCATTATTATCATGATAACTATATCTCAAGAACAATGCTTGGATTTTCATCAAGCTTCAGATCCAGTTAGATGTTGACATAAGTTATTGTTGATTAGTTTTTGGTCTAAATCTTTCAACAGGTGGCGCTGCTATGCTGCATTTTTCAGGATTTACACGATTTTAGCAATAGTCATATCTCAAGAACTAATGCACGGAATTTAATAAAACTTTAGATTCAGTTATACCTTGATGTAAATGGGTACTGAGATTCGTTTTCAATGTATGCGAAACCTGTGTGAGATAGAAGAAAGTTTTGGGATTGTCACATCCGACTAGTTTTTTGTTGTTGTTGTATTGTCATCATATTATAGAAATTGTTTTACAAGACATTGTTTAAATTTTCTCAAATGACTTAAATTCCTTTCTTAACTTTATAATGAATTTTCTTTCATAATGTAACTTTTTTTCACTTTCTAATTCACTTATATTGTAGACAAAACGTTGTACCTTCAAAATGAACACTGAACCACTTTTTGGAAAAGCTTCCCAAAAGCAGCCATTGAAATGTATATAGATGAAAAAATTCAAGGAAATTTTCGAAAGAGAATTAAATTATTTTGATATTTACTGATATCTTTTGTTGTATTGCCATCATATTATAGAATTTTTTTTACAAGACATTGTTTAAATTCTCTCAAATGACTTAATTTAATTTCTTAACTTTATAATTAATTTTCTTTCATAATTTAACTTTTTTTCACTTTATAACTCACTTACATTGTAGACAAAACGTTGTACCTTCAAAATGCATACTGGACCCCTTTTTGGAAAAGCTTCCCAAAAGTAGCCATTGAAATGTATATAGATGAAAAAATTCAAGGAAATTTTCGAAAGAGAATTAAATTATTTTGATATTTACTGTTATCTTTTGTTGTATTGCCATCATAATATAGAAATTGATTTACAAGACATTGTTTAAATTTTCTCAACTGACTTAAATTCCTTTCTTAACTTCATAATTAATTTTCTTTCATAATTTAACTTTTCTTCATTTTCTAATTCATTTATATTGTAAACAAAACGTTGTACCTTCAAAATGCATACTGGACCCCTTTTTGGAAAAGCTTCCCAAAAGCAGCCATTGAAATGCATATAGATGAAAAATTTCAAGGAAATTTTCGAAAGAGAATTAAATTATTTTGATATTTACTGTTATGTTTTGTTGTATTGTCATCATATTATAGAAATTGATTTACAAGACATTGTTTAAATTTTCTCAACTGACTTAAATTAGTTTCTTAACTTCATAATTAATTTTCTTTCATAATTTAACTTTTCTTCACTTTCTAATTCACTTATATAGTAGACAAAACGTACCTTCAAAATGAATACTGTACCCCTTTTTGCAAAACTTCCCAAAAGCAGCCATTGAAGTTTATATACTGTTATATGAAAAAATTCAAGGAAATTTTTGAAAGAGAATTAAATTATTTTGATATTTACTGTTATCTTTTGTTGTATTGCCATCATATTATAGAAATTGTTTTACAAGACATTGTTTAAATTTTCTCAGCTGACTTAAATTCCTTTCTTAACTTTCTTATTAATTTTCTTTAATAATTTACTTTCCTTCACTTTCTAATTCACTTTAAATATTAATATGAGCAGTGTTATTTTTTATATGTGATTTTTTTTTTTTTTTTTGTCTAATTTATCGAATATCTGTCATTTTACTTCTAAAATTGTGTATTCATTTTTTCTGTACTGCGTAAAAAATAATAAATATTCTTAAACATAGATTTTTAATCCTTTATATCCAAATGTATGAATTTATAATGAAAATTTCACCTACCAAAACATTTTTCCTGGATTCTTGGAAATACGTTAGAAGATTTGTGCAATCATTCAATAAAGTTTATAAAGATTTCGTGTGTTAAAATTAATAAACTAAATCTCGCATAGCTGCCAACTTTTACGCTTTTTTGTTACCACTAAAAATTAATAGAAATTTTTGCCTTATTGAATCACATGATTTCGGCTATTTAATAAGGTTAAATTTTCTATAAAATTTTAGTGGTAGGAAAAAAGCGTAAAAGTTGGCAGCTATGAATCTGTATTTTTTAGAAAAAAGACTGGCTCAGTCTGAGCTTGGTCCCAAAACAGGTTTGGGATCGATTTTTATACTAGTCCTCGGGCTCAAAGTGAATATTTTATTAATTCACAAATTATACTTGTTTGGGAGAAACAAGAATGTAGCCTAAGATTCTTAAATTGTTTTACAATCCTTCAAAAATCAGTTTGAAAGGGTATTGTATTATTATTGGTGGGATATAAGGAGAAATATTCTGTCTAATTCTAAAGCCTTTCCACGGTCAGTGTCAGTAACATATTTTTACTTCCCGGCACACTTAACCTCATTGCAGAACTTTCCCACTATACACTAACATTATGATGTTATGATGACGAAAAATAGTATGAAAGTATTAAAATGTAAATTTTAATTTATTTACTAACACGCACGAAACACTTCATCAGAGCCATAAAAGGCAAAATAAATTCAAATTTATAATAAAACGAAGTTTAAATTTCTTATTTATTTTTAATATACATTAACATTTAAAAAGATTTTTTTTAAAAATTCTTTGTAAGATACAATTTTCTAATAGTCATATTCTTAAATCATTGTTCAACAATTACTTCTAATACATTTTATATGGTAATCTGTTACCGGCTTTTCAGGAGACTGGATTTTTTTCTGAAATAATTAAATTTATCTTATGGCGTAAGACCATTTTCATGATTTCCTTGCATATGCTTTTGAAGAATACGCAAACAGAGAAATAAATTTTCTATAAAGAAAAAAATAAATAAAGTTTAAATTTGCTTGAAGATGTGAGATCATTTTCATGATTTGTTGAATACAGAGAGAGAAAAAATCTATCTTCTAAATAATGCAATTTTTTTTTACACTTAACGTCAATTCAAAATAGAACAGTCAATATGAAATATTGTATATTAAAGTATCGATACTTTAATTCATTCTTAAAATTTCACGCAAGTTGACTTAATGTTTTCGCGCAGTAATTCTACCTAAAAGCAACGAGATCATTAAAAATCACCTCCCCAAGCTAGTTTTCGCGACACATCTGAGCTCTTTTCACGGTACACCCGTTAAGAAATTTTGTGTTATCATATGGGGCTACCTAATTCAATGTTGAATTCAGGAGAGGTGGCCTGGCAATGCCCTTCCCCTGGAGCATCGACAGGTCTTACCAGAAGATTTGGGATTTTGTGTTTATTAATTGTCTAGAAGTGCAATGCCCTCCCACAGGAAATTCGAAGTGCCCCACCCTCCCACCCGGAGCTGCAGAAATCCCTTTCGAAGAAAAAGGTTTGAATTTAACATTAAGAGTGCATACAATTTCACCACAAATATTTACCAGAATTTTTTGCCACATTTCAACGAGGAAAAATATTAAAATTCCAATAAGAGGGTTACGAATTCTGCGATTTAAATCTTAAATAGAAATTTTCTAATCGGAAAAGTGGTGCCAGACTCCTTTGAAATTCCAATAAGTTGTCCCATTTTGTATTAAACTGAAAAGTATATTTACATAATAAAAATTTTAATTTAATATTTTTAATATTATAGTAACACTTAACTCATAAAGTAAGATTAAATATTTCAGTTTAGTATTCGTTCTGTGTACTCGCGCATATGTACGTTTAGTCTATGAAGATAAAACTTGGACTTAACGTTCAAAACAGCTAGTTTCAACAGAGAAATTCAGATTTCAGATAAATACAGATTTTGTAAAAAACATTAACAAAATTTTGAAAAATTTCCTTTTTTAGCATTTCTTTTACATTAAATTAGTTAAATTGTACAGACATTAACAAAATTTACTAACCTTGTTTATTATGTTTATTCAGATGAATATTTTTTAAAGCTGCCTTCAAACAGTTTTTGCAAGTTGTCAACAAACGAAACACCACTCCATTTCAGATTATTTTGTACTAACTAATTAAAAAATAGTAATGTTATGGGAAGTTTAGATAAGTACAAATATTTTGTAGACAGAAGGAACTTTTTCAAGTCGGCTAAAAAGCCCCTACTTTTGCGATGTTTTTTCTTTTTAAGTTTCTAAATATAAACTTTAATGTATAAGTTCAGAATACTGTACATTCTTAAAAAATAACGAACAAGAAAACTTCCCTTGCATGCATATTTTTTTAAGCGTCAATTTATTATTCGTTCTTATAAAACCGTAGGCAGAGCTACATTGTATGAAAACAGAAAAAAAAAACACCCCTGAAGTGGAATCAAGTTGATTAAATATCAGAGGGGAACGAAAACTTACTCGGATTAAAATATTTTTTTACAACATTATCATATACAATAAGGTAACGCGTGATCAAGTTTACGATGCCACGTAATAATCAAGTGTGTAACATACTTTGTCACCTCATCAACTTAATTTAAAGGCTTACTTATGTTTTTTATTTATTAAAATTACTCATTGCGTTTCGATTCGCACTGGTTTAATATCGATCGGAATGTAATACCTTCGTATTTAGTGATATTTTGGAAAAATATAAATTCCATTTTGTCATCTGCAATTAAGATTAGGAAAATCTTAGGAAAATAAAATAGATTGAGGAAATATATTAAACGTTCTGCTATCCAACAAGGGAGTTGCGAATTCTGCGATTTAAATATTGAATAGAAATTTTCTAATCAGAAAAAAAGGTTGTAAATTCAAGGAAGTGTACGCACTTTGTAATACACTGAAAATTACTTACATAGAAATTTTTAATTTAAAATTTTTAATATTATAATTTTATAATTCTATAAGGATTTAAATAAAGGTATATAAATTAAACCCTTTTCCGTGCTGCTTTTATCCAAGGAACTCAAACAGTGAAAAGTGGGTGTTACTATTTGAAAAATTTAAAAGTGCTCTGAAAAACAAATCTCATGTTTTTATTGCAAATAATTTCTTCTTTCCTTTAGTCGATTTATCAATTTAGCCTTCTTGTTCTTTCTTTGTATCGTATAAGAGTGCTTGAGCTTTAAAAATGAATCAAGTTATATAAACAGGTTAAAAACTAAAGAAATCATTTTCTAGAAATATTCAGTTAATTTTCAACATACCGTTTCCATAACACGGTAGTAAAAATTAATAAAGAATATTGAAAGTTTCATTAGAAGTTTTCTTCTGCAAAATGTGAGAAACGCTACTTAAAAAGGATCATCTCCTACTAAAAAAGAAAATGCAAGATTCTTAACAAAAAATCTTTAAAAAAAAAACAAACTTTATAATTATCGCTGGTATAATCCGTTTGAAAAAGCTGTGAAAGTATATAAAAAAAAAAAATGAAAAATGAATAATTCAATAAAATTTAAAAACTTACACCAGCATTATTTAAATGTTTAAATTTATATAATATTAAACAATGTTCACAGTTTATGTACCCTGATATATAGTTAACTGTTCTCGTAAAATTGTCTGCAAAGGCGATTACAGTTTAAAATTTATAGTTGACTTCTATATTAAGAGAGGCGTATACCTACCTATGGCTATTACAAGAAATTACTGTCCTTATAATAGGGCTTTTTCTATGAATAAACATTTCTACTCATTTTGCGGAGTCGAATCTAAATCGCTCAGTACCTTGAGAATTCGACATAGCGAGTCAGACTTTCGACTCACCTTAGGAAGTATGGTTGGTTGGTTGAAAAGTAATTAAAAATAATATTTATCACGAAGCAATGTTGATTCCAACTAAGAAAATCTAACAAACATATACCTGTTAATCAGCAATAAATTCTCACATTTAACATAAATAAATTCAATAGAGATCATGTTCTTTTAAAACAGTGATTAGCAAGTATATTTCCATAGGAAGGACACTTGTGACATTCCATAAATAGAACTAAAATGCGTCGTCAAAAAAAAAAAAAGACAGAAAAAAAAAAAATTCTCTGATCGTCATTGCGGATTTTTCTGACACGTTTGCAAGATGAATTTCTTTCCCGCATTCGGTAAAATTCTAAATATTCTCAGTGCAGCAATAAAAACTCTAATAATATATTTCATTTTCTAATAAATGTAATATATAGTTCATCTTTGTCGATTATTTTTGGGTGATCACATTGTTGTGATTGTCGTGACCTGAAAATTAGGTTTAAACATGGATTGGTGGCTGTCTTTTATTTTTATTTACCTTATTTTTTGGTGCATTGCTTTTATCGAGAAATGAAAAGCGCTGCTTGATCTGCTAAATAAAATATCTGCATTTATTAATGAATATAATTTAGTGAATACATAACAAAGTAGGATAAAAAAAAAAACTGTAAATGATTAAAATAAAAATTTTAAAAAAGTTGCGCCTTCCTTTAAAAAAAGTTTTGCCCGTCGCGCTCCCCTGAAAATTTATAAGAGAGCGAAATAACGAAAAAAATATCTTCATATCTGCTGTTTATATTTTGCAATTCCCTCGCTTCCCAAATTTCATCTCTAAAACCGTCATAAATACGGATATACGTTTATATGTGCCCCCCCCACCCTCCCCCTCGTCGTTTCCTGTCGGGCGATGAGGCCGAATTTAAAAAATAATCATCCGAATCTTATGTTTATATTCTGACACTTAGCATGTAGCAAAATTTCATCACGAAAGCTTTGATTTATTATTTTTGTTCTTCCCCTCACACCCGGTGAGGAGGGAGCTGAATATAGAAAAAATGCTTTGCATCAGATGTTTACATTATGTGATTCATCCCCTTTCAAAATTTAATCTCGAACACTGTGATAGATTATCATTTGACGTCACTCCCCCCCCCCTTCTCGTTTGGTTGAGGGTAAAGGGACCGAGTTCGAAAAATATCCGTAATTTATGTTTATATTCTGACACTGAGCATCTTGGAAAATTTTATCACCAGAGCCACGACAGATCCTGATATACGTTTTTGCGCCTCCCTCTACCCTGCTTAATCACTTCCACCCACACTGAGTGGCAAAGGGACCTAATTTAAAAAAGAAAAATCTTCATATCTAGTTTTTGTGTTTTGTAATTCACCTCCTTTCAGAAATTCATTTCTAAATGCATCATATATCATGAGATATGTTTTTACCCCCCCCCCCTCCTTTTCCGAACATCTATAAATGGGGAAAGAACGGGAAAGCAGAATTCTGAAAATAACCTCTGAATCTGGTTTCAAATATGAAACATTAAATATATATATATTCGTTTAATTTTTAGAAAATTATATACAATTTATTTGAATAATCTGCGATATTTATATTTATGAAAATTAATTAAAATAACTATATATACGCAAATAAAAAAAAAGGAAATCCACTTTCATATAAAACACATCGATTGTAAAATAAATTCAGTGACAGAACATATTAAAATATTTATAATAGCCTAGTAAAATGCAATTTCCCTTTCTTCTTCTTTTTTTGAAACTAAATGAAACAAAAGAACTTGAAAATATTCCACTATTCAATCCTACTTCCTCTTTTTTAGAAAAAATCCACACATAACAACGGCTTGATCGCCTGTCTAGTGTCCAGCATACTGCAAATTCAAGTAATTATTCAAGAAATACCTCGCCCCTTCTATCCATTGAATCATCCTCCTAATATCATCACCGATACTGAATCAAAGAGTCGAAATCCAAATCCGTGTTCAACTTTCGACTTTCCAAGTCAAATACTGCGTTGAACTGGTTTCGACAACCGACTCTCTAAGTTCAATTCTTAATCCCACTCTGAGTTGAAAGTTCGACTCTTTTGGTCAAGGTAGCTTTCAAGCAGTCAGTCGACATTTCGTAACTAGCAAACGGTAAATACATAAATACACAAAATTAACACAAATTTTAAAATAATCCAAAACTTAATTTTTAAAAGTGTTTTTTGCGAAATTACAGCCCTAATATAAGAATTTAGCCATAAAACACGTAAAGCATAAAAAGCAAAAGGGCAGCAAAGTGCGAAAATGTATAAAAATTGTGGGGAAAAAAATGTATATTTCATAAAAAACACAAATGGGCCACAAAGTAAGACATAAGGTATTAAGCAAGCAAAAATGCATTATGTAACAAAATGTGAACGTTATTCGAAAAGATAGGGAAGGGGAGATCGCAACGGAAAAAAAATATTAAAATACTAAAATTAAAAAAATCAAAATAATTCAAATATTCGTTGTTAACCCTTTCCGGCACAGTGGTCCCACTCCGAGCACACCAAAGCCATTAAATAATAAGTCCAGTCAGATAGTGTTAAATTTGTTAGCGACACACTAGCGCCAAAGCTCTGCTGCGGAAGGAGGACAAAACAGAAGTGGGTCGCAGAGAAACGATACGATTTATTTATATCGATATTTTATACGATTTTTATCGATGTTTTGTTTTTGCACTTCCTTTAAAAGCTTGCTAATTATCGGGATCTTTTACATTAAAGCTAAAACTATAATGAAAAAAAAAAAATGTGGAAATTTACTGGAGTAATATTTCTATATAAATATAGTGGTGCCGAAGAAGTTGATTTATTTATTAAAAGTTAAATAAAAAGTGATGGAAATTTACATCACTATGCAATTGACCCTTTCCGGCACAGACAAATTATGTTCGTAAAATGTGAAATTACTGACTGACACCGGAATTTACAAACGACTTTCTTAGAAAATATGAACTCCTTATTTTAAGCTTTAATTTTAGAAGCAAATTTTATTAAAATATTCTTGGTGCCGAATGCAGCACTCCCAACCGCTAGATGGCGCTATTTTCAACTTGCGAAAAGTTTCCCATTTATCTGACCGGGCTTATTATTTAATGGCTTTGGAGCACACCTAATTTTAATTCCATTCGTCGTTCTTATTTTCTAACAAAGTCGTTTGTAAATTCCGGTGTCAGTCAGTATTTTCGCATTTTACGAACAGAATTTGTCTGTGCCGGAAAGGGTTCAAAATAAAAATTGTGACTTATTTGATAAATAAGGTTTCTACTCCAGTACATAAAAATTCGGAGATGAAAATATTAAAAATAAAATAAATCAAAATTTCGCATTTTAAAAGATAAATTGTTAAATTATTTTCAAAAATAAAAATGGTAAATACTGTAATAAAAAACTGTTAAAAATATCAAAATAAAGGAAGAATTCGCATTTTAAAAGATAAATTGTTGAATTATTCTCAAAAATAGTGTTTTTAAAAGCATGCAATTAATAAAAAATAGTGAAACGTGGTGTCGGGAAAATTTAACAGTCGTAAAACAAAAAAACGGTAAATACATAAAAATTCTGCGATTAAAATATTAAAATAAAGCAAGAATTCGCAATTTAAAAGATAAATTGTTAAAATATTTTCAATAATAAGGTTTTTAAAAGCATACAATAAATAAAAAATACTACAGCCTTGTGCAGACGCTTAAAGTTAATATTCGTAAAAAAAAACACACACAAAATATTTGGAAAAAAGCAAAAACACATCGCAAAATATCATAAAAATCCTTATTTCTTTTACGAAAAAAATAAAATAAATGCACACAAAGCTATAACATGATAAGAGAACACATGATCACGCTCTCACAGCATAAAAAAAACAATTAGGTAAGTGTGATCACACAAAGGGTTTCGTTTAATATTCATACTAGCTGTATTCGCCCGCTAGCGAGCCCCATAATTTACATCGTGCCTCGAATCATGATAAACTTGAATTCCTATGAAAATTTTCCAAAAAACGAGCGCAGAATGTGTAAACTTCAATTGAACGAAACTCGGGCCCGTGTCCCCGCTGCCTGCGGTACCGTATTCCAGGCGTGCTGTGCATGCGCCGGAAAATTCTTTATTCCACATCGAACCGAAGTAACCTCCGGCTACGGTCCTCGCTGCTACGCAACCCTACCCCGAGTGGGCTGCGCACGCACCGGAAAATATTTCCATCTGGAATAGTATAAAGGTCTAATGAAAACAACTTCTTGTTCATGTCCCCGCTGCCTGCGGCACGGTAGAGCAGGCGTGCTGCGCACGCGCTGCAAAATTTTGTAGTTCTGTCTTAAACCAGCAGTGGGCGCAGTCTATTCTATATGAACATGACTAAAATCTGAAAGTCTATCCCTCTACCTAGCGTAAATAGTGGAGCTAAAGTATTTAAGGCTGTCGATATAATGTCGAATGAGCCAAACCCCGTTACAATCGGGCTCATGGAACCCGAGATACTCCTGTAGTTCCACCTTCCACCACCAGGGGCGCAATCTGTTCTATACAAACATCACTGAAAGATGTAGAGCTATCGAAATCGAGTCGAATGAACGAAACTCAGTCATAATCGGGTCCATAGAATCTGAGATACTCTGAAATGAAATAAAAGAAATCTGAAGTTATTATTCGAAAAGAGTGGTATGTACAACACATAAGTTTACTTTAATGTTATAGAGGGTGATTATTAAGTTAATTATAATGTTTGGAATCAGTTGCGTTGAAAGTGGAAAGTTAGTTGTTGAGTTATAGAAACGGAGCATAGTTAGAGGAAAACCTTGAAAGGGAGAAGGGGGAGGGGAGGGGAGGGAAGATGAGACTGTTTTTTGTCAAACAAATAATTAAGAATACGGGACTGCATGTTCAAAGACCGAAAATCGTAGAAAAGCTTGGAACTTAAAAAAAAAAAATTTTGACGTTACTATTCGGAAATAATGCTAGTTATGTATACATCACAGCAATTAACCGCTACGGATGAACCTAAAAAAGTCAAATTTGTTACATGGAAATAGTTCTGTGGAAATCGAGTCATTAGATATGTGTATATTAAACAATGGTGTCAAATAACGATAAACCAACCACTAGGGGGCGCGTTTCACTAAATGCGATACTTATTAAAAAGCACACCCGCCACCCCCCCCCCCCGCTCCATCCCCGCGAATAAAGAATATACAAACGTCCTTTTAATTCTTAAAGCCATTGTCAATTAGGTTTTTATTTCTTTACCGTAACAATCTGATGCTTTTGACTACGATAAAAATTTATTTTTAGTAACGCAAAATTAAATCGTAATTTCAGTTCTAATTATGCGATCTTTATAAAAATTAGATTTATGGGTTCTCCGTAAAAAAAAAAAAAATAGGCATAGATGGCTAATTTTCAAATCGATAACTGCAATATTAAAAAAATAATAATAATAGAGCTTTAAAACTCTGAGTACATTCAAAGTCTGCTGTTTACGCTTTCCATCTGTCAAGAGATCGCAGACAACATGTCTGCTATATCTAGCTGAGATATCAAGTGTTCACGAATAAATTGTTTTTATGCCGTCTAATTAAATACAAAATTAATTGTAATTTCCGTTCTAATTATAGGAGAATTAAGAAAATTACATATTTAGATTCCTCATAAAGCGATACGCGTAGATGCATAAATTTCAAATCGATAAATACAATCTAAAAAAAATAATACAGCCGGAATTCTCCCAGTATAATGAAATACGTTTTTTGTTTCATCCTTTTACACCAGAGAGAATAATAATTTTCGAGGTGCACGTGAAAAACGAAAGATCATTGGCCGGTTTCGTCAATATTCGTTAGACCAATTCAGTCAAAACTGGACTTCTTTCTTTGTTTGGGTAAAAATTTTCCTTTTACGCTAATTTTCGATTAATGAGTGGATTTTTAATTAATATCTTCGTTAATTAAAACTTTTTCAAAAATTTCTAATTTCCAATGTGACAGTAGGTATTCAGCTGCAAGTACACAAAATTTCAAGTCTCTAACTTATACAGTTTCTGAGAACGGACTCTGTCACAGACGGACAGATAAAGGAGTGAGACGAATAGGGTTTCGTGAGATGAACGAAACCATAATAAAATGACCGACTCTCGATGAAAATGTGGGGTTGCGAGAACACTAGAGTCAACTGATTTGCCACATCGCCAAATACATCGAAAGCAAAAATAGCCAAAATAAATGGCGGATAATTCCGTACAGATAATGCCTATATGCCTGGAATTGTATAACGCCGTAAAAAGTTTACTTTAAAATGTTTCGATGGTAGACCATATGCAGAGAAAAAGCAATGTTTAGATAGAAGTTTCTTCAAGCTTTAAATTTGCGGACTTGAGTAGCTCTGCCCGAAATTGTGTCTTTTTTTTTTCTTTATCTATTTTTACACATATGTATTTCTAAGTTTATTTGGATACCGATATCACACATTTCAGATACATACTACATGGACGCAAATGTAGAATATTTGACCAAATAACAACAACAGCAACAATGTGATTGATTTCTCAATGTAAGATAACAAATGTTTTTATCTTTAAAAATATGAATGAACGACAAGTATGGCAAAAAAATTAATTATATGAAGCGGTTTTGAGAAGAGGGACTGTTTTCAAAATTGCAAAATATATTTTGCTTAAAAATTATTAATGTTTATAAATGGTTGTCAAGATAAAATTGATTATTAGCTACACAACATCTGAGAAAAAAATGCAACATTGGTCCAATAGTATTTTATATTTGCTTAACTGTCTACACTCACATCCAATACACTGCTATCAACAATGCGAAAGCTATATATTGTATGTATACACGAATGCGAGGTCAAATAGAAAGAACAGAAAAATTTTTGTTACAGAAGGGATCAATTGACTTTCTAACTGACGATAAATATTGATATCTGGCAATACAAGTAAATGAAAAGTTTGGGCGTCTTTTGGATTTGTTAATAGGGCTCTGAAGTACATAGTCCTAATACTCTAAAAAGTACTTAAGTGTGGATTAAAAGTTCTATTCTTTCTTAACATTTTGGAAAAAAATCTCCATTCTCCTAAAATTTAAGGAATTCTCTAATTGTGTAAAATTATTTGAATTTCCCTAGATTTGAAAACGCTCCTAAAGATTACGTTGAAAGCACTGGGAAAACTCACAGTCTGGAAAATCCTTTTCTGCAAATCACCAAAACTAACCAGGCCCCTACAGCCGGATTCAAGATCCAGCCAAACGGATTACATTCCTGGTGGCAGACGTACTTGAAACAGCTTTAATTATCGTTATTCTGTATAAAAAAAATCAACGAGGGGGCCTTAATGCCGTACAGGCGCTCACTCGCTATTGCAAATATATAAAATCATAAATAGGAAGGTGAAAACAGCATATTTTTTAATTTATAAATACTTTCTTAGATGTTACTGGTGTGAGTTAAATATTTGTATAGTGGTATGATTTATTGTATATTCGAGGGGAACATACAAAACGAAAAAGTTATATTAAGGAATAAGACGTTTTAGCTAAGAAATTTTAAATACAAGAACACACAGGCCGAGCAAAAAGTCTTGCCCTGATTATAAATACTTATTCAAGCAGTACATACAAAATGCAAACGATATTTTTGAAAAGAAAGAGCCTTAGCTGAGAATTTTTAAACACTAGTACATACAGGATTAACACAATGTCTTGCCCTGATTATAAATATTTATTGTGCGAAAACAATTATAAAAAAGACATTTTTTAATACATTGTAAGTACTGTTATAACGTTTACAGTAAGAGGACATACTTCATGCAATTTCAACGTGCGACCACTTGGTAGCTCGGAGAATGTCAATGCGGTATTCTAGTTCTCGTCAAGTGTTCGCTAACATGTCGTCTGTAACAGTACATTCGCCTTCTTTTTTCCTACTCTTCAGTACTTCAACATGAGCAACTGATGTGGCAAAGACTCTGTCCTTGATATAGCCCTGAAAGAAAAAAACAAGAGGAGTAATGTCAGGAGAGTGTGGAGACCATGTTGTTGGTCCCCCCCCCCCTCTCATATATACCGGACTGAAATTTTTTTGTCTTAGAACTTACGAACTATAGAACCCAAGTGATGGGTTCCATCTTGCTGATAAATAAACCATTCAACGGTTATTTTGTAATACGTTTTTATAATCAGGGCAAAACATTGTGCTTAGCCTGCATATTAAATATTCTCTCTCGAAAGTAAAACATCCTGAAAATAGTTTAATATATGAATGAAAATAATTTTCGAAGTTGCATAAATTTCTTTTTATGTAGAAATCAATTTAACCCCTTGAAAGGCACCGGTATATTATATATACCATTTAATTTTAATCCCAAAATGCCACAATGACACCAGAATTTTATAATAAAATTTTGAATTTGTAAGGTACACGAGGAAAAGTTTTTACTTGTTTTAAAATAAATTCGTTAGTGAATCCTGGTGTCAATCAGTCATTTCAATATTTTAGCTACAAGAGTACTTTGCCCCTAAAGGGGTTAAATATAACAAATCTTCAGAATGTACAATTTCAGTTAAATATAGTTTATGTACTATTCGTTAGATAACCCCTTTTAGTGCAATATATAAAATTTATATATTTTGGGAATATATTTTGTTATTCCCCTAACCTTCCGCCATAATTTCTTTTGACTTGGCGCTAAAAAGTCGTTTTCGCCAAGTTAAATTTGTCATCAAAGCAATGTATTACCATCAAACTAGACTTGATGAAAAAAATATGTAACTTCATGAAAATACAAGTATGGAATAGTTTAAAATAAAACATCAATAAAAAAAAAGCAAAGATACGTTTTTTGCAATATAAATGGCCAGTACAAATGGTTTAAATCAATAGGCTTATTCAGAGCTGCCAAGTCTCCGGCTTTTTGGATACCAGTATTTTAGTACAAAAAAAGTTGACTTGTTTAATCGGAGCACTCTGCGATTTAAAACAACAACATTTTCTCTAAGAAAATACTGGTGTACAAAAAGCCGGAGGCTTGGCAACTCTGCTTATTCGTTTCTGAGAAACGAATTCGAAACGCTATTCGTAAGAAGAGGGGGCAGAGTAAGGGATTAAAATGAAAAAAAAAATAAATACATGAGTCGTCTATGATATTTAGTATAGATATGTTTTATAACATCAAAATGTTTGGAAAAAGTACAAATATAAATCTATAAGCATTAATTCAAAAAAAAAAAATAAAATAAAATAAATCATATCAAATAGTACGACTGCTCCGATCGTATCAATATAAATAACAAACCCTCTTTTCATCCTTTAAAAACATTTTTACTTTTAAAAACATTTTTTCTTTCAAAAACCAAACACTAAAAACTTTTTATTATCTTGCAACATAAAACTTTTTTCATCTTTTAAAATCAAACCAGAAAAATAATTTTACATCTTCGTTGTTAGTTGTGACTTTCGATGAGAAATAAAATATTATAAGCAACTTAAAAAACACATTTTATAATCTTAAAACAACAAACCCATTTTACATCGTTTAAAAACACCTATTTAAATTTTAAAAAGACATTTTTTTAAAATAACTTTTAAAAACACTTCGTCTTATTATCAACATAAACAACAAACCCTTTTTTTACCATATTTTAAACATGCTTTTTTAGCTTTTGCAAACATTTTTTTACTTTTAAAAACACATTTATTAGTTTAAAAAACACTTTTCCCATCGTTTAAAACCGATTTAAATAAACCACAATCAAAGTTCAAGAAAATAAATCAAAAGTTTTAAAGCAAAAAGAAATACAACCTGACCACGTACATAACCTCTTCTAAATAATATTTCATCCCTTCAACCTACCAGTTTCAAAGTTGAAAAAATTTTAAGGTTGTGAAGAAACAATGCTTGTCGCCTAATTGCTGCCATCGCAAAACATTGCCAAAAATCTTACCAAAATTGGAGCCCCACCAGTGGCTGAGAGGTTGTGCTCTCGAAGCTGGTAGACGGGAGGTGCTGGGTTCGATCCCAATCGCGCCCGTCGGCCTAATCGTTCGGAGTTTTCGTGGTTTTCTTCCAGCCGTGGATTTATCCATGCGTAAATACGGATTAGGTTCCCTTAGAAAGACCCCCACGAAGGGCACTCCCCCCGGGCCTATATCCCTAGTGTAGATAATTGGCCGTCAACAATCAACCCTCAACCCTTACCAAAATTGGTGCAAAATAAAATGCAACATGTTAGGAGGCATACGCAGGAATAGCCATATTTTGATCTTGTATTTACATTAGGGATTCACAACCTGTGGCTCGCGGGCCAAAAAGTGGCCCGCGATCGAATTACTAGAGGCCCGTGGATCAATTTCACCGATCGGACGCGAAAAAATTGCGAATTTTGCCGATCGGGTGCGTAGAAATCGCGAATTTTGCCAAATTTCGCCAATCGGACGCGTAATAATCGTGAATTTCATCCATCGGGTGCGTAAAAATGACAAATTTTGCCGATCGGGTGCGTAGAAATCGCGAATTTTGCCAATCGGGTAAGTAGAAATCGTAAATTTTGCCGATCGGCTGAATAAAAAATCTCGAATGTTGCCGATAAGATGCGTATAAATTGCGAATTTTGCCGATCAGGTGCGTATAAATCGTAAATTTCGCCAATCGGGCGCGTAAAAATCGCGAATTTTGTCGATAGGGTGCGTATAAATCGCGAATTTTACCGTTTGGGAGCATTTAAATTGTAAATTTTGCCGATCGTCTGCGTAAAAATCGACAATTTTGCCGATCGGGCGCATAAAAATCGCAAATTTGCCAAGTAGGCGCGTAAAAATCAGGAACTTCGCCGATCGGGTGTGAAAAAATCACAAATTTCGCCGATCGGGCGCGTAAAAATTGAAAATTTTGCCGGTCATGTACGTAAAAATCGCAAATTTTGCCAATCGGGTTCGTATAAATCGCAAATTCTGCCGAACGGGCGCATAAAAATCGTTAATTTCGTCAACCACTAGAACCCCTCCCCCCCCCCCCCACACCTCCTCGAAACAAAATTCTACTGTTGGTGGCTCTCGACAACCCAGTCATTTTTGTAAGTGGCCCTTCGCTTAAAAAGGTTGTGCACCCCTAATTTACATGTACACTTGTGGCTTGTTATTTAAAAATTCTGCAGAAATTTTAGGCTAAGAAAAGAAAAAAAATTGCTATCTTAGAGGTTTTTGTGCACCAGACCATATTAAGTAATGAGGATTTCAATTAACAATACAGGTTTAGACAATTTCACATTAAACTGTCGTTACTTACATTAACTCATATTAGCACATTTAACGCTGGCAACAGGTTTATTAAGAGTGTATAAATAGGATTTTTTGTTTGTTTGTTCTTCAGGTGTTATAGGAACAAATTAATAAGCAATTTAAAGAAGAGATGACAATCTAACCTGGCGTTAAAAATTGTGGGGAAATTTTCTTTGATAAATTTTGTAATACGATATTAAAACTTTTTTACTCTTTTTTTATCAGTTTAAAAAATAAATTTTATTTACTATAATATTGTTGAAATGTACCACCATTTTCTAATATCCAATATTACCGAATTCGCTTTGTGTAACTTGCCATTTAATAAGTCAAACATTACTATTTTAAATTAGTGGAAGTAATCTAAATAAAAATATCCACTAAATTGGCAACCCTGCACATTTACATGTTTTAATACTTACCTTCCAAAAGATTTTTCATAGGTTTAGCTCCGCCTACGAAATTTTCTTAATAAAAAAATATACCTGTGTAAATAAATTATAAAATTTTCAAAATCCATAAAACAATATGATAGTTTTTGTTATAATTAGGTTTATTTTTGTTTGTTTTCAGGTGTTATATAGAAACAAAGTAATAAGCAGTTTAAAGAAGAAATGACAATGTAACCGCCGCTAAGAATTGTGGCAAAATTTTGCAAGATTAATTTTGTCGTACGAAATAAAAGTTTATTATTCTTTTCAATTTAATAAGTAAGTTTTATTTACTAATATATTATTAAAAGAAAAAAAAAAAGAAAAGAAAAAGAGTTTAAATTAATTATAGGCTTCCTAATTCACGATCAAATTGTAGTCAACTTTCGTCATTTCAAACATTTCTAGCCCCCTTAAGAGATGATGATTTCAATAAACTAGAAAGACGTAGGCCGTTTTACGTCATTTTGGTGCAACTTTGGACGTTTACCTATATTAATAAATACAAAACGCCAATAAAATATTTTTTTACTGAGAAATTTACCATCACTTCACTTCCGAATGGCCACTATTACCGAATTCGCTTTATTTAATATGCCATTTAATAATCGAAAATTAGCATTCGAAAATAGTGGTAGATTTCTGAAAAAAAAATATTTCCTAAATTGCCATCGCTGCATATTGATATGTTTTGTCTCAACTATTACTAACATATCAAAGAAATTTTCATAGGTAAAGCAAGCAATTACATTAAGCAAGCAAAAATCCATTGTGTGGCAAAATGTGAGCGTTATTCGAAAAAGATAATAGAGGGGGGGGGGGGTCGCAACGGTAAATATATAAAAATATTAAAATATAAAAAAAAAAAATAAAAGCAAATATTCGTTTTTAAATTGGGAATTATTTGAGAAATAAAGTTTTTACTGCAACATATAAAAATCCTGAGATTAAAATATTGAAAATAAAAAAAATAAAAAAAATCGCATTTTAAAAGATAAAAATAAAGGGAAAATTCGTATTTTAAAAGATAACATGTTAAAGTATTTTCAAAAATAGTGTTTTTGAAATACAATTGATAAAAAATGCCGCCACGTGCTGAGGGAAAATTGAACAGTCGTAAAACGTACAAAAACGTAAATACGCAAAAAATCTGGATTAAAATCTTTAAAATATTAATGTAAAGCAAAAATTCGCATTTTAAAAGATAAATTACGTAAATTATTTTCAAGAATAGGTTTTTGAAAAGCATACAATTGATAAAAAATACAGCCATGTGCTACTGCCTGAAGTTAATATTCGAAAAAACACACAAAATAATTGGTAAAAGCAAACAAACAAAATAATAATAACAATAAACATAAAAATTATTAAAAATTTTACACAAAAAAATAAATAAAAAGAAAATTTCAATAAGAAATAAAATAAAAGAATGCACCGAATGATACAACCTGATAAGAGTCCAACCTGATAACCATGGTCACGCTCACACAGCAGCAGAAAAAAAAATGGTCGACTGTCCAGGAAAATATTGGGTTGCCAGAATACGAGAGTCGACGAGTTGGCCACATCGCCCCATACATCGCCAGCAAGAATCGCCAAAAAATGGAGGCCAATTTCGGGCAGATAATGCATTTAAGCCTGGAATTGTATAACGCCGTAAAACATTTCCTTCAAAATGTTTCCATGGAAGACCGTAAGAGAAGAAAAAGCACTGCTTAAATGGGAGTTTCCTCAAGCTTTAAATTTGCGGACTAGAGCAGCTCTACCCAAATTCTTTTTTCTCTTTATCTACTTCTACAGATATATTTGTAAATTCATTTGTATACCGATAGCACACATTTCAGATGCATACTACATAGACGCAAATGTAGAATATTTGACCAAACAACAACAGCAACAATGTTATTGCTCTCTCATTATAAGATACGAAGTGTTTTTATTTTTAAAAATATAATTGAGCGACATTTACAGGGGAAAAAAATGTGTTTAAATAAAGTGGTTTTGATAAGAGAGTGGCTGTTTTTGAAATTGAAAAAGATATTTTTCTTTAAAAATATTATTGTTTATGAACGGTTCTTAAGAGAAAATTGATTGGTAGCTACGCAACATCTGAGAAAAAATGCAAAATTGGTCCAATGGCATTTAGTATTTGCTTAACTGTTTATACCCACTTCCAACACACTGCGATCAACAATGTGAAAGTAATATATAATAAATATATATAAATTTATTTGTATACCGATAGCACATATTTCAGATAGATACTACATACACTAGATTAATTTTTGACACAATTATTTCAAATTGGTAAAGTAATCAAGTTGTAAATTTCCAACTGGACGAAAAATGTCCGGTCCAGGATTCGGACCTTGGATCGCTTGGCTGAAGCCGCCACGCTCTACCACTGAGCTATCCCGGTCGAATCTGGAGGGCATAATTCATCCAGTTAACCTTATTGATCAAAGCATCTGGTCTGATATGTATCTGGTATAGATACATCTGATAAGCATCTGGTCTGATTAAAATATCAGACCAGATGCTTTGATCAATAAGGTTAACTGGATGAATTATGCCCTCCAGATTCGACCGGGATAGCTCAGTGGTAGGGCGTGGCGGCTTCAGCCAAGCGATCCCAGTTTCGAATCCTGGCCCGGACATTTTTCGTCCAGTTGGAAATTTACAACTTGACATACTACATAGACTCAAATGTAGAATATTTGACCAAACAACAACAGCAACAATGTTATTGCTCTCTCATTATAAGATACGAAATGTTTTTATTTTTAAAAATATAATTGAGCGACATTTACGGGAAAAAAAAAAAGTATTTAAATAAAGTGGTTTTGAGAAGAGTGGTTATTTTTAAAATTGAAAAAGATATTTTTCTTTAAAAATATTATTGTTTATGAACGGTTGTTAAGAGAAAATTGATTGTTAGCTACACAACATCTGAGAAAAAATGCAAAATTCGTCCAATGGGATTTAGTATTTGCTTAACTGTCTATACCCACATCCAATACACTGCTATCAACAATGTGAAAGCTATTTTTGTATGAATCAGGCATGAGATTTCTCCGCTTTTTTACATACCAGTATAATCTTACAGAATTTTTTTTTTTTTTTAATCGGAACATTCTGCGATTTAAGAGAACAACATTCTCTCTAAGATTATACTGGTATGCAAAAAAGCGGAGAAATCTCGTCCCTGGTATGAATGCAGGAGCGAATCTCAAATAGAAAGGTAACAGACAATTTTCTTTTGTTACCGGAGGGACCATTTGACTTTCTAACTGACGATAAATATTGATATCTGGATATAAAAGCAAACGTACAGATTGGGCGTGTTTTTGCTTTGTTAACAGGGATCTCGATCTGAAGTCCTTCTTCGTAATACTCTAAAAATACTTAAGTATGAATTAAAAGCTATAATTTTTCTTAAAATTTCGGAAAAATACTATCCATTCTCCAATAATTTCTAAGATTTAAGGAATTCTTTTCTAAATGTGTAAAATTTATTGAATTTCCCTAGATTTGAGAAAGAAGGTGTTGAAAGAACGGGGGAAACTTCCAGTCTGGTAGATCATTGTCTATAAACCATCAGCCCGGCTCTGCATGCCGGATTGAAGATCCAACCTAACGGGTTACACTTCCGGCGGCAGAGGTGCTTGACGATAACTGTAGCTTTAAATATTATTACTTTTTTAAGAATTCAACGAGGAGGACTTAATGCCGTAAAGGCGCTCACTCGCTATTACAATTTTTGGTCGTGAACTTTCAACCAAACTAGCAAACAGCATATTTTATAATTTAAAATTGTTTGCGTAGATATTGCCGGTGTGAGTGGAATATTTGTATAATGGCAGAATTTATTTTTCATTGGACAAATGTATACAAGACAGCTGAAATTTTTTAAATACGAGAACATCGCGGTAAGCACAAAGTCTTGCCCTAATTATAAATATTTATTGTGCTAGACCTATTATAATTATACATATGATTTTTTGGATATATTTTAAGTACTTTTATAAAGTTTATAATAAGACGACAAACTCTTCATGAAATTTCAACTTGCATCCTGTTGGTAGATCGGAAAATGTGAATGCAGTATTCTAGTTCTTACGAAGTGTTCGCTAATAATTTTACCATTACAGAATTAAAGATTAAAACGGAATTATAAGCATCCATAAAGAGTGAAAGAGAGTGAGAGAGAGTTATTATAAGAATTTTACAATTATCTAAATAGATATTTTAATTGTTTATAAGACAATCAAAGGAATCATTTCCTACATGCTATATTGAAAAAGAAAGCAATAGTAAAAAAATTCAATAAAAATAGTATTTAATAGATAATAAAAAATATATTAAAGGTAGGATTGCAAATAAATAAAAAAATAAACAAACAAAGACATTTGTTTAACTATTAATTTTGTAAAAATCTTAAACATTGCAATTAAATTTAAATTATATGCATTGATTAGATTTTTTAATTGTTAATTTAAAACAATATTAATTGTCAAGCAGAACATATAGGATTTAAAATAACATATTTTTCACTTTATGCAGGGTTCGTACGCTTTTACCACAACTTTTTAATAGATTCTTTCGCCTTATTTAAATGCGAAAAATTATTACAAATCCTGCAATTAAACGAGGAGTCTAGAATTTCTTCTATTTAAATATTAAATAGAAAAATTCCATTAAAAAATTATGCTAAAATAGTACGAACCCTGTTATGTTGAAAAAAATTAAGAAAATAATATGTAGAAAAAAGTGAATAGAACTCTAAAACCTAAGAGATTGAATTAATCTGAATTTAAATTTTTTTACATTACATTTCATTGTTCTGCTCTCAAAACTGGTAGACGGGAGGTGCAGGGTTCGAACCCACTCGCGCCCGTCAGCCTAATCGTTCGGAGTTTTCCGCGGTTTTCTTCGAACCTTGGGTAACCTTGCGTAAATAACGATTAGGTTTCCTTAGAAGTAACCCCACGGGAGGGCATCCCCCCCGCCCTATATCCCTAAACCAATCAGCCACACACTGTCGTTAGTGCCCTGAGATAAATTAGATTACATAAATGGGAAAATTTAATTTGTTCTATGAATTGTAAATGGAAATTTGCATTAATTTGTGTCTTCAGCGAGTGAACAAAATGCATTTTGTGTCCCTCTGAAAATGTGGGTCCTTGTGACCGTGTGATAATCAGGTTCTAATAAAATATCAAAAAACCCGAAAAACCACGCAAAAAAAAAAAAAAGAAGAAGAGGAAGCCGCGGTAAGTCTGACCACGGCCAGACTTCATGCGCTCTCGCTTAAGATGAAGTCTGGCCGTGGTCTGACAGTCTGTTCGCTCCTTTACTGATGAACGTAGAAGAATCCAAAATACACAGACATGTACAAAAACAATGGAACAATGTAGTTTACGGTGCGAGTCTCATATTAAAAAAAATAATATTGTCGTATAGTAAAACAGATTTTTTTTTTAAATTACATCATTTAAGTACTGTATTCTAAAGTTGAATATGAAAGACGGGGAATGTATCACAGAACATGTGAAATTTATACTGTAGAGAAATGTTTCACCTAATGATGACTATTTAATATCAAGAGTTGATGTTTTAGAAATTGAAAGTACTTGTTTGGAAACTGGTTTAAACTTTGTATATTTTCTAATTTTTATATTCAGTGATCGAGACATACAACAATAAATATACTCATAAACAATAAAATGAGTTTCTTCACAAATTTGTTATTAATATTAGAAGTCAAAATTAACCATTTTCAAATTTTAATGCTTATTAAGATTTTTTTTTTTTTTTTTTTTTTTTAAGGAAAAAGAAAAGAAAAAAGGTCATTAAAATCTGCAATAATAAAAATTTGTATATGAGAAAGAGTTCTATTAATTTTATTTCTCAATATATCATATAAAATTTATTGTAACATTGCGGTATTTAATTTAAAAAATTCTGCTTACTTTTCAACCAATGAAATTTTTGGTTTTATTAATCGCTTGAAATATTAATTATGGATCAGAAAAAAATGTTGCACAAAGATAAATACTGTCCTTGAATTCTACCAAATTTCAGCTATTATGCAGTTGATGTGTTTTGTCTCAGCTATTACTTACATATCAAATAAATTTTCATAGGTAAAGCAAGCAATTACATTAAGCAAGCCAAAATGCATTGTGTAGCAAAATATGAGCGTTATTTGATTTTTGCATCGGTAAATATACAAAAATACTAAAATAAAAAAATAAAAAATAAAAAAATCAAAATAAAGCAAATATTCTTTAAAAAATATATAAACTGTGAATTCTTTGAAAAATAAGGTTTTTACTCCAGTAAATAAAAATTCTGAGATTAAAATATTGAAAATAAAATAAATAAAAATTTCGCATTTTAAAAGATATAAATGTTAAATTATTTTCAAAAATGAAAAAAAAACTGGCAAATACTTAAAAATTATAAATAAAAAATGTTGAAAATATAAAAATAAAGAAAAAAGTTTGTATTTCAAAGATAACTTGTTAAATTATTTTCAAAAATAGTTTTTTAAATACAAATGAAAAAAAATGTCGCCACGTGCTGAGTAAAATTTTAATAGTCGTAAAACGTAAAAAAGGGTAAATACATAAAAATTCTGAGACTTAAATCTTTAAAATATTAAAATAAAGCAAATATTCGCATTTTAAAAGATAAATTACGTAAATTATTTTCAATAATAGGTTCTTTGAAAGTATACAATCGATAAAAAATTGCAGCCATGATAAAAAATTGCAGCCGCCTAAAGTTAATATTCGAAAAACACACACAGAATAATTGATTAAAAAATATATAAATAAATAAATAAAAAAAATTAAAATATCGCAAAATAGCATAAAAATGATTAAAATTTTTTCATAAAAAATAAATAAATAAAAAGCAACTTTCAATAAAAAATAAAACAAATAAATGCATCGAATAATACATCCTGATAGGAGCCCAACCTGATAACCACGGCCACGCTCACACACTGAGCTCCACAAATAGATTATAGAGCTTATTATATTATTATAGAGCTCAGTGCGCTCACACAGCAGTAGAAAAAAAAATGGCCGACTGTCGAGGAAAATATACTAGAGTCGACGAGTGAACCACATCGCCACACATTGGATTTGTTAATAGGGATCTGAAGTCCGCCGTAATACTCTAAAAATACTTAAACAGGAATTAAAAGCTATATTTTTTCTTAACATTTTAGAAAAAATATTATCCATTCACCAAAAATTTCTAAGATTTAAGGAATTTCTTTCTAAATGTGTAAAATTGATTGAATATCCCTAGATTTGAGAACGCTGCTAAGGATGGTGTTGAAAGCATGGGGGAAAATTCCAGTCTAGAAGATACTTGTCTACAAACCATACTACAGCCCGGCTCCTACCTGCCGGATTCAAGATCCAGCCAAATGGGTTACACTCCTGGCAGCAGAGGTGTTTGACAGTAACGGTATCTTTATCATCATTCTTTCTAAAAATTCAACGAGGAGGACTTAATGCCGTATAGGCGCTCACTCGCTATTACAATACGAGACGCAGCGAAAACTATAGAACAATGGAACAATGTAGGTAGCTTTATGGAATACCTAGTTGCAGTCAACTGAACTTCCAGGATAGAGGTGGTTTGACTTGCGAGGCAAAAATGAGCCGTGAGAAGTTTAAGGATTAGTAATTAAAGATAAATAAGTTTAAAGGTAAAAAGAAATAAATAGAGTGTAACAATTAAAGTCTAAGAGAGAAAAAAGAAGGAAAGAAAGAATTCCATTAGTTCCAAGAGTGACAGACGAAACCTACCGAGGGTCGAACCCATCTCATATAAAAAAAAGACTCTTTTCAGAGACCATACAAAAAGTCTAGTTTTGAGTAATGAGAAGTATAAACATAAAAAATAGAGGTTAGATGCATTTTTTTTTTCCAATTTAAATTCAAGAGACAAGAAAAAATTTTGAGTAAAAGTAGAGAGAGGAAAACTCAAACTACAATATCTAGCAAAGTGACAGAAATAGGGCGCAAACGGTTAATGGGGTCGAAGACCTCATAGTCTGGTAATTCGGCAACAAAATCATTAGTTAGGGAGATTAAGTTCATTGGCAAGGGCGTCGAACTCTTGTATTATTACTATCATTTTCTCCATGGGGTTAGTGTATTGTTTTGATTTAGCAGCTATGTTTTTTATACAATTTAGAAATTTGGTAATTTGTAGAATTTCTTTTATGTCGTTAAAAGTTTGAAAGATTTCATTAATTTCTGTAGTGTAACTTGTAGGAATAGTGGTTGAATGTGAGTTAGAAGTAGAGGGTGGATTGGTAGAGTTATCAGCAGTATTAATAGAGGATGTGGAGGTAGTGATAGCAGAAGCGGCTTCACCATCTTTAGCAGTTGGGTTTTCAGTTTGTGAGGTAGCAGTGTTATTACTTTTGGATGGTTTTTTAGTGTAGTTGAAGTCTTTAAGGATTTCAGCAAGCATTTGGGTGTTGGTATTAGTTTGATCAGTTTTTTTGTTTAATTTAACGTTGTTTCTATTTTCTAATCTATAAGGGTTTTTAATACATCCGTGAAAGTTAGCCGGGTGATCAAGACCACAGTTGGCACACTGGGGGGTAATGCGACCCTGATGGGGCAGTTTGAGGTTAGGTGCAAGAACAGTTGCCGAACAGTTGATGCAAATGCGTGTTTTTTAATTAAAATATTTTTCTTTAGATCTTAACGGTGTCAGGTGAATATTTTTATAGTGACAGAATTCATTGTTTATTGCGGATGGGCACAAAGTCTTGCCCTTATTATAAATATTTATTGTGCGAGAACTATTATCATAAGAGACGGTAGTTTCTTGAGTGACGCAGCGAAAAACCGAAAACCGAAAGCCCTAAACCGAAGATTTCCGTCACTCTATACACGGCCAGACTTCATCTTATAGCGGCCATGTCAATACTTAAAATCCCAATGTATTTTAAGGAAACAGTTACAGTAGCTGTTTTCCGAGAGAGGGCGCTACTCAACCTCCTCAAATCCTGCGATTTTAGACATAGAGATACGTTTGTTTATGTTATTCCTGTCACAATTTATTTGAAAAAACAGCACTTTTTAGCGCTTTTCAGGGAATACTGAAATATAGGTAGTTACTGATACTGCATTAGTTATTTACCTAACACTTGTAACCCCCCCCCCCTTCCGAATGTGTCAATAATTTAATAAATGTAATTCTTTGAAATTTAGTATTTTAAACTTCTATCTAAAATAATTAAAATATTGATCTCGTGATAATGACAATAATTAATTTTAACAGTGAACTATTCTCATAAATATATTTTATTAATTATTGATATCCTAATTGATAAATTTATTTGAAAATGATTATTTTATTTCATTAATATGCTTTCCTTAAATTCCGGTTTTAAATACAATCATAATATCAATTATCTATTACTTTTTGTGGGGTGTCTATTACTGGAACAGAGAGTGTCCCATTACTGGGTTGGGTTGGGTTGATTATTGACGGCCAATTATCGACACTAGGGATATAGGCCCAGGGGGAGTGCCCTTCGTGGGGGTCTTTCTAAGGGAACCTAATCCGTATTTACGCATGGAGAAAATCCACGGCTCGAAAGAAAACCACGAAAACTCCGAGCGATTAGGCCGACGGGCGCGATTGGGATCGAACCCAGCACCTCCCGTCTACCAGCTTCGAGAGCACAACCTCTCAGCCACTGGTGGGGCTGTCCCATTACTGGAACAGAGGGTGTCCATAACTGGAATTTAGGGTCTTTTGATTTATTTCTTTTATTTACAATTAAATTTTTATTCACATTGGGAAATGTGACTATAAGCATGATTAAATATTGTTGGTAGATTAACATAATATTAAAAAAAGTGAAATATAATAATTTTAACTATTAATTTAAAAATAATTTTTAAAGAAATTTCTTAAGGGCACATCTACCCTATATTACAGATTTCTTTTTGGCAATTAAAACATTTCAATTAAGGTTATATACATTCAGTTTAACCACATATCACTACACTACAGTTTAAAAGTTTATATTTAATTCTGCATTAATTATAAATGTTTTTCATTTTAATTGATTGTTGGCTTACATCAATTTACTGCAGGTAAATAATTATTATAACAGATAAATAATTGTTAATTTAGAAATTTGATCATGATTCAACATTTTAATTGTCTCAGTTATCTGAAGCAAGCTGTACTTTTTTTTTTCAATTTGCTTTTAAAAATATTAATAAATTTATATTTACAATCACAATGGATCTTTTCACTGTGTCTCTACCATAATATTTTATTTTATATTGTTCTCTCCCATCGAGTTTAGTTTCTGATGCAATTTAATTTAAGAATAAGGTTTAGTGTATGTTTATGAGCTATAACAATAATGGTTGAATAGTTTTTGTCCTAAATGTACATATTTATTCCTATTTCCCCACCGAATTAAAATTAAAAAAAAACTATCCTTTCAATATTAAGTGTTTTATTTTATAATGATTCGTTGTTACCGTAAACAATCCCCACGGCCATTACCAAATCCCGTTTATTTCGTAAAACATTATTTGTATGTAAATAAAAATATTTTACGCTGATTTCTTACTACCCATTGTCAGTTTTTAAGTTATTTCCTATTAAAAAATAATCTATAATCTTGCAATACTGGGCATTTTTGCTGCGTTCTAGCACAAGTACTGTACAAAATTTGAGGAGGGTATGTGGCGCCCTCTCACGAGTTCCTGAATTAAGAAGTGTTTTATATTTTTTAAAATTATAATAAATAATAATAATTGTTACTTATATTTAACTTCATTTAGGTTAATATTTATATTTAAATGAAAAAAAATCTGACTCACTGGATCATTCTGCTGTCATATATTAAATTATAATCTATAAATCTAACCTCATATGAATTTTTCATACCTAAAAAAAAAAAAAAAAAAGACTATTATTAACCATACTTCTGTGGATAGAACTTTAATGGCATTTATTTCCCCCCCTCAAATTTGTTTGAATAACTTGAAAACGGAGCGACTAAATTTAATCTAAATATTTTTTAATGTAACATCTTTTTCGCAAAAAAAAAAAAAAAAAAAAGTTTTGTTTTAAAATTAAAAATGTGATTCTTTTTTGTATTACAATAATTAAAAACTAAACAAATCTAAAGAATTCAGATTACGGAGCACTGAAAAACATATTTATAAAATTTGCCCTTGAATAAAAATAAAAATAGTTTTCCTATTTTTGTTTACAAGTTTTATTGACAGATTTAGAACAGACTCGGGTTATTCATTTCTTTAAAAAAATTATCCTACTCAGTGATGATCTTGTCATATAAATAAAGGGGGTGGGTGTAAACAATAAAACATACAATTCTAAAGTGTTAATCTAGTGTATGCAAAATACAATTTTTAACAGCTTACATTTTCCACTAATACCAAAAAACAATTTTCTTACTTAACCTTAGAACTTCAGAAGTGATGTTTGTTAAAAAGGGGGAAGGTTGCCAAAGCTGTGGATAGAAGTGAATAATGAGGGGGGGCCTCATACTTTTTCTCTCTCGTGACACATGCACGTACAAACACACAGATATACAGGGGCCGCGCTTGTCATTCGCCTATGCGCCAAATACAAATACATCATGAAATTGGCGAATAAAAAATTACTATGGTGAAAAGACTAGCGAATAATTTATCGGAAGCTTTTCATTCTTGTAATCATGCTTTGAAACATGGATGATTTTTTTAAAAAGTTTGTAGTGAATAATATGCATGCTATGCCCAAAAAGAAACAATAATAAAACGGTACTGAGTTAAAATTTAATCAGCAGTTTTTTGGGTTTTTTTTAGTTGGCAACAGTTTAATTTTAATCTTTACTTTAAGGCAGAACTACCCAGGTAGCACAGCAATATCGGTCCGATATTGACCAATATCGGGCAATCTTGGCATGCATCGGCGAAGACCGGTCACGTTTTACCGATATTGGCCGATATTGATCAATGTTGGCCGATGTTGAATCTGTAATATTACAATTTCTCTAATGTTCGAGAGTGGCTGAGAGGTTGTGCTCTCGAAGCTGGTAGACGGGAGGTGCTGGGTTCGATCCCAATCGCGCCCGTCGGCCTAATCGTTCGGAGTTTTCGTGGTTTTCTTCGAGCCGTGGATTTATCCATGCGTAAATACGGGTTAGGTTCCCTTAGAAAGACCCCCACGAAGGGCACTCCCCCAGGGCCTATATCCCATGTGTAGATAATTGGCCGTCAATAATCAACCCAACCCAACTCTAATGTTCGATATTTAAATTTTTAACTTATATATAGTTTTTTTTTATAGCAAGGTAGCAGACAGAAAACAATTTAAACGACACTTTAAGTTCTGTAAACCTATGGCAAAAAACTCATATAGGCAAACATCGGGCGACATCGATCAAGATCGACAGGCTGGGATGTGCATGATTACAACTGCAATTCAACCAATCAGAGACAAGCATCCTTTTCCTTCAGATTAAAATAAAACATGGCCGCGCTCACGCACGCTAGTTGTGTCGTGAAAATTGTAAACATCTTTAAAGAAGACTCTTTTTACTCTCTAATCGGTATGTATTGCTATTACTTATAATCTGTACTGCTTTTTGAACATTTGAAGATATAATTTTATGCATTTGATGAAATAATTTTAATTTAAACGTATTTTTTATCTGTTTAAGCCTAACGCTAATTGTTATATATTGTTTAATGTTTTTGTTATTATTTTTTTGATTGCTTGTCTTGATTCTAATGAACGATTTTTTAAATTTTGTCATAGAACTAGAATGCGTATAGGTATGCTATTGAAATTGGTATTTTCTATCTCAAATATTTTGTGCCTTTGTGTAGGATGTAGCTTATATATTTACTTTTAAATTTCTTCCTAAAACCATTTTTCAAGGCAATCGCAGTGGAATGTATTTTCAAAAATATTTTTAATTTCTCAGTTTAATAAGATTTACATATTTTGTTTGATTTACGATTTTCTGTGTCTGACCTTTCATATTGTCATTTATGTTTTAAAGTTTAAGATAAATAAATTACTGTTCTTCAGATGTCTTTTTTAACAACAAAACATACGTTCTACATTTAAGAAAATTATTGGAACAGATGTGGAATCTCTGGTCACGGAATTTTGGATTTCTTAAATATACATGCGCATTAATTTTCTTTTTATTTTAAAAATCAACATGCAATTTCCCAACTTTCTCTTTTATTCCTGTAAAATGTAACATTCCTTCGTCGCATACATGTTAAAGTAATATATATGATATCGACATTCTTTATATGATAAGTTTTGTTACAAAAGCGATAAAGTATTTTTGGTTGCTGCATTATACTAAAACATTAATATACAAACACAGCTGCCAACACTTTCCCATTTCTTACAAGTCAAATAAACATATTTTTAATAAGAATTATAACTTAATAAATTTATTATTAAGTACTAATAATTATTACTTAATAAATTAAATCAAAGGTTGAATCTTCAAACAAGGGCGATAATAATTCTTTAACATGTATATTCTAAATAATTCTTTAACATGTATTCATAATCTTTCATCATAAACATACAATTAAAATTTTTCTGTGGATTTTTAACCATTTATCTTTTTTTTTTTTTTTTCAGAATCCTAATTGTATTATGGTGTTTATGTAGAAAAAAAAAAAGATATTTAGCAGGTAAACGTATTTTTAATCTGTTAAATGTATTAAAGTTTAAGATAAGACACTTATATTGTGGAATTGTAGTGAATATATGATAGTAATTATCCTTTTAATACTGGAAAAGTGTTAAAAGTAGAAAATGATATTTGTAGTAAAGATGTGAGAAATCTCCACTTTTCAGAATGGTCAAATTGAAACTGTAAATATTAAATATATTTTATGGGACAATTTGTTTTAGATATCCCTTTTTAAATATTTTTGTTGATCCTAATGTCAGAATCCTAATGTCACCCTATGTAATATACAGGCATGAAAGTTCTCAGCTTTTTAACTGAAATCGGCTTTTTTTTTATGTCACTTTGGCAGCTTCTGAGATTGATGCAATATTAAAAGGATAATATGAAAAAATCATAACCTGAAAAATTAGAGAGGAAGCTTTAAAATGCACTAGTTTTGGTATTTGTAGTAAAAGATGCGAGAAATTTTTAACTTTTTATAATGGTCAAATTGAAATTGTAAATATTTGATTTTTTTTTTTATGGGCCAATTCGTTTTAGAGACTCCTTTTTAAAGATTTTTGTTGATCCTAATGTCGCTCTGTGTAATATAACAAGCATGAAAGTTCTCAGCTTTTTAACTGAAATCAACTTTTTTTTTAAATGTCACTTTGGCTGCTTCTGAGACTGATGCAATAATAATATAGCATATAGCATGAATAACGGAAAATAGTTGTGAATAAAAACAATAATGGTTTACATATACCTAAATCAATTATATTGTTTAATTTTCACTGATATTTATTTCTGCATGTTATATAGCAATAATAATAATAATACTTTCATGCCTGTATATGTATGGTAAGTATGAAAACTTATGGTGATCATGAATCTGCATCAAATCCTACTTAATTTCTGTATGAAATAAATATGCCACACTTATAGCATAAAAAGGTGTCTTATTCCCACCTAAAATTTTAACTTTGCATTATTTAATAATGGAATGATGCCAGCAAGCTAATGTTAAACTAGGGGAGTTTTGTTTAGAAATTTCTCGTTTGCATTTTAATATTTTGAAATGATTTTTTTACATAAAATATCTGAGGTTGATGTCTATCTGAGTTTCTTTGTACTTTTCTGATTTTGGTTGAATTTTTCTTTCTTTGAAGACACTTTTAGTTTATATCACTTAAGATATTTCAGAATTATTGATTTTTGTTTTGGTTATTTATTTTTATCAGCTGCCATTACTTACAAGTCAAATAAACATTTTTAATAAGGATTATAACTTAATAAATTTATTATGAAGTAGTAATAATTATTACTTAATAAATTAAATCAAATCTTACCAAATAAAAACAAAACCCATTTTATAATTTTATCTTACATCATAAAATACTTCATAAATGTTTTGTGCTTATTTGACTAGGGAGGGGGGGGGGGGGAGTTGTGGAAAATAAAATCTAGTTTTTGCATTATAAATAATTTTTTAACATGTATTATAATACGTTTCAAATTTTTCTGTTGATTTTTAACCATTTAGCTTTCTTCTTTTTTTTTTTTCCCCCCAGGGTTGGGTTGGGTTGATTATTGACGGCCAATTATCGACACTAGGGATATAGGCCCAGGGGGAGTGCCCTTCGTGGGGGTCTTTCTAAGGGAACCTAATCCGTATTTACGCATGGAGAAAATCCACAGCTCGAAAGAAAACCACGAAAACTCCGAGCGATTAGGCCGACGGGCGCGATTGGGATCGAACCCAGCACCTCCCGTCTACCAGCTTCGAGAGCACAACCTCTCAGCCACTGGTGGTTTTTCCCCCCAGGATCTCAATCGTACTATACTCTTTGTCATCTGCCACCCTCTTGTGAACAAAAACGGTCATTGAGTCTTCAGAATCATATACTTAAGATACTCTATCGTAAGTATGCATGTTTTGGGTTTTTTTATTCTGATTGTCATAACAATGAAAATGACTGGTCCAAAGTATGTTTATTTGACTTAAAAAAAAACAGAAATTTGGCAGGTATATTATTGTAGAATTGTAGTGAATAATATATTACGATAATTATCCTTTTGATATTGGAAAAGTGTTAAAAGAAGAAAATTATATTTGTAGTGAAAGATTCGAGAAATCTTCAATTTTTAGAATGGTCAAATTGAAACATTGAAACACATCAATTGTAAATATTAGATTTTTTATGGGGCAATTTGTTTAGAGATCCCTTTTTAAAGATTTTTGTTGATCCTAATGTCGTCCTATGTAATATACAAGAATAAAAGTTCTTAGTTTTTTTACTGAAATCGTTTTTTTTTTTTTTTTTTTTTTTTAAATGTCACTTTGGCTGTTTTGGAGATTGATTAAAAGGATAAAATAAAAAAAAATGCCCTGAAAATTTAGAGAAGGGGTGGGGGGGGGGGAGATAGATAAAATTGTAATGGTGTACAAATTCTGTGCTTTTAAATTTTCCTTGTAACATATGCAACATTTAAAATGTAAAATTAATAATATAAGTTTAAAAACTGATTTTAAGATGCATAACAAAATAATTAATATGTGTGCTCAGTTTTTTTCCCAGTGTTCCCAGTTTCAGTGAATATTCTTTCAAATGCAAAATGAAGGTTGGGGGGTACTAAAATAAGAAATAGAAATAGTTTTTAAAAAGTGCTAAACTAATATATATACTTTTTTAACTATTTTGTGCTCATAATGCATGCATATCATGCAAATTTTGCAATATTATCTCCGATTTTGCTTTAGAGTGTTTTCTTCCCGCAAAGTTTGCTTCAGTTTGAGTAGCTTAGCTATGCTAATATAGTACAGAAATTTTAGCATGAGGATGTGTTTGAACTTTGAACTCATAATATAGCATGAATAACCGAAAATAGTTGTGAATAAAAACAGTGGTTTCAATTTTAATGTCTTTTAACTTTAATTGCATATTTATTTTACATATACCTAAATCTAATTACATTGTGTAATTTTCACAGATATTTATTTCTGCATGTTATATTGCAATAATGACGCTTTCATGCCTGTATATATATGGTAAGTATGAAAACTTATGGTGATCATGAATCTGCATAACTCAGAAATTTAAACTTTTCAAATCCTATTTAATTTCTGTATGAAATAAATGTGCCAGACTTATAGCATAAAAAAGCATCTTAATCCCACCTAAAATTTAAACTTTGCATTATTTAATAATGGAATGATGCTCACAAGCTAACGTTAAACCAGGGGAGTTTAGTTTAGAAATTTCTTGTTTGCATTTTAATATTTTGAAATGATTTTTTTACATAAAATATCTGAGGTTGATGTCTATCAGAGTTTCTTTGTACTTTTTCTGATTTTGGTTGATTTTTTTTTTTCTTTGAAGACACTTTTAGTTTTTATCACTTAAAATATTTCAAAATTATTGATTTTATTTATTTTTTTTAGAACATAATATTTTTCCCAACAGACTGTTCATCACTTATTAGTCTTGAATCAGTAAGTTCAGACTTAGATTCAGAATGAAGAAATCAAAAAAATAAAATTAATAAATTGTTAATTTTATTAAACATTAAATTGATTTGCAGAAAGTTTTTGACACAATATTTATGTGCGCAGAAAATTTTTGGTTTTATATAAGTCTGCTGATTGATGAATTTTGCTATTTTTTACATGAATGATTGAAGAATTTTGCAGGATTTTTTTTTTATGATGTTAGGCTGACAAACTTTGCACTTTTGTGGTGATGGACTGATTGATTTTGTACTTTTTTACTAAGACTGAATGATAAATTTCATTGAAATTGAGAATTTGAAATGTTCTGTAAAGAAGCCCATTGTTCTGTGACATACATCACACTTTTAACCATATTCTGCTTTTGGTAAAAACTACTTTCTAGGGAACATTTATATAATTTTTGACGTCACTTCTGGCAAGAACTAATATTTCAATCTATGAAAAGTGAAACAGATGAAGGAATCAATGTCTGGTGGATATCCCCGGGTTTGATTGCTCTCTGAGGATCACGAGTGTGTAGTTTTATTGTGTAACAAACGACTACCATGAGTGATCTTCTGCAAGCACGTAAAATTTGATGTTCCTCTGTGCTAGCTGCTACTTTAAAAAATATGTTGGCTTGAAATTTTACCTTGAAGATCTATTGATAGAATAGGAGTATCGTTTCTGTGCCGAAAAAGAAGAAAATGAAGTAAGTTTATTGAAGTAACGTCAAAAATAATATCGATGTGGAAACAAGCTTTTTTATATATATATATATATATATACTAAATTATTTAGCTAAATTAAGTTTTCATAAAAATAGCATGTTAGTTTCGATTAGTCTGCGGTTTTAAGATAGTGAAAATCAAATTTTGATAGTTGCATTCTGAATTATCCTGTGACTCATCGGTAAACATTTCCTTTTTTAAAAATACTTCTGCAAATTAATTTTAGGTACTTTGTTGTTGTAGTGCCCCTATCCCACACTTAATAAGTGTCATTTATACTATAAACACACTAAAGCTAAACAAAACTATTTTGATTATCATTCATACATTAAAATTAAAAAAATATGTTTCTAACTCTGGTTTTCATGGTGAAAACCAAATTTTGATAATTGCATTCTGAACTATCCTGTGTTTCATTGGTAACCATTTCATTTTTATAAAAGTCTTGCTGCAAATTAAGTAGTTTTAGGTACTTTGTTATTCTTATTCACTATAATTTCTTTATATCTCTATAAATAATTATTGTATGTTCAGAAGATTGGCTTCATATTATGCAGAAAAATCTAGAATCAGTAAGTTCAGAGTGAAGACAGTCAAAAAGATAAAATATATTAACACAAGTTTGGTTAAATATTTTGGGTGAAAAAAAAAATAATTTTCAAGTTGTAATTTTTTAATATTAAATTCAAATCTAGCATTTACATTACATAGTTTGTAAATAAAAAGGAGAATAAGTAAGCATAGTATAAGTAGTAATAAGTTATTAATTTTCATGATGAAAATTCACTTGGACAAATTTTGATTTTTGCTCATTCTACTTTTCTAGTGAGTGTGAAAATGAAGTTTGATAAAGCAAAAACAACTGTTATCTCCAGCCCCATTGAAAATGTCCTGTGCGATCTGCCAATTGGGATGGAAACTGTTTTCAAAGGAAAAGAAGGAGAACATAGGAACAAGAAATAGATGACTTGGAGAAAATTTGAATGTAATATGATAATATAAATAGTGATAGTTTGTGAATAAAAAAAAAGTTTAATTTGACATGTTGTGATTTCAAATAAATGCAATGGTCTGTAATTTTTTGCAATGTTTTATTTATCTTATTCAGGACAGCAGGTCATTTAGTGATCAGAAGACATTAATGGGGACTGTTCAATGATTCGAAAACACCTGCTAGCTTGTTGAAGCTATGGGCAGGTTCTTTTCTAATTTCCTGTTTAAATTTGATTTTTTTTTTTTTTTGCATTGGATAGTTGAGATTAACCTCAGCTATCTTATGCAAAAAAAGAAGTTCAAATTTAAACGAGAAATTAGAAAAGAACCTGCCCATAGGTTTAACATTAGCGAGCAGGTGTTTTAGTGTCAGTGAAGAGTCCCCTTAAGCCTAACGCCAATCATTCTCCAGAAAAGAACTGCAGAGGGAAAGTTGTCATATAAGGTAAAGGCAAAGTGTTCTTGGCTCAAATGACTCAATTTTTAGGAAGTTTTATTTATTTATAATAATTGAGTTTTGTTTTAGCACTTTTAAAACTAGTGTTCCATGTTTGAGATATTTTAATAGAATACTATTTATAAAATAAATTTACAAATCTTTAAAATCATTAAAAATTAATTTTAAAGGCTTTGTGAAACAATTCATAAAATCCAATTAAAATTGGAATTTTAGTAAAACATACATAAATAATTGTGATATTTGAAAGTTAAGCTCTTTTAAAATTTCTATTTCAAATGCATTAATTGTACATAATTTCGAGAAAAGAATAGTTTTCCTGACTTTGTTTAATGCCTTTGCAAAATATTATTGACTGTTTAAATGGTGATTTCAGTTGCACTTTCTATTTAAAATTGCCATTAAAAAGTAATTTTAATTAAAACATATAAAAATTTAATGAAAAATATAATATTCACTGAATAATATAGAATTCCAACCGAGTGTTTATCCGCTAGTTGTATACACGAGTCTCTGATTCAAAATGAAAAGAGTCCTAAAAATAATTTTTTTTTTTTTTCAAAGAAAAAAATTTAAATTAATGAATTTTTGTATTGATTTTTGATAATTTTTAATATAAAGTAATTCAATTTTAAAAGTTATACAACAGGTGGATTTTTGCATAAGTAATTTAACGAATTGTTTTCAACTAAATTTTGCCAGATTTTTTTTTTCAGTTTATATAAATACAATTAAATAAATCTGAAGATTTATATTTATGGTAAGAGCAGAAAAGAATAAATCCCTACAGCTACATGTTATTTTTCTTAAATTTTTAATAATGGTTAAATATTTCTATTGATTATGTGAAAAAAATTTATAAAAAATTGGTAATATGGCAAAAAAAATATATATATATGCTGTATGTTACAATTTTCAATCTTACCACTTGCACAAATTCAAATTATTACTATGGATATAATATGATTTTTTATTTTTAATGAGAAAAGTAACATTTAATTATCTTTTTTACATTTTAATGTTTTCACAAAGAACACTGAAATTGAAAAAAAAAAAAAAAAAAAAAAAAAAAAAAAAAAAAAAAAACATCAAAATGTAGCTATTATAAAATTTTGAATAAATCATTTTATTAATATTAAATTTAATAAAATACTTTTTTAGTATTCTTTCATTCATAATCTTTAATATTACAACTATATCTAATGGATATAATAATACAAACTGAGGCTTTTAACAAAACAGTTAATCCATGTGGCATTTTAAATGCTTATATATACATGGATTAGCTAATTCAAAGCTGGACTCACCAATATAAAATGGTAAACCTTTTTTTCCTAATGTAAAGAGTTATTGATTTCTAATATTTTGCTAAGACTGATAATCAATATCTCCCTATATGAGAAAAAAAAAGATTTGCCATTTTATAGTACTGAATCCAGTTTTGGCCAATATCGGTCGGTCCGGGGTTGACCGATATCGGCCGGTCCGGCGTTCAACGATATCGGTCGGTCCGGGGTTCATCGATATCGGTCGGTCCGGGGTTGACCGATATCGGCCGGTCCGGCGTTCACCGATATCGGTCAATATTGGGTCCCGATATAGGCCGATATTGGAAAAAAAGCTAGCCATGCAATATCGGCCGGTCCGGTGTTTACCGATATTGGTCGATATTGCGAAATCGTTGTTCCCGATATAGGCCGATAATGCTGTGCTACCTGGGTACCTACTCTTCCGATTTTTGGATACTACTAAAATTTAATAGAAATTTTTGCCTTATTTAACCATAGCATTTCGAGGATTAAATAAGGCAAAAACTTCTATTAAATTTCAGTGGTATGCAAAAATTGGAACAGTTGGCAGCCATGCTTTAAGGTAATACTTTTATTTTTGGATGCACTATAACTCTTAAAAATTAAAAAAGAAAAAAAATGGGCACAATATTTGGACATGCAGCAAATGTAAAGCAGTGAGAAAATGCTTTTTTACCCATTCAATAAAGTCAGGGCTGAAAGAGTTAATGATAAAAAATGTATTATATACTTTCGGCTAATTATAGATAAATTTGGCTAAAAATATTTTAATTTGGCTAATTTACTGGCTAGCATTTTGTAAATCTTAGCACAGCCCCTGGATACATATGATCAAAGTATTATATAGAAAGATAAATTAGTGCATTTTCATATTGTTGGCACTATGTTTCTTATTAAACTGTTTATAATAACTTTATTTATACTAAGAAAAGAAAAAGCCGCAGAAAAAAAATTTCCTGTGTATAACTTCTGAATAATTATACCTGTGAAATAAGTGATATCAACAAGTAAATGAAAAGCTTACAGGGTTAAATCCTAGAACAAGCCAGACAGTTGATGGCATTCTTCCATTTGTTTATTAGGCATTGCTATCTGATGATAGTTTTTTTAATGGAAAATAGTCGACAGAATAATAAAGAAATACCTATATTAGTAGTTTTAGAAGCACCACTGTGTGCATAAAGTTGTAAAAAATGAGCATCAGGAACTGTACTCTGCCAAATTGACACTTTAAAATAAATCAACAATTTCTTCATCAACACTATTTTAAAAGAAATATGCCCAAAACAAGAGTTCCATATCCTGTACCGTAGATTTGACAATTTTTTGTTAAGTGATCAGTTGCAGTCTTCAGCCTTTTGGGTTGCTTTTTTGAAATAATATTTTTTCTGTAGATGAACAAACATTATTGAAACCACAGCATATGTTTACATTAGCAAATTCACGCAAAATTTTTCTAAATATATTAACATTTCTTTTAAACGACTTGTTCTGGAATGAACTAATATTATGTAAATATATTTTTGTGCGTTTTTAACACTTTCCAACCTAGTTTAAAAGTGTTTGTGACTTCGGTTTGTCTGCATGTGCTCTAACTAGCATAAATATACTTGGATTGCCCTGAAATTTTTGCGTGTTATTGTCGTTTACTATTGCATGTTCCCTATTTCAACCAGGACCGTAGCTAGGGGGGGGGGAGGGGTCAGAACCCCCTGAAAAATTTTGAGCACCCCTCCCCCCTAGGAAAGTTGGCAAGGCCGCCAAATGAAATTCTGTTTCAAAAATCCAAATGAAACTTTAAAAAATTGAACTTAGTTTTGGGGGCTCTTTACAGTTTTGCATAAATACTAAATTGTAGTATTTGTTTAAAAACTGCAAATAAGTGCTTCAACAGGCGCACATCCTATCTGCACATACTCAGAATTTGCAACCTTTTGCTGATGCAAACATTGACTTTTGCATTTGTTATATACTGAAATTTTTCATTTTGCAGCATTTTCCATTATTAGCACAAAACAAAGTTATTCTAATGAGTTATAGCCAGTTTAAATACAAGTGATTTTAACTTTTGACTCGATCCAAAATAATTTTAAAATGCAAAATACAACCTTGATTATACCACCCTTGATATTCACCCATGAAATGTAACAGGCAGTCTGTTTTTACCGCTAACTGAGTGTGGCTGGCTATCTTGTCGTGCCAGTCGAATCTCATCACTTACTTGTTTTTCTTAAATAATTATATGTTTTTGTTAAAGTTTAACCTGTGTGTTCCTACTTGATTCTTCGCCATACACACGCACAGTCTGTTCTTTTCGTAAGATGACAGCATGATTCTTCAAATATGAGTGGCTAGCAAACCAAGCCGCCATAATGTCAACAAGTAAATGAAAAGCTTACAGGGTTAAATCATAGAACAAGCGAGATAGTTGGTGGCGTCAAATTTGGCGAAGCGATAAATGAATTTTTCTTGCTACCAGTTTGTTTACAAAATTCCTTGTTTTTTTCGCATGCAAATTCGTATTGTTGGCACAATGTTCCTTATTAAACTGTTAATAATAACTTTATTTATACTAAGAAAAGAAAAGGCCACTGAATAAAAATTTCCAGTGTGTAACTAGAGCATAATTATGCTCGTAAAATAAGTGATGATGTTGTAGCGGGTTAACTGTATCCTGAACTGTTTATCCATAAACTGTAACTCCATGTTAAACAGGAACTATATTAACTGTAATTTTAACTTTAATTTTATTGTATGACGTTTTTCATACAACTCAACGTGTAATGAGTTACTTTTAGCTGTAACTGCATTGTAACAGGCAGCCTGTTTTTGCCGCTAACTGAGTGTGGCTGGCTATCTTGTTGTGCCAGTCGAATCTCATCATTTAATTGTTTTTCTTAAATAATTATATGTTTTTGTTAAAGTTTAACCTGTGTGTTCCTACTTGATTCTTCGCCATACACACGCACAGTCTGTTCTTTTCATAAGATGACAGCATGATTCTTCAAATATGAGTGGCTAGCAAACCAAGCCGCCATAATGTCAACAAGTAAATGAAAAGCTTACAGGGTTAAATCATAGAACAAGCGAGATAGTTGGTGGCGTCAAATTTGGCGAAGCGATAAATGAATTTTTCTTGCTACCAGTTTGTTTACAAAATTTCTTGTGTTTTTTGCATTTATATTCGTATTGTTGGCACAATGTTTCTTATTAAACTGTTTATAATAACTTTATTTATACTAAGAAAAGAAAAGTCTGCAGAATAAAAATGTCCAGTGTATAGCTAGAGCATAATTATACTTGTGAAATAAGTGATAATGTCAACAAGTAAATGAAAAGCTTACAGGGTTAAATCATAGAACAAGCGAAATAGTTGGTGGTGTCGAATTTGGCGAAGCGATAAATGAATTTTTCTTGCTTTTTCCATGCCCAATTCACGAAATTCATGATTTTCTATGCTTGTCGAGAAAATTCATAATTTTACAGACTTAATAGACATAATTCATGATGTTTTCCTACGATCTATGGACCAATTGCAAATTTTTTCTTTGTCTTTTCGTTGTAATTTGTGTTTTTTCCACGCCCATTCGATGAAATTCGTTGTTTGTCCATGCTTGATCAATGAAATTCATAATTTTACGTGCCTTATCGACAAAATTTGCGGGTTTTTTTCCAGTCGTTTACAAAATTCCAAGATTTTTTTTTTTTTTTTTGAGTGATTGACGAAATTCACAACTCCGGAATTTCTGATTTTGGCATCTCTGGTTTCTGTCAATCGATTATTGAAATTTGCGTTTTTTTTTCTTGCGACAAACTGGTGAAATTTGTGATTTTTTCCATGCCCATTCAACAAAACTCGCATCCAGTCAACGCAATTCATAATTTTATAGACCCGATAGACATAATTCATGATGTTTTTCTATGATCTATGGACAAATTGCAAACTCTTTCCATGACTGTTTGTTGTAATTTGCGATTTTTCCACGCCCATTCGATGAAATTCGCAGTTAGTCTGTGCTCGATCCATGAAATTCATGATTTTATGTGCTTTATTGACGAAATTTGCGCGGTTTTTTCTGTGGTTTACAAAATTCAAGATATTTTTACATTTTTTTGAAAGATTGAGAAAATTCACAACTCCGGAATTTCCAATTTTGGCATATCTGGTTTCTGTCGATCGATTATTGAAATTTGCGGGGTTTTTTCCCCTTGCGACAAAATAGAAAAATTTTTGATTTTGTCATGCCCATTCAACAAAATTTGCATCCAGTCAACGCAATTCATGATTTCATGCACCCGATTGACGAAATTCATGATGTTTTCCTACAATGGACAAAATTTGCAATTTTTCACGAATTATTAAGGAAATCGAAATTTCTGGATATGTTGGCATGTATGGTCTCCGTGGGCAACGAGTTACCCATCACAGGCCACGTTTAGCCCACGGGCCACAGGTTGTGCATCCCAAATCGCGACGCAGTCTGGCTCATTCGATTCGATATCAATAAAACTTACCGAGTTTAGTTCAGAGTTTCACCACCAGGAGTGCTTTCTTATCTGTGGTTATATGGGCCCAATCACGACAAGGTATGGCTCATTCGACTCAAAATCAACAACCTCAAGAATTTCAGTTATGTTCATATAGAAAAGATTGCGCCCCCTGGCAGTGGAAGATGGAACTAACGGATTTTGCTGCTAACTTGAGTTCTATGGGTACCTTCACAATGCGGTTTGATTCATTCGACTCGACAGGACTTATCGATTGTAGGTACAAGTTTCCCCACCAGGGGGTGCTTTTCTATCTTGAGTTCTATGGGCCCGATTACGACAAGGTTTGGCTCATTCAACTGGATTTCGATAGATTTCGGTTATGTTCGTATAGAACAGAGTGTGCCCCCTGGCGGTGGAACGTAGAACTAAAGGATTTTTCAGCTAACTTGAGTTCTTTGGGTCCCATCACAATGCAGTTTAATTCATTCAACTCGACATTGACAGGATACATCGATTTTAGTTTCAAATCTCACCACCAGGGGCACTTTCCTATCTCAGGTTCTATGGGCCCAATCACTATGAGGTATGGCTCATTCGACTCGAAATTGACATCCTCAGTGATTTCAGCTATGTTTGTATAGACTAGAGTGCGCCCCCTGGTGGTGGAAGATGGAACTAACAGATTTTGCAGCTAACTCGAGTTCTATGGATCCCATCACAATGCAGTTTGATTCATTCGACTCGACATCGACAGGATATATCGATTTTAGTTCCAAGTTTTGTCACCAGGGGCGCTTTCGTATCTCGTGTTCTATGGGCCCGATTACGACAAAAATTGTCTAATTCAACTGGATTTCGATAGCTTTACAGATTTCGGTTATGTTCGTATAGAACAGAGTGCGCCCCCTGGCGGTGGAATGTGGAACTAAAGGATTTTTCAGCTAACTTGAGTTCTATAGGTCCCATCACAATGCACTTTAATTCATTCAACTCGACATCGACAGGATATGTCGATTTTAGTCTCAAGTCTCACCACCAGGGGCCACTTTCCTATCTCGGGTTCTATGGGCCCATCATTACGAGGTATGGCTCATTCGACTCGAAATCGACATCCTCAAAGATTTCAGCTATGTCTGTATAGACCAGAGTGCGCCCTCTGGTGGTGGAAGATGGAACTAACAGATTTTGCAGCTAACTCGAGTTTTATTGGTCCCATCACGACGAGGTATGGTTCATTCGATTTGAAATCGACAGCCTCGAAGATTTCAGCTATGTTTGTATAGAACGGAGTGCGTCCTCTGGCGGTGGAACTAACGGATTTTGCAGCTAACTCGAGTTCTATGGGTCCCATTGCAACGCGGTTTGATTCATTCGACTCGACATCGACAGGATACATCGATTTTAGTTCCAATTTCTGTTTCCAATTAGTCCCCATTTCTGCATTCCAGTTCAGACCCTTTATCCTAAGGTCCTGCTCAAAATTGTCAGCTGGCCCCTTTTGGGGTCCTCACTATAGCTGCCTTAAAAATCGTCTAATTCACTAGCTTTTTTTTCTAGCAACTTCCAAGGACTTCCAGCTACTACATGAACAACACAAAATTTTCTTGGACAAAACCCGGTCCCCCTGTAACCTTTTAAGTTTTTGTGCCCTAAATTTTTAATAACTTGCCTCCTTTTTCACCGATGATCTTCGTTTTTTGGGGCCCCTTTCTCCATTTAGTTATTCCCTCATTTCTGAATTCCAGTTCAGATACTTCATCTTAAGTTCTTGTTTAAAACTATCACCTAGCCCTTTTTGGGCCCCCTACTATACCTCCCTTAAAAATCGTCCAATTCACTCGGCGTTTTTTTCTAACACCTTCTTAGGACTTCCAGCTGCTACATGAACAACATTTTATTCTCAGACAAGACCCGGGTCCCCTGGACCCTTTTAAGTTTTTGTGCCCTAAATTTTTAATCACTTTACTCTTTTTTGTCTGATTTTCTTCGTTGTTGGGGCCCCTTTCTCCAGTCAGTTATTTTTCAATTTCTACATTCTAGTTAAGACCCTAGGGTCCGGTACGTGGCCCCTTGACGTTTTTGTTCCATAAATTGTAAATAGCTTGACTCCTTTTAATCTGATCTGCTTCGTTTTTTGTGACCTTTTTTCCATTTAATTATTCCACCATTTCTACAGTCCATTTAGGACACTGGCCTGAACCCAGTCCGGGACCCTTGAACATTTTTGTGCCATGCATTTTCATCCCTCTAATTATGTTACTCTCTCGATGCATAACTTTAAAGTTGAGTCTTGCACTCCTCTCCCCGGGCCACTACCCTCATATTTTTATTGGAGCCCTAAGGGTCTTTTTTAGCATTTCTTTAAAATTTTATTCGAATGATTAATTTATACCCTATGCTTAGTTTCGATTAATTGACATTTTCATCAATAACCTCCAAAAAGTAATGATATCAGTACAAAAACCCTTAACGGGTTAAAAGTTGTGACGCAGCATTTTCTTTTGGCTCTAAGAATTTTAAATATGGGTCTTAAAAGCAATGATATCGAATTTGAGTGACGCTATGTTAATAATATTTTTAAAAATCATCATTTTCTTTTTAGTTTTATTAATTCACAGGTGCAATTATTATTTTAACATGAAAAAATATATAAAATTTATTCGCTGATGCTTTTTCATTCAGATCTCTCAGGAATTCAAAATATGGGTTTTAAAAGAAATGATATCAAAATTTGAGTGACACCTTGACGTGAATTTAGTAGGATTGTTTTAAAATTCAATTTAAATTATTTTTCGTTTGTCTTCTAAAGTATATTTACACATACAAACAATACTTTTAATTTTTCAATACACTGTTAAATATATTACTTTCACTGAGCTTATATTATGTATTGAAATGTATTTATTTCAATAAAATGATTTATGTTTTGTGCCCCGCTATCCAAAATCATAAGTAAAATTTATGTAAATGATTATTTTGCGTCATATTATCCAAACAAAGGGAAATGTATGCAAGTGGATAATATGACGCAAAATAATCATTTACAAACGAAAAATAATTTAAATTGAATTTTAAAACAATCCTACTAAATTCACGTCAAGGTGTCACTCAAATTTTGATATCATTTCTTTTAAAACCCATATTTTGAATTCCTGAGAGATCTGAATGAAAAAGCATCAGCGAATAAATTTTATATATTTTTTCATGTTAAAATAATAATTGCACCTGTGAATACAAATAAAACTAAAAAGAAAATGATGATTTTTAAAAATATTATTAACATAGCGTCACTCAAATTCGATATCATTGCTTTTAAGACCCATATTTAAAATTCTTAGAGCCAAAAGAAAATGCTGCGTCACAACTTTTAACCCGTTAAGGTTTTTTGTACTGATAATTATACATATGATTTTTGGGTACATTTTAAATACTGTTATAAAGTTTATAATAAGATGACATACTTCATGAAATTTCAACTTGCTCATAGAAAGTTTCTTGGTAGCTCGGAAAATGTGAATGCAGTATTCTAGTCCTCACCAAGTGTTCGCTAATATACAGGGTGTTTCTAAATGAATATCGGGGTTTTAACGCTTGGTAGTATTTATTGCATAAAACTTAAAATTATAATTAATACATAAAATGAAAGAACAACTCAAACAGTTTTACTTACAAGCTTACAAGTGTTCAATGTGAACACCTTTCGTCACACAGTACACATGAAGTCGACAGCTCAGTTCTTCCCAAACATTAATTAGTGTTTGTGGGGTAATTGTTGCAACATCTGCCTCAATACTGTTTCTTAGGTTGGGTAGGTCAGTTGGTAGTGGAGGCACATACACTCGATCCTTTATAAACCCCAACAAGTAGAAATCACAAGGCGTCACAAGATCGGGTGAGCGTAGAGTGGCGTTTGGGAAGAACTGAGCTATCGACTTGATGTGTGCCGTGTGACGAAAGGTATTCACATTGCATACTTGTAAGCTTTTATGTAAAACTGTTTGAGTTGCTTTTTCATTTTATGTATTAAGTATAATTTTAAGTTTTTTATAATAGATACTAGAAAGCGTTAAAACCCCGGTATACATTTAGAAACACCCTGTATTTTACCATTAAAGAATTAAATATCAAAATGGAATTATATGCATCCATAAAGAGTGAAAAAAGAGAATGAGCGAGCACGAGAGAGAGACATCCCTTTTGTGCTGCCATCTATATCCAATGATCAAACAGAATTGGTTATTAAAAGAATTATATAATTATCTAAATAGATATTTTAATTGTTTATAAGACAATCAAATTAATCATTTCCAACATGCTATATTAAAAAGAAGGCAATAGTAAAGTATTCAATAAAAATTGTATTTAATAGATAATAAAAAAATTATTAAAGATAAGATGCACATAAATAAATAAATAAAGAAACAAAGAAACACATTCGTTTAACTATTAATTTTATAAAAATCATGAGCATTGCAATTCATTTAAATTACATGCATTGATTAAAAAAAATTTAATTGTTAATTTAAAGCAATATTAATTGTCAAGCAGAACATATAATATTTAAAATAACATATTTTTCACTTTATGCAGGGTTCGAACGCTTTTGTCATCATTTTTTAATAGAATTTTTCGCCTTGTTTAAATGCGGTAAAGTATTACAAATCCTGCAATTAAACGAGGAGTCTAGAATTTCTGCTATTTAAATATTAAATAGAAAATTTCCATTAAGAAATTGTGCTAAAAGAGTACGAACGTTGTTATGTTAAAAGAAATTAAGAAAATAACATTAAGTAGAAAAAAAGTGAATAAAACAATAAACCTCAGAGATTGAATTAACCGGAATTTAAATTTTTTTATATTACATTTCCCTGTCGGCCGAGAGGTTTTGCTCTAAAAGCTGGTAGACGGAAGGTGCAGGGTTCAAACCCACTCGCGCCCGACGACCTAGGCGTTCGGGACTTTCCCTGGTTTTCTTCACCTTGGGTAACCTTGCGTAAATACCGATTAGGTTCCGTTAAAAATACCCCCCACGGAGGGCATTCCCCCCGCTGGCGTATATCCCTAGCGCAGATAATCGGCCGTAATAAATAACCAATCAGCCCACCACTCTCGTTAGTGCAGAACCCTGAGATAGTTTAGATTACATGAATGGGAAAAATTCATTTTTTCCATGAATTATAAATGGACATTTGCATTAATTTGTGTCTTTAGAGAGTGAACAAAATGCATTTTGGGTCCCTCTAAAAATATAAAAAAATACGAAAAACTACAAAAAAAAAAAAAAAAAAAAAAAGAAGAAGAAGAAGAAGCAGAGGTAAGTCAGGCAGTCTGTTCGCTCCTTTACTGATGAACGTAGAAGAATCCCCTCCCCCAATTTTGAAAATACACAGACATGTACAAAAACAATGGAACAATGTAGTTTACGGTGGGAGTTTCACATTAAAAAAAAAATGTCGTTAGTAAAACAGATTTTTTTAAAAATTACATCATTTAAGTACTGTATTCTAAAGTTGAATATGAAATATGGGAAATGTATCACAGAACATGGGAAATTTATACTGTAGAGAAATGTTTCACATAATGATGACTATTTAATATCAATAGTGATGCTTTAGAAATTGAAAGTGTTTGTTTGGAAACTGATTTAAACTTTGTATATTTTATAATTTTTATATTCAGTGATCGAGACATACAACAATAAATATACTCATAAACAATAAAATGAGTTTCTTCACAAATTTGTTATTAATATTAGAAGTCAAAATTAACATTTTTCAAATTTTAATTCTTATTAAAGTTTAACAAAAATAAATAAATATATAAATAATGTCATTAAAATCTGCGATAATAAAAATTGTTTATATCAAAAGGACTTAAATTAATATTACTTCTTAATATAACATTACATTTATTGTAACATTGCAGCATTTAATAAAAAAAAATTCTGCTTACTTTTCTACCAATGGAATTTTTAATTTTATTAATCGTTTGAAATATTAATTATGGATCATTAAAAATTTTTGCACATACATAAATATTGTCCTTGAATTCTACCAAATTTTTATGTGCAATCGTGTAGGCGTCTACTCTTTCCTAAGTTACTCTATCGGTAAATAAAAGTTGATAAAATCATGCAAACATGTTATCAAAATCTTTTACTTACATGCAATAATAAAAGATTCTTAATATTAGTTGACTCTAATTTATTTAAATTTTTAATAGATAATTTAAAGAAACAAGATTATTACTTTTATTTTTTAAAACACCGACAGAAAACACAATTTTTTAAATAGAAAAATGGCGCACTGAAAACATTATGTTCTGATAATTTCGCAATTTTTACTGTGACAGTAATATTTGTTTTCACAGTAGTACACTAGATGGCAGCACCAAAATGTCTAAAAAATAGCGGAACTTATATGAAAACAAAAACTGTAACTTACTAATCAGCGAATACTTTATTAGAAGATTTTAAACAATGGTGTAAAAGATTAAAACCACAAATTTAAAACTATACCCTACGTTTCGATTTATCTTTAAAATCATCTTCAGGTGTTAATTTTCTTACAGCAACAAACTCACACTTTACATTATGGAAGATGGGTTGGGTTGATTATTGACGGCCAATTATCTACACTAGGGATATAGGCCCGGGGGGAGTGCCCTTCGTGGGGGTCTTTCTAAGGGAACCTAATCCGTATTTACGCATGGATAAATCCACGGCTCGAAGAAAACCACGAAAACTCCGAACGATTAGGCCGACGGGCGCGATTGGGATCGAACCCAGCACCTCCCGTCTACCAGCTTCGAGAGCACAACCTCTCAGCCACTGGTGGGGCCATTATGGAAGATGACTTTAAAGATAAATCGAAACATAAGGCATAGTTTTAATTTTCTGATTTTAATTATTTATGTCATTATTTAAAATCTTCTTATAATGTGTATGCTGGTTAGTGACTTACAGTTTTAGCTTTCATATTTTATTATACAGCGTAAAGTCATTTTATGTATACTACAGCTTATAATTTATTTGCAATGTAATATTCGATGTCCTAAGACTTTCCTTGATCATTTTGTCGGTCTATCAGAATTTTTTAATCTTCAAAATAGTAAAATAAATGGCAGAACTGAAATATGTTGAAAAGACTAAAAATGTCTTTATTTTACTTGCGATGTTGTATGGCCCAAAACTTTCCATGTTCCTTTTTCTTTCTTTCTTTCCCCTGTATAAAAGGATTCACCTTTAATAACAATAATAAAATATATCTTTGGTAATAGTGCGACAGATGGCAGCACCCAACTTAAAACTGTGTAAAAATGCTTATTAATTTATAAAGAGACATTTTTGAAATTTATCACGTATTTTCATTTTCTTGATATCGTTTAGAATAATAATTAAGGATCAGAAAATAACGTTACGCATACATAAATATTGTCTTTCATTCTATCAAATTGTTGTTTTCAATTGTGTATAGATGTACTTTTTTCTATGCAGGGCCGGTACAAAGTCGCGCGGGGCCTTGGCAAATCACTTAATGGGTCCCTGGCAAATCACTTAATGGGTCCCTGGCAAATCACTTAATGGGTCCCTGGCAAATCACTTAATGGGTCCCTGGCAAATCACTCGAGTCTCTGACTGCAATATTCGACTGATAAAAATAATTTTTTTTAATTGTATGTATCATAGAATAATTTATAATATAGTGTATAAAATGTATGCAAAATAACATGCATATTCTTTCACATGTAATGTACATAATTATTTTTAATTTAAAAAAAATCTTGTATCCTAAATATTTATTTTTTGCGTTACGGTTATTTTCAGGATATTAAAAATAAATGTGCAACGTTAAATTAGCACAAATTAAAATAATTTCTAATGGCAAACAGCTGTTTCAGAGCCCTTAAGCTCCATCTTCAGTGCCAACTCAAAAGGTAAAAACGAATTAAAAACTCCTAGGCCATGACCGCTTGCCTGCCATCTCTCGCCCCGCGGCCAGATGAAATGGCGTTGAATTTTCCAAAACAACAGCGGAGACGAGGAAACACACGTGACAGAGAGACCAATAGGAACACTCCGCCGACCGGGAGAGTTTAAGTGTGGAGGCGAATAAAGGAGGGGGGGGGGGGGGACTAAGAGAATGAATTAAGCGAAACGCAGCCAGACGTTTGAAACGCTTTGTACGGCAGAGAAAAAACCAGAAAGGGGGGGGAGGGCAATGAGGATGAATTAAATGAAAGGTAGCCAGACATTTGAAAAATTTGGTGTACTGGACAAATCATTAACCAAGTTGCTCGAATTTTTCCATATGTAATAAGCTTCCCAGAAATTTAGGTCGTAAATTGATGAGCATTTCTGAATTATCGCACCTTCCGAAAAATTAAAACTGTGACTTTCAGACCAAGAATGGTTAGCTATTGCAGATCGTTTGATATCACAATTTTTAACATAGTTTTTATGCTCCCCTAAACGGACTCTAAGCGGTCTCATAGTTTGGCCTATGTACATTTTATCACATTCGCAAGATATTTTATAAATTCCCCAATGTGAAAATCTGTCTATTGGATGTTTGAGGTCTGTAAATTTGATTTTGTTAAACGGTGCATAAACTATTTTAAAGTCGAAACTTTTCAAAATTCTAGATATTTGATGGCTTATTCTCGGAAAATATGGAAGTATAATTAAATTTTCATTGCAAACATTGTTAACATTGGAATGCGTACGTTTAATTTGTTTATTATGAATTGAATCAACTATTTCAACAGGGAAGGTGCGATAATTCAGAAATGCTCATCAATTTACGACCTAAATTTCTGGGAAGCTTATTACATATGGAAAAATTCGAGCAACTTGGTTAATGATTTGTCCAGTACACCAAATTTTTCAAATGTCTGGCTACCTTTCATTTAATTCATCCTCATTGCCCTCCCCCCCTTTCTGGTTTTTTCTCTGCCGTACAAAGCGTTTCAAACGTCTGGCTGCGTTTCGCTTAATTCATTCTCTTCGTCCCCCCCCCCTCCTTTATTCGCCTCCACACTTAAACTCTCCCGGTCGGCGGAGTGTTCCTATTGGTCTCTCTGTCACGTGTGTTTCCTCGTCTCCGCTATTGTTTTGAAAAATTCAACGCCATTTCATCTGGCCGCGGGGCGAGAGATGGCAGGCAAGCGGTCATGGCCTAGGAGTTTTTAATTCGTTTTTACCTTTTGAGTTGGCACTAAAGATGGAGCTTAAGGGCTCTGAAACAGCTCTTTGCCATTAGAAATGATTTTAATTTGTGCTAATTTAACGTTGCACATTTATTTTTAATATAACGGCACAAAGTTTTAATCCACCTTTTAGATATTTTCAGGATAATCTCATCTATACATTCCCCGACTTATTATATCAATTTTGGCAGTAAACTGGATTCCATTTACTAATTATTCTGAAAAATTCGGTGCAAAACGTAAAAACCGTTAAAAATCGCATAAAAAATTGAATTAAAGAAAATCTAATCTAAAAATCCAAAATCGGGCTTCGAGGTACATAACTACATACATTACCTTCCAACCAAATTTTGTAGCTCTGTTTGTAGCAGTCTCTTCAGAACACACACACACTTCTTTATTTATTACGTTTGAATCAAATTGAAAAAGTACATAAGCATGCTTTAAAAGAGGACACCCTTTTCGTTGGCGATGATTAATATGAAAAAGGCTGTCTTCAAATCCAAATTGCTTATTTTTCGACATAGTCACGAAGTCATTTTTATTCTAAAAGGCAGGAAATAATCAAGTGTTCTTATTCAGAAACTAGTTAATCGAATAGCCATTCTCATTTCTCGATAAAAGAAAAGCATCTTTCAGAAAATACTGTTAAGTCCTTTTCCGTAACGCAACAGTCTGAGAAAGGCCGTCAGGAGACAGCAATAACTTATAACTAAAAATGTATTATATTTATCGAAAAATGAAAACTGCTATTCGATTTCAAATCCTTTCAGTAGTCATTCTTGCCAGTTTCATGCTTTTTTGTATAAAAATCACTTCATGGATGCGCTAATGTTGAACCCTTCAATGTATATATATTTATTTAGAACTGATTTAAGATACATTATATAGCCAAAAATCACCGGACATTTTCAAATTTAGATATTTTATCGAATACCTAGAGAAATACCTGACGAATTCTTTCAGAACTTCAACAATTTAAAGGACATATTTGACCCCACATTTTACAACAATTATTTGGTCAGGAGGGCAAATGACAACAAATTGAAAAACAAATGTTGGGATCCCCCAGTAAAATAAAATGCACGCAATGACCTTTCGGTGCAGCACATTACTATGTGTATATTGTACAACATTTGTGTAAGACTAGTACTCATATTCATGGAAATATAACGATTTCTTTAAAAAAAATAAAAAATTTTTACATGTTTATTGTTTATGGCATGCTTAGGTTTTCAATTAAGCTTAACGCCAGTTTCAGAAAATGTAGTAGAAAATAGTAAAATTAGAATATAAACATTAAATCTATACTAATATTATAAAGGAGTAAATCTTGTTTGTTTGTTTGTAGGGGGTAATCTCTGGAACTACCGAACCGATTTCAAAAGTGATGGTGGCAAATTGATGGTGACAACCCCTGCTCCAACATAGGCTATATTTTATGTCGGTGCCACTAACCCCAGGGGGTGCAGGAGCAAAAAACGTTCTAAAATTGCGATTTTTAAGTTATCACACTGGCTGTCAAGCCCTGAGAGCTTGGCAGCCGGTTCTGTATGTATGTATGTACGTACGTAATGCGATAACTCTTCATAGAAATATCCGTTTTCCTTCAAATTTTGTTTATAGGTTCACTGTGTTAAGGCGCTTCCCTGATTAGTTTTCGGGATTGATTGGTTAAGTATAAAAGGGGGGGGGAACAAGGGGCTAAATCCCCCCCCCCTTAATTTATATAAATGGATTTTTCATGCAGAATTATTCCGTTTTCCTTCAAACTTTGTTTATAGGTTCACTGTGTTAAGGCGCTTCCCTGATTAGTTTTCGGGATTGATTGGTTAAGTATAAAAGGGGGGGGAACAAGGGGCTAAATCCCCCCCCCCCTTAATTTATATAAATGGATTTTTCATGCAGAATTATTCCGTTTTCCTTCAAACTTTGTTTATAGGTTCACTGAGTTAAGGCGCTTCCCTGATTAGTTTTCGGGATTGATTGGTCAAGTATAAAGGGGGGGAACAAGGGTCTAATTCCCCCCCCCCTTAATTTATATAAATGGGTTTTTCATGCAGAATAATTCCGTTTCCCTTCAAATTTTGTTTATAGTTTCACTGAGTTAAGGCGCTTCCCTGATTAGTTTACGGGTTTGATTAGTTAAGTATAAAGAGGGGAGATCGGGGGGGCTAATCCTCCCCTTAATTTATATAAATGGGTTTTTCATGCAGAATTATTCCGTTTTCCTTCAAATTTTGTTTATAGGTTCATTGGGTTAAGACGCTTCCCTGATTACTTTTCGGGATTGATTGGTTAAGTATAAAGGGGGGGGAACGGGGGGCTAATCCCCCCCTTAATTTATATAAATGGGTTTTTCATGCAGAATTATTCCGTTTTCCTTCAAATTTTGTTTATAGGTTCACTGTGTTAAGGCGCTTGCATGATAATTTTCGGGATTGATTGGCTGAGTATAAAGGGGGGAACGGGGGGGGGGCTAATCCCCCCTTAATTTATATAAATGGGTTTTTCATGCAGAATTATTCCGTTTTCCTTCAAATTTTGTTCATAGGTTCACTGAGTTAAGGCGCTTCCCTGATTAGTTTTCGGGATTGATTGGTTAAGTATAAAAGGGGGGAACGGGGGGATAATCCCCCCTTAATTTATATAAAAGGGTTTTTCATGCAGAATTATTCTATTTGCTTCAAAATTTGTTTATAGATTCCTTGGGTTAAGACGCTTCTCTGATTAGTTTTCGGGATTGATTGATTAAGTATAAAGGGGGGGGAACGGGGGGCTAATACCCCCCCTTAATTTATGTAAATGGGTTTTTCATGCAGAATTATCCCATTTCCTTCAAATTTTATTTATAGGTTCACTGTGTTAAGGCGCATCTCTGATTAGTTTTCGGGATTGATTGGTTAAGTATAAAGGGGGGAACAAGGGGCTAATTCCTCCTTATCTATACTAATATATAAAGTAGTAAAGATTGTTTGTTTGTTTGTTTGTAGGGGGTAATCTCTGGAACCACTGAAGCGATTTTAAAAGTGATGGTGGCAAATTAATGGTGACAATCCCTGCTCCAACATAGGCTATATTTTATGTCGGTGCCACCACCCCCAGGGGGGTGCAGGAGCGAAAAACGTTCTAAAATTTCGATTTTTTGTGTACTGAAGGAGATAGAAGTATAAAATTTGGTATGGTAGTTACTTATAAGATGTAAATGCTCTCTAAGAACAAATTATAAAAACATTCGCAATTTAAAAGGGTGAGATGAGGAAGAAGCGTTCTAAAAACATTCTAAATTACAATTTCTATGGAATCTCTGAAACTACAGAACCGATTTCAAAAGTGATGGTGGCAAATGGATGGTGACAGTCCCTGCTCCAACATATGCTAAATTTTTTGTCGGTGCCACTGCCCGCAGAGGGTGCAGGAGCGAAAAACGTTCCAAAATTATGATATTTTCAATAATGAAGGATTTAGGAACTTGACATTTTGTATGGTCGTTACTTACAAGATTTAAATGCTCTATAAGAACAAAATCTAAAAAAATTCGAAATTTAAAAGTCTGAAATAAGCAAAAAATTTTCTAAAAACATTCTAAATTACAATTTGTATGGAATGTCTGGAACTACTAAAGCGATTTCAAAAGTGATGGTGGCAAATGGATGGTGACAATCCCTGCTCCAACATAGGCTATATTTTATGTCGGTGCCACTACCCCGAGGGGGGTGCAGAAGCGAAAAACCTTCTAAAATTGCGATTTTTGCGATGCTGAAGGAGCTAGAAACTTCAAGTTCGGCATGATTGTTATTTATAAGATCTAAATGCGCTCTAAGAACAATTTCTAAAGAAAACTGATCTAATGATTCTGCGATTTTTCAACTATTGAATTTCTAAAATTACCAAATTTCACAATAGAGTACCATAGCGAAACCTTCACGCGTAAAAAGATAATGATAAGGGCGACGTGTCCTGACGTGTATATTGACTATAGCACGAGTCACAAATTATAGTATCCTTATTATTCTGTTAAAATATAAAAGTGAATTATGAAATGTCAATATTTTGTTTGATTAAAGGTTCGTTAAGAGAAATTGACCAGCGTAGCAGGCGTAGCTTGCTAGTATTTAATAAAATTTGAGCAGTTGTGTGAAATAAATTTCTATTGCGAATGCGCGAATTATACCAAATATATATCTTTTTTCCATGATTTGAAATTCTACTCTATAGAGCAATAAATATAAAAATATTGGTCGAATATATTAAAAATTCATAAAAATATTGGCGATAAAGGGAGAATGTCGGTTGCTTTCGAAAAGTAACCAGCTGATAAGGGATTTTCCACAAATTGCCATTTTTATTAATGGACTTCCGACAATGCTTTGTTGGTAGGTTGAATTTATGACGGCCGATTATCTACACGAGGGATACAAGTCCTAGAGGGGAGTGCCCTCCGTGGGGGATCTTACTAATGGATTCTAACCCGTATTTACGGCAAGGTTCGAAGAAAACTACGGAAAACTCCGAACGGTTAGGTCGACGAGCGTGACAGGGGATTATACCCAGCACCTCCCGTCTACCAGCTTTGAGAGAAACCCTCTCATCCACTGGTGGGACTCTTCCGACAAAGGAGTATTTAATGAATATAAACGAGTAACTTTAAAATGTTTGCTTCGAATTTGATAATCTTTTTATTATTATTATTATTATTAATAGGCTGATTTTGGAGGTTTTCCAAGAACTAAAATAAAATAATAAAATAAAATAAAAATAAATAAATAAAAATGGTACTTTGTGGAAAACACCCTATTATCCAGCTACTACATTTAGAAAGCGATTGAAAATCAGCTCACTCTATCGCTGATAATATCATTCCGAATTTTTGACAATATTCGACTGTTTTTTTTTTTTTACGAGTTTAATAGATTTGAGTACCAAATTATTAAAAGAAAAAAAACCTCTTTAGTATCGTTCGCGCATGTGCAGTAAAAAATGATTACTTGCAAATGTTCATATTTCGTCAAATATTTAATATATTTATGTGGGACTATGATGAGTAATTAGTACTTTAGCCGCAACACAGCTTTTTCAAATATAATATAAACAAAACAGATTTAATAAGATAACAACAAATACAGCTGAGGATTGATTTACACACAACTATATAACTGGGTTAATATTCCTGAATGATACAAACATCCTTATCTCAATACAAATAATAATTATACAATCTTCGCCACGCATTGCATAAAAATTCCACCAACAAACATATCCGAAAACTGCTCGTGCTAGGGTGCTTTTCTTGGTCTTGCGTGAACTCATCGCCTTAATCGCTGCTCGTGAAAAGTAATAATTCATTGAGTTAGTATTATTGTTGTTGTTACTTCTGATAATTCCCACATTTATATTCCAATTGTACTATGCGGTTTATACTGTACTATGTCAAGTTTCCTTAAGTGGAGTTAAATGTGAAAGAAAACTCTGCATGTTATAAAGAAATAACAAACGAAAATTTCTCGATTTTTTTAAAGAATATATTTCCGTGAATATCGTGCTATTCTTGCACAAATGTTGCATAGTATTTACATAGTCATAAGCTGCAGCTACAGATCATTTCAAGCATTTTATTTTACAGGGCGAGTTAAATATTTCTCCTTCAATATATTGACGCATTGGTAACCATCAGCGAAGCAACTGTGGCCGAATGGATAGCATTTGAGCTTCGAATCCAGAAGTACCATGTTCAATCCCCGGCAAAATCGAAAAGATAATACTTCTTATTTTTCATATTCTAAAATTCCTAGAACTGTCTTAATTTATTTAGATAATTTAGGTACACTTTATTTCCGGTTCTAGCAGTTTCTAGTCATTTCCTGTTTCAGAACTGCCTTTGTATATAATCTGTACATTGATTGACTAGCTCTTCGTGTTGTACGTTCGGTTTGCTAATAAACAATTTAGTTTAAACTCTTGTGAGTCCTAACTCCAACATCTACGTGACGATAATGTTGGTCCCCTAATTGTCCTCCTGATCAAACCTTTGCTGAAAAATATGACGTTAAACATTTTCTTTATACGTCTGAAATTGCAAAAGAATTCGCCAAGTATTTTTCTAGATATTTGAAAAATCGTGTAAAAATGAAGGTTTTTAGCGATTTTTGGCTGCGTAGTGTATTTTGCAAATTTCTATTTTCCCCTAAAGGAGGTTAGAGGTTCAATTATAATATAATTTTATGACTTAAAGTTTATCTATTTCATGTTCCTTACATATCGCTGCTTTGCGTTGATAGTGGCACAACTCGATTTTTAAAAATATGATTTTATAGATCGAAACGAATCTATTGGTTTACTTTTTGATTTAGGTCAGTTTTGGTGATTGACAATGCTTCACTTTTATCAATAAAAACGGCACATGTAATTCCACTAGTTTGCATCAGAGGGCAGATGTGCCCGCTATCAAACTCGTCGTGTAGACTTACATCAACATTGGTTGGTCTTCAGTTGTGTCTTGACCCTGGATGAAAGTGACGTTTTTCTGAATAGTGGCACTTTTTGACTTAGGTCAGCTTTGATGATTGATAATGCTTCACTTTTATGAAGAAAAACGGCACACGTAATTCCACTAGTTTGCATCAGAGGGCAGATGTGCCACTATCAAACTCGTCGTGTGGACTTACATCAACGCCGGCAGATCTTGAGTTGTGTCTTGACCCTGAATAGAAAGAAACGTTTTTCTGAATAGGGACACATTTTGACTTAGGTCAGCTTTGGTGATTGATAATGCTTCACTGAAACACCCCAATCGCGAAATCCCATTTTATTCTAGGGTAAAATTTAAAAGCGCGATTACTCAGTACCCAATATAATTATTAAAACACGGTTTTCCCCATCAGAAAGTAGACGTTCGATGCCGACGTTGAGAGTTTTTAAAAGTTGTATCCGTAAATTTTAAGTATTTTTTAGGAAGGTGATAAAATTTCATAGCAGTATTAAAATTATAAAGCATTATTTTAGGTAGATTTCGTAAGAAATACTACCTATTACATTCTCACCTAAGTTGGAATTTTTGAAAAAATTTTGGAGATCTACGCCTATCATGACTCCCAGAACCCAAAACCACCCCCAGTTCAAAACTTTATCTATCTATCTATCTATCTATGTCACTTTTTTATGACCACGATAACTGGAAAAATTCTGCATAAATCTCTCCCAAACTGATACATAAAATCAAGGGACATAAAATCTCGGTCAAGTTCGTTAATGGGCAAAATCGAACCAAGGGGGGGGGGGGGAATGGGAAGGGTTTTTGTGAAAACAGAAAACCCCCCATAATTTCTTAATTATTATACGTATTGAATCCGTTTAAAGTTATTATTACTTCTAGGAAAAGGGCCGAAAATTTATGTATGACAGATTTTTGATATCATTAAAAATGGCCACAAAGGGGGGAAAAGGGGGGTTTAGAAGAAAAAAAATCATAGCTCCGTCAATTCACAAGATATCAAATCCGCGTAAATTTATTACTAATCCTCTTAATATTATCTAAAACTTTTATACTGACAAGTTTTTTATAGGACCAACTGTTATAGCCAAAAAAAAATTAAAAACAAAAAAAAATCCCTGCCGGCTCCGCCTGCAAACAAGTTATTTTTCGAAGTAGGCGGTTCCAACTCCCGCATCTTTTCGAAACTGATACATAAAATCAAGAGGCATAAAATCTCGGTCAAGTTCGTTAATGGGCAAAATCGAACCAAGGGGGGGGGGGCTTTTTGTGAAAACAGAAAAAAACCCATAATTTCTTAATTATGATACGTATCGAATCCGTTTGAAGTTATTATTACTTCTAGGAGAAGGGCCGAATATTTATGTATGACAGATTTTTGATATAATTAAAAATTGCTTTAAGGGGGAAGGGAGGGGGGGGGGGTTAGAAGAAAAAAATTCATAACTTCGTCAATTCCCAAGATTTCAAATCCGCTTAAATTTATTATAAATCCTCTTAATATTATCTAAAACTTTTATACTGACAGGTTTTTTATAGGACCAACTCTTATAGCAAAAAAAAAAAAAAATAATAATAATAAATAAATAAATAAAAAAATTCCTGCTGGCTCCGCCTGCAAACAAGTTAGGTTTCGAAGTAGGCGGTTCCAACTGCCGCATCATCGCAAAAAGGTCATTCCTTCCGCAATTCCCCACAAACAGGCACCCCACGGTCTGAGTCTTCGAAATCTACCTGTGCCTGTAGGCCGAGCCGTCAGGGATTTTTTTGTAGTTGTTATGTGCTATTTTCCACAAGCTTCCAGAACAACTATTTTAGGATAAAAAAAATTATAATATTATTATGAAATGTCAGAAAAACAGTCTAAAATTATTTATTGAACTTTAATTTTCAACATTTTCTAACATTGTTGAAAAGTGTTTTATGAATTCTGATTGTATGTCTGTCTGCCGTTTGTCTCTCCGTGCTCTAACTCGCGTAAATACATTCGGATTGCCATGAAATTGATATATGTTAGTGAGGCGGTTACACTTCGGCATGTTCGGTACTGAAAATGAAGTGTGTAGCATTTATACACTATATTGCCAAAGGTGATTGGGCACTTGCGATTTTAGACGTTTTGTTATCTATCTAGAAAAATACACATAAGGAATTAACCTGAAACTGCAGGTGTGTAAACAGTATAGTATAGGTTATGTATTTCCGCAAAGATTTTTTCCCGAAACCCCATAGGGGACTGTCAACAAATTGAAAAAGAACGAATATCTTTTGGATAACCCTGTAAAAACTAATGCAGCAAAGGCGTTCAAACTCGAGATTATTAATAAGTGATTTATTGTAATATACTGTGTTCATTTTTATGAGGATAGCATGTATACTCGTAGAGAAATTAAGGTTTTTATAAAATATATATATGTTTTTATATATTTATTAGCCAATCAGCCAATTGGCTAATAAATCTGTAACTTGAATCCTCTATTTTCCTATTGGCTGTTTGCCTGGAACCCTCTGTTTTCCTATTGGCTAATAAATCTGTCACTTGAATCCTCTATTTTCCTATTGGCTGTTTGCCTGGACCCCTCTGTTTTCCTATTGGCTAATAAATCTGTCACTTGAATCCTCTATTTTCCTATTGGCTGTTTGCCTGGAACCCTCTGTTTTCCTATTGGTTAATAAACTTGTCACTTGAATCCTCTATCATTTCTATATATATGAGCAAATTTCCATTTTCTTCAGCACTGAGGAGGGTATGCTATATGCTACCGAAACCGGTATGCTGTAGATTCAACTACACTGGTGTTTTAACGTTGTATTTTATTTTTACTTTAAAAATTTACCTGTCTAATTTTCTCGTTTTTCCGAAAATTTGAACAGGTCCGATAGCGGGCTAAGCCTGCTACTTTATTCTCTTTCATAATAACATCTGTCATGTGGACTAAATGCGATATTAAAAAAAAATCAATTTCAAAATTAAACATGTTGTACAGAGACCTTCAAAATGTTAGACGTCAGATTAATTATCTTTTTAATTCTCTAATGACGTCATATTAAGCTGTTTCTGTATTTACACATACACTCCTTCTATTATTAAGAAATGTTTGAAAATTTCCGTTTTATTATCAATATGACGTAAAATAATCCTTTTTTCAATTGGTGAAACTTTTCATTTCATTTTCATTTTTCACGTGGAAATCTTTCAATAGAAAATTAATGATTGTAGAAAGAATTTCATTGGGGATTTTTAATTGTTGGCAACTGTTATAGCGAAAAATGTTTAAATTTAATAGGAAAAGGCTGTTAGATTTTTGTTTTTTTTTATCTCTATATATTAAAATAATACGATTTTTTCAAATTTTATTATTTTGAGCTTTATAGTAGGTATTCAGCTATAAGTACACAAAATGTCATGACTGTAAGTTATCTAGTTTCTGAGAACCGGCTCTGTGACAGACAGACAACGAAGCGAGACTAATAGGGTTTCGTGAGATGAACGAAACACTAAAAAAGAATATTTATTTTAAAATGCTATTGGAAGTATGAAAATGTAGCAGAAGTACAAAGACGCTATCGCAGGGGAGTTTCAGGCCGATCCACATATGCGACTTACAATTCATCGGATAAAATATAAGTTTGAAACGAATGGATGTTCATAGACACTGTTCTGGAACCGCAATTGAGCAAGAATGCGCCACAACACCAAATGAAATACTTGTTCAAGTTTGTGAATCAATAGCCCATCATTATGTTCAGTGAACATCTGCGGTAGGAGGAAAAATTACACATTTTACGTAGATTCTTTTGAAATTTAAATATTAATTATATGTGTATAAAAAACTGAAGCTCACTGAAATATTCATTCAAACTGTGTATACATTTTTTGAAGTACCCTGTATTTTATTATCTATTGATGATGACTCAATTTTTTTAAATGAGTACTTAAGCCATTTCCATAAATTTCAAGTTGCTATGCCATTGCATTGTAGATAATTTGTGCTTGTCTAAATGTTTTCTATTAAGGAGACTGGAAAGGTTTGAAGCGACGAAAATGGACTGAAATTTGATTGTGGGTGAAGAAGCTTGTAATTAATTTAGACTTTTGCATTTTGTACTTTTAATTTTTGACATTTATTATTTTGTGTTTTATAGAAATAATAATAATAATAATAATAATAGGCTGTATCAAAAGTATTTTCGTTTTTTGAATGTTTTTATACTACGGCCTGTAGCTGGCACTTTATCAACCCTATTGTTGAACTTAAAAATTTGTATTTCAGAGAATACATGTCCCTCTATATTCTATAATCATACAGGCTTCTTTCTTTCATTTTTAGGCTACGTAAAGAGCAAATGTTGAGATTTTGCTGAAAAAAAAAGAAATGTTGCTAAAAATTAACAAAACTACACATTCAAACATTAATAATTGTTGAATGTGTAGTTTTGTTAATTTTTGGCATCAAAATCTATTGCGAAAAATGGATTCTCCTCTTTTTTCTATTAAACTGGTCAAAATTCATTTGTTACTTCTGGACTGATTTCAAGGCTGAGATTCCCTTCCTTAAAATGTTTGGATTTGTTTTGAACTGTCCAGACACTACTCTTGTCCTGGCCTCCAACTGCACGAGTTTTGAGGACAGTTTCGTTGGTTTTAAGGCTAGTTTAAAATCATGCCATAAGATGCATAAAATCTCAACAGTTGTATCACTCTTTACGTAACCTAAAAATGAAAGAAAGAAGCCTGTTAGATTATAGAATATAGAGAGACATGTATTCTCTTAAATAACATTTTAAGTTCAACAATAGGCGCGATAAAATGCCAGCTACATCTTTGGTATAAAAATATTCCTTCCGGCCTGTACCGGGAGGAAAAGGTAGCTTTCCTATATCCAAAAAAATTATGATAGCGTTTATTATAACTAGGTTTTTTTTTTTCTCGGGAATTATGTAGAAACAACGTAATAAGCAGTTTAAAGAAGAAATAACAACTCAGAACCTGGATTTAAAAATTGTGGCTTAATTTTGCAAGATTAATTTCGTAGTACGATATTAAGACTTTTTTATTGTTTTTTTCACCATTTAACGAATAGATTTTATTAGCTATAAAACATTATAAAATATAGTTATAAAAATCTAATACTATAAATTAATTACAGGCTTCATAATTTTGGTGAATTTAATGAACTACAGATACTGAGGCCTTTTTACATCATTTTTGGGCATTTTCGATTTTAATTCATTTTAAAACATACAAATGGCCAATAATAGAATTTTTTATTGAGAAATGCACCATATTCCAGTAGCCACTATTACAAATTTGCTTTTTTAACACTTTCCAACCTAGTTGAAAAGTGTTTATGACTTCGGTTTGTCTGGCCGTCTGGCCGTGCTCTAACTCCCGTAAATATGCTCGGATTGCTCTGCAATTTTTATATGTTATTGTCGTTATCTATAGCATGTTCCCTATTTCAACTGAAGCGTGTAGCACTTATAGTTTTTTTACAGGGACACTCAAAAGAATTCCGTTACATTAAGGTCAATGGGGAAAATCATTTGCGGTTTATTTTAATGATGTTACACAATTTCAAACACACTGTAATTTATAAATACCATTAAGGTGTATTACAAGAAGCTTAATATGGAATAGGGTGTGCATAACACTTATAGTTACTTTACAGGGACAGTCAAAAGAATTCCGTTACATTACGTCTATGGAGAAAAATCGTCTGCGGTTTATTTAAATAATGTTTCACTATTTTAAACGTATTGAAATTTATATATATCACTAAGGTGCATTACAAGAGACTTACTACAGAATATTGTGTGTATAGCAGTCATCGTTCATTTACAGGGACACACAAAAGAGTTCTCTACTGTCTGTTAACAATAATTCCTGGAAGTGCGTTTTAAGTTACTGAACGCGATTTTAAATTTAACTCACTTTTTGTCTATTACGTGGTGTGTATAAATTCTGTAGATCATATACAGGGCAGCACAAAAGTTCGCGAACACATTTCCGTTTATGGACAGAAACTCCAGAAGGAGAATTTTAAACTGTGCTACGAGTTTCCTAACTGAAAAAAAATTTAGCATCCTATGTAGTATATATACAAATCTATAGATTCTATACAGGGCTGAATAAACGTATTCGGATATTTTTCCGAATATTGTATATGTTGGAAATTCCTGAAATTATGTTTTTAAATATGTTATGCGTTTTCCAAATTGTTTACTTTGATGTTATGTTTCAGCTTATTAAACAGTATGATTTGTAAAATTATTTTGGAAGCGTTGGAAAGTGTTACATAATCTATGCTTGACGCATGATTTTTCATTCTTGTTTAATTTATCTTGTTTAATCTTGTCATTTAATAAGTCGAAAATTAGTATTCGGAAACAAAGGTAGATTTCGGGGAAAAAAATTGCCTATAAATTACCAATGCTGCATATTAATCTGTTTTGTCACAGCTAATACTTACCTATCAAAGAATTTTTCACAGGTTAAGCTCCGCCTACGGAATTTTATTAATCGGAATAATGCACAGATGCTTTCAAACCTTATAGAAACTAGTCATGGTCTATTCACAAATATTAACATCTGAAATGCACATAATTTCTGAAATATTTAGAAATTTATAATCATTTACTAATTAAAAAAAAAAAATTAAAAACAGGGTTTTTAAAAGCATACAATTCATAAAAAAGACAGTCTTGTGCTGACGTATAAAGTTAATACTAAAAAAAAAACACACACAAATATTTGGTAAATATATATATATATATATATATATAAGTAATTTTTATAAAAAAAATAAAAAGCAACTGTCAATAAAAAGCAAAAAGTAAATGCACACAAATATAGAAACTGATAAGAAAACCCATTTTCACGCTCACACAGCATCAGAAAGAAAAATGGCTGACTCTTGAGGAAAATCTGGATTTGCCAGACCACTACAGTCGACGACGGGTTGACCACATCGCCAGAAAAATCAAAGAAAAAGCAATGTTTAGATGACAGTTTCCTCAAGCTTTAAATTTGCGCACCAGAGTAGCTCCGCCCGATATTTTGTCTTTTTTTCCGCTTTATCGACTTTTACAGATACGTATACGTAAGTTTATTTGGATACCGATAGCACACATTTCAAATACATACTACATAGACGCAAATGCAGAATATTTGACCAAACAACAACAGCAACAATGCGATTGCTCTCTCAATATAAGATAAGAAATGTTTTTATTTTTAAAAATATGATTGAACGGCAAGTATGGGAAAAAAAGTAATGCAAAAAATGTTTTCTTTAAAAAATATTAATGTTTATGACTGGTTGTTAAGAGAAAATGGATTTATTAGCTACACAACATCATCTGAGGAAAAAGGCAGCATTGGTCCAGTTGTGTTTTATATTTGCTTAATTTTCTATACCCACATCCAACACGCTGCTGTCAAAATTGCGAAGGCTATATATTGTATGTATACACGACCGCGAGGTCAAATAGAAAGATAACAGAAAAAAATTATTTTGTTACCGGAGGGACCATTTCAATCTCTAACTCATGATAAATATTGATATCTGGCGACACAAGTAAATGTAAAGATTGGGCGTGTTTTGGATTTGTTTATAGGGATCTAAAGTCCTTAGTCGTAACACTCTAAAAAGTACTTAAGTATGTATTAAAAATTATATTTTTTTCAACGTTTTGGTGGATAAAAACTTCCATTCTCCAAAATTTCCGAAAATTGAAGGAATTCTGTGCTAAAGATGGTGTTGAAAGCAAAAGCACTTTAAAAACAACCAGTTGATTACCCAGTTTCCCAGATTTAAACTGGTCCCTACCTGTGGGAAATGATCCAGCCAAACGAGTTACACTGCTGAAGGTGGAGGTCCTTAACAAAACTTTAATTATCATTACTCTCTCTAAAAATTCAACGAGGAGGACTTAATACCATACTGGCGCTCACTCGCTATTGTAATTAAGAGTGTTACGTAAGATAGTCTGTCGACTTCGAACAACATTTGCCGAGGTACCAGTGGCCAAATGTCACACACCCCCAGGGACATAACAATGAAGAGAACATAACATTGAGCGAATTCCGAAGCAACTGGAAAAGTCGGTAAAAGGCCAAAGGCCTATAAGAAAAAAAAAAGGCCCGTTCAGGCACCATATAAGTATAAAATTTAGGGTAGTTTAAAAACGCATGCGCCCCGCCGGAAAGGAGGAGGAGTCAAGAGCTGGAGAACCAATAGGAAATTTGCAGTAATGCTGTCAGAGAGAGGCAGACTTAAGGCTCTTCTGACACATTTTGGAGAGTACTGATTTTGGTTTCAATTAAATTTTGAATAGGTATGTTTAATTTTGAAGTTAGTTTACTGATATTTTCAAGAAGGTCATTAAGAATTTTAAGTTTTTCTATAATTGGGTCTAAATTTTTGAATAAGTCTGGATAATTTAATTTTGCGAACCCATTGGAACTGATTTGAGAATTAGCATTGTCTATTGGATTAGTGTTGGTTTTGGAAGGGAGGGCAGGGTAATTTACTGCATCCAGAATTAGGAGGTCGATATCTTTTGGGCCACTGGTCCAGTTTTTAGGGATTTTAGAGCCTTTTTTGGCAGTTTGAAGGTTTTTGGGGCGCTTAGGGCACCCCGAATAATTTGCGGTGTGATTTCCACCACAATTTGCGCAGCGGAAGAGGTTTGGGTCCGTTATGGGACAATCAGCAGGTTTATGTGAGCCGCCGCATTTAAGGCAGACGGGGCTGTAATTGCACGTAAAAGAAGAGTGATTGAAATTTTGACAGTTATAGCATTGTTTCGTGCCATGGAACCGATAGGGTTCTACACGGACACGAAAACCTGAGAAATTTTGAATATGGAAAATAGTTTTATAGATTTCATTACGGAATAAGTTGATCATAAAAATGGGTAGAAGAGTTTTAGTTTTGAGATTTTTGAATTGCGTAACAGAGTGAACAATGAAACCTAGGTTAGTAAGTTCGGTCTGAATTTCAGAAATTTTGGTGTCGCTGGGGATTCCCTTGACAACGATTTTGACCGGCCTCTCCGATCTAAGGGGGAGGCCGAAATATTCAAGATTTGATTCAGAAAGAAGATTTTTGATTGCTTTGTGATCTTCAATTGAGCCAGGAAAAATTTTTACTGAGTCCCTAAATATGCTCTTTTCTACTTTAAGAGTAGTGTTTTGATCAATTTTTTGGAGAATCTCTCTCCAGGGAATCTATTCTGGTGTTATCGGAACGCTGAAACCGGTCGGAAAAAAGCCTTCTTAGCGACAATTTGCTATTCTGTTGTAGTAGAGTCGAAATTTTGCCTATCGGAGCGGGTTGCTTTTCAGCGGCGTTTTTCCGAGTGCTTCAAGCTGTCGAGATCGCAGCGGCAAGGCTCGGAAAGATTTTTTTGTTTTACTTTGGGAGGTGGGGGGGGGGAGGTTGGAGCGCTTGTTTAACATTAAAAAATAGAAAGAGGGCAGAGTCTTTTAATTACCAGGGTTCGTAAATATCGTGATATTTTCGAAAACATCAAAAACATCTGACATTTTGGTATATATCCGATATTTTCAAAATAGTCAACTTATTGATGTTTAGAAATTTTTCCATACTTAATATAATTAGAAATTAAAATATATTACACTTAGCATGAAAACTTAATATAAGGGTCAACTAATTTAAAAGACACGATTTGCTTTTTACATTAAAAAAAATGTAGGATTTAATATCAAGAAAATGTTGTTTAATACAACAAAATTTGAAATACAAAGTAGTTTTTGTAATTGAAAAATTGGAACGTAAATGTAAGCTTGTCTGCTTTTTCATTCCATAACCTGTTGTATAGCTTAAACTAAACTAAGTAAGGCCTGAAAAGATTCTTTCTTATGAAGATTTAAATAACTTATCTAAATTTGACAGTGTATCTTTCAATGGGTGTTCTACATTTACAAATTCAGCTTCAAACGTAAAGGTTTTTTTTTTTCTATTTATTTATTTATTTATTTTTTTTGTGTGTGGGGGGGGGGGGGGGGGACACTAAAATCACTGCCACAGGAAAAGTTCTTTGTCTACAAAACGGTACAGTTAATAACAGCTGAAAAGATCATTTACGCATGTTTTGAATAGTGTATTTACACTGAAAGTATAAAAAAAAATCCGAGTATATATTATATTTGATATTAAATGCCAAATATCGAAATTATCAAACATCATGATATTTTGAAAATATCGCATATATATCAATATCAACGAACCGTATAAATTACAAAATGTTACTTTCTTACATAAAGCTTTTTTACAAGTCCTTTGAAAGTTTTTTAACTCAGAAATCTGTGTATTCTTTTTTTCTTATCGGTAAAAAAAGGTGCAACTAATTTACTTACAGATTTGATTAATAAATCTATATTAAAACATACAGAAAAAATAACTTTCAATTTACATAAAAACGAATTAGTTCAAACACGGAATTAAAACAATGCGTATATTTTAGACTTGTAAACAAATCAAAAGTTTCGGCGGAAAGACACAACAGCTGACACTTTTTTTCTGTTTAATATTAAAGCTGTTCTCAAATTAAAACTGTCTATTTTCTGACACATTCCTGAGTTCATTTTTATTCGCAAACACAGAAAATTGGTAGGTTTTCTTATTAAGAAACTGTGAAATCGAATAGCATTTCCCATTTTTCGATAAAGGCAAAGGATCTTTCAGAAAATGCAGACAAAATAGGCATTTTGAACGGAAATTGCGAAAGCGACACACGAAAAAAGGTCGTCATAAGACAACAATCGCTTATAACTCAAAGTGTAATGCATCTATCTATCTATATATATATATAATAAAAATAAATAAAAGACGCTTTTCGATTCCAAATCACTTCAATTTTCATATCTACCAATTTCATGCTTTTACGTTTAAAAATAAGTCTGAATGTGCAGGGCTCGATTAAGCAAAAGAGAGGACGAAAGACAGATCCTCTTGATATGCTGTCACAAAAATTAAACATGTTCTATGCCTTAGAATACTAATATAAATATATAGCTACATATTTAGAAAAATATATAATTTGTGTTTAATCTTTTACGACTGTAATTGTACAAAATATGAGTTATAATCAGCTCAAGGTCGAAATAGATATACAATATTAGCCTTAAAATATTGCCCACTAAGTTTGGGACCCCTAAAATCTATGGGGCTCAGAGCCACGGCCTAGTTGGCCCTTTTTTTAATCAGGCTCTGTGTTTGCGTCAGAAAATATCGCGTTGTTGAACGGAGAAAATATTTTTTTAGATCCACTTTACAATATATATATATATAGTTTAATGATTTAATTGATTCAAATTATCTTTTTCACTAAGAACCGTAATTTTCAATTTAATTTTTGATTAATATATTTAGTTATTTTTGAAATAAGTAATAAAGCGAATTGATGATCTGTTTAAGTATTTAAAATATCACTAAATAAAAACAGATTGAATGGAATGACTTTCTTTAGAATCTTTCAATTGTCACAAAAATAATTAAATCTTGATGAATTTAAAAATGACTAACAAGGGAGGTGGGAGACATAAGTATAAATCTAAATTAATATACTTATTTTATTTTATTTTTTAAGCATATTGTGGGTTTTTGAGATTAAGAACAACTAATTACCCGAGTCCTTAAGCAAAGCTAGATTTTTTTCTGCAAAGATACAACTAAATTATATTTAAATATTCGGCCTAATTTACATTTTTTTTTCAGTACTAATGTCACAGATATAATAAATTTAAACTAAACAAAATTATTGAAACTGGAAATATAAGTTAACAATTTTAATATCATTCACATAATTAATTCTGGTTTAGGTTATAATAAATGGTCTAAAGATACAAATAAATAAAAAAAGTTATGAACTATTTCATATTTATTAAAAAAAAATAGATTATATTCTTAAATATTCATGTAGAGCTTGTGGAACCTACAAAAGTCCTCCTCCCCATCTATTTAAAAAATATTTTGCAGTGTATATATTAAAAAAAAAAAAGTTGACAATTTCACTGGAAATTTGCTAATCTTTTTCTGAAATCAAAATAGAGCAAAGTTAATTTCCAAAAAATTTGGTTCAATAATAATAATAGTGTTTTATGCCCAATTAAAAATGCAAATAGATATTTTTTTAATTTTTCACTTCGGCCTGGAAATATTACACAGATTGCAGGAACAGACACGCTAATATGAAACAATCGCATTCCCTCCTTCAACCCTTTTGTAAATAACCCAAACATTCTTTCGCACTGGACAATTGCCCAAAGGAAAACAGCTGACATCCCCTCTCCCAAATAAACAAAAATACGTGCGCTACAAACATGTCCGACTGCAAGCAGGGGATTTTCTATCTTTCATCCTCTACAGTAGGATAACGAGGTGAGACCAGAATAGCTCTTGTCCATAGCTGTCGTTATGAAATGGTGATTCCGGTTCCGACATGTAGTTATAATCCGATAACACCAGAATAGATTCCCAGTTAGCAGTAATTTTGATAGTGATAGGCATGGGTTTATCATTATTAGTACGAATTTTTGGGGGAGATTTAATAGAGTCCTGCGTCACTACGCCGGAGGTATCCATCTCGTCTGAGTCGGACAGTGGCCCAAAACGATTTGGGGTCCCAAATTTTGAAGAGGTGGGAGTCTCAGTACTAATGGGTTTTTGGGTATCAGCATTGTGATCATTATCAGTATGGGCTAACTTAGGTTTTTTGCAGTTTTTAAGCTGCGAGAATGATCTTTTAATAGCATTGTGCTGAGTTTCAAGATGAAATAAAATAGCATCAGCACTACTCTCGGAAGGATCGTTGGCAAATTCACGAAAACTATCAGTGACTTCCTTAATGAGGAAGGGATCAGCCTCGGGGACTTCTTGGAGTAAATAAAAAAAAATTCATTAACTGCTTCATAATAATCTCGCGCTTAAAGTCTGATCTGTCTTCAGGAACAATATTCATGTAGTTGGAGGCCGCAACCTTGAGGTCAGGGTACTTAGCAAACATCTGGAATAACCCAGTCTTATAATCGGTCTGGTCGGATTGCGAAGCAGACTCACCCATGATGGAACAACAGAATTACCGATCCGGTGGTTCGACATAAAGCTCTGAAAAGAGCACCTACACCACACGTCCGGTAATTGGGAGCTTGTATTCGGCTAACAAGCGGAGCTGCCAAACAGAATATTTTATATTTAAACATGTTTCAGTAGATATTACCGATGTGAGTGCAATATTTTTATAATAGCAGAATTTACTGTTTATTCAAGCAATACATACAAAACAGCTGAGAAACTTTTAAATACAAAAATACAGGGGTGAGCACAAAGTCTTGTCCTAATGAAAAATATTTATTGTGCAAAAACTATTATAATTAGACACATGATTGTTTGGATACATTGTACGTACTGTTATATTCATGAAATTTCAACTAGTCCCCGCTTGGTAGTTCAGAGAATGTGAATGCAGTATTCTAGTTCTCACCAAGTGTTCGCTAATATATTTTACCTTTTAAGAATTAAAGATAAAAAAGTAACTACATACATCCATAAAGAGTGAAAAAGAGAAAGACAGCCAGAGAGACAAATCACTTTTGTGCTGCCATGTATGCCCAATGATCAAACAGAATTGGTTATTAAAAGAATTTTATAATTATCTGAATAGAGATTTGAATTGTTCGTAAAACAGTCAAAGGAATCATTTCCAACATGCTATATTGAAAATGAAGGCAATAGTAAAACATTCAATAAAAATTGTATTTAATAGGTAATAAAAAAAAATATATTAAAGATTAGGATGCAAATAAATAAACAAAAAAAGATATTTGTTTAACTATTAATTTTATAAAAATTATAAACTATTGCAATTAAATTTAAATTATATGCATTGCTTAAAAAACTGAAAATGTTAATTTTTTTGCAATATAAATTGTTAAGCAGAGCATACAAGATTTAAAAGAACATATTTTTCACTTTACGTTAAAATAAATGAAGAAAAAAATATAATTAGAAAAAACTAAGATTATTATTATTAAGTAACAATGAAGTCTAAACAATAACTGCGGAAAAGATTAATATACATTTGTGGTTATATATTTATATTCATTTAAGTTATTCACTGATAAGCTCATTTGCATAAATTTATATCGTCATCTATTGAATAAAAAATAATTTCATAATAGCATTGGTATTAAATATTTTAAGAATATCACACACTCAAAGCACAGAAATTTGTCCAAAAATAAATAAAATAAACTTAGGAAATTATAAAAAAAATATTTGAATAGAATGTTAAATAAAGTTATGTATTTAATTAATGAAGTCGTTACCTGATATTAACATATTTAATGCCTGTAACGAGTTAAGAGTGTCCCCAATTTATTGGAATCTACAGCCATTACCTAATACTCAATATTTCCGAATTCGTTTGTATAACTTGTCATTTAACAAGTCAAACATTGCTATTCGGAAATAGTGATAGGTAATGTGAATAAAAATATCCATTAAATTTCTTACGTCGCTGCATATAAATGTGTTTTGTCTGAGCTAATAATTACATTCCAAAGAAATTTTCATAGGTTTAGCTATTTTTATTAATCAGAGAAATGCACGCGTGAAGAAAAAAAAATAATAATTTCAATATCTATAAAAAACTACCGTATTTTTTTGTCAATATATTTGTTATCATTATTTCGAAATCTGTTTCCTTTTGCCATGCAATCCTATAATCAAAGGAAAATAAATCGCTCGCTTATAATTATTATCTGTCACTCACATCCGTTATTTTAAGGACTACCAGTTATCATATATATTATTTCTCCTGTCAACATCTCTTTTTCTAAGAAAATACGAAACGCAGAACGACAAATGAGATAGCATATGAAAGGATTTCGAACAGGCTTCTGACATAGCACACTTAAAAAAATTTTAAAACATGTTTTTGGATTAAAAATTGCTGTTAATTAAAAATTAAATCGACATTGATTTCATTAATGAAATGAAAGGTTTTCTGAAATCAGTGTTGCCACAAAAAATAAAATACTGCATTATCGTATGACGACATCCTCTAATGCAATTAAAATACGATTAATAATTTATATCTTATGCGCATACGTTTTGAAAAAATATCGAGCTTTTAATCGGGTTTCTATTTAATCTTTACGCGCGCGTCCCCTGTTGTTTATTTGTTTAATCATGGCTGTGTATATGCGTACTGTATCCCAGCACCAGTTGATTACGTAATTTAGGGATTGTCTTCCAACTGATATATAGTTCATTAGGATTTACAAAAAAATGTAAGTATTTATTTTTGGTATTTCTCTATTATCCCGTCGACCACTTTCATAACAAAAAACTATCGCCAAACTGTACGCCAAATAAACGGGGGAACGTTGCCATTAGAATATCAAAATACATAAATAAATAAAATATATGAATTTAAGGACACAATTGTTATTTTATTTAATGAAATAACTAATAAATCAGTAAAACATAATGAAAAATACACGCAAATGTCGAATTAAAAACCACTTGATGACATAACAAACACGTATAATGCTTCTGACATCAAGTAAATGGGACTGCATTTTTGGCGTTTAATCTAACAGTTTGGCGATAGATTTTTAATATGAAAAGTGGTCGACGGGATAATAGAGAAGTACCTTATTTTTTAATATTTCATTAAGCTGTTAACACACCAGCGATGTCTGACGTCACTTAAATGGCTGACAAACCACAAAGTTTGGACATCTCATGTTTAAGTTAACATAGGTTTGCAAAAAAGTGGTGTACCAAATATTGATTTATGTTTGTAAGACATTTCTGAAACAGGTGTGCAAAATCTGAGTAAATGCTTTCATGTGAATTCACTAAACGTCTGATTCAGTGTTTCCATTTTTTTTATAATTCGTTTTTTTTTTCAGTATAGAGGTCTTGGCAACCTAGAAAAAGGACCTTGGCGAGAGAAGAAAATTTGGCAGCAAATTTTCTGGCAATCTATTCCCATTTTCTTATACACCATCAATCATCATACACACGATTTCTGTTGTCAACATCCCTTTTCATATGCACATACAAAACATATAACGATGAATGAGGTATCATTCGAAAAGTTTTTGAACAAGTTTCTGACATAATAAACTCACATTTCGTCAAAACGCATTGTTTGATTTAATTAAAAATCAGTTAATTAAAAATTATTGCTAAAATGTACCAGGAAATAATCTCAAAGATTGCAGTGCGAAAGCTTCGCACGGGTCCTTCTGGTATTGTATTATTTGCTAAAACGCCAAAAATTATATTGTTGGTGGATTTCTTTTAAGAATTTAACATCTCTTTGAGGCTAACGTAATTTTATCTTGGCGTCATGTCAAAAGACTTTATTAGGTATTTTGGCAATACAGAATGATCACTTCTCTTCTAAGCTTTATAGAGTTAAAGATCAGAGTCTGTGAGAGGGGCCACCTCTACATGTCATCTCATAATAAACAATTTCTTCCATAGAGAGTATCAACGCCTGTAATTTCATATACGTTATTATTTCGTTATATGGCCTTTTCAGGATTGGAGCCTACAGTTTTTTTGTCACAAACAATTCGTATACCCACTTCAATACATATTTTAAATTTTAAGAATAGCTCACTAGCCACGAGTGATGTCGTTAATTAATGAATTGTCAAGATGATAATTACAAAATAAGCATCCTTGATTTTTTGATGGAGAACAATAATTTTCTACATATTAGCACATCGATCGCTGACAAGAGTTTAACAGTGTTGCCAATTTAGTAAATTTTTTTATTGAGAAATGTATCCCCATTTCCGTATAGCCACTATCAGGGAATTCTCTTTCTTTAATTTGTCATTTAATAAAACAAATATTAGTACTTGGAAATAGTGGTAGATGTTTGAATAAAAATATCCTCCATATTTGCAAAAACGTACATTAATGTGTTTTGTTTCAGCAGTTACTTACCTTCCAAAGATTTTTTTTTTTTCAGCAATTTAGCTCCAACTTTGAAATTACATTAGTCAGAATGATGGATACATGTTTTCAAATATCATGGAAACAAGTGACGTATTCCTTTCCCTTCAGAAATAATAGCATCTTAAACTCACATAATTTAAGAAATGTTTAGAAATTTCTAATAATTTACAATTAAGGAACTAGTCCATTTAAATAATAGTAAAATAAATATTAAAGAAATTATTTATATATAAAAAATAAAATAAAATAAAACTAAAATAAACATAAAAAAAAATAGTAACACAATATTTCTTTTTAAGTTAATAAAAGCTTTCCAAAAAGCAACATTAAGTTTCAAAGTATTTAGAAGCAACTATAATTGGACTTTCTTTTTTTATCGTACAGAGGTAAAAATTATAGTTCACGTACAATAATTATCAGACGGTTCACAACAATACCTCATCTTGACTAGCAAGAATACAAATTTCAAAACAAATCCGAATTGATCTGAAGCATAAAATCCAGTTCTATATTTTAACATAAAATTGGCCACTTGAGCATATGAACGGCCATTTTGCATCGCAAGGTTTGCAATGCTATTCCATTTTGACTTTCAAATCCGAACAGAATCGGAACTGTAAACTTATGCAGAAAACCCAGATCTAAATTTTAGATTAAAATTGGCCACATGAGCGTAACAATGACCAGTTGGCATGAAAAGTGCGGATTTTACTTTCTTCACTAGATCATTGAAAAAAAAAATCCCTAGATTCTCAAATCGCGTAACTTCCTGCATTTTACCGAATGATGTTATGTAGCAGATGGAAAGTACAAAACAGTGTCCTTTACAACAAATTAGTGGAATTGCATTAATTCAGCTGATATTTCTTTTTTTTTTTTTAATTAAGAAGTTTTGCTATAGATATCCCCCACGACACAAACCCAAATCTCTCTAGTTTAACTTTAAAAAGAAAATCAGCAACGACACCAATATTAATGATATTATATAGTGAAGGGGGGGGGGGGGTAACATATATATATATCACTATACAGTAAAAAATAAGTGTTATTAATTATATTTTCCAATGTAATATGAGTAATTTCCAATCCCCAGCAGACTAAATGTAAAATATAAAAATAATAACAGTTTTTTAATAGGAAAAAAAAAGAAAAGTTAACCAAATTTGAAATTTTTAACCGAATTTCTAAAAAAATGGCTTTTTTTTTCTCCCTAATAAGTCCCATAAAAATGCGTACTCCATTAAACTCCCACAGCCACACTCCTCAGTCATAAATCCCTCCCCTTCCTCCCCTAAATACACGTGAAAACCTTTAAGTGTGCAACTCTTATTTAATTATCAAATAATTTGAGAATCCAAGTTGGTTATGAGACTGTCTTCTATCAAAAATTATTTGAATGGTAATTTTTGGCATGCAATTTTATTCTCAAGGGGAAGCTGAATTATGTGTATTAAACACGGTATTTCTCCCGAAAATGATGCGCTATTTATGTGTTTAAATTTTGAAAAAAAAAAAATAATAATAACTTTATCGATGCGTTACGGACATAAAAATCTCTGAACATGTAAGCAAACCAAGTGAAACAACATAAATAATAACTAATTAATTGTTGTGAATTGACATATAAATGGTGATGTACTCAATTTTTTAGTAATTTTCACAGCACATAATCTAGATTCAGATGCATCATTTGTTATATGATAACTTATGGGCGGAGACTGTTGGCTGTAACTTTTTGCAATTTTGATTTTTACATACATCGTTTTAACACATTATAAGCCAGAAACACTTTCATACATTTTTCCTTCATCTCTATTCCACATGATTATACCTTCCCTAGATCTGACAATATATAGTAAATTGCTGCAAATGCATTAAATTAGTTTGTCTGTGTTCGATTAGTTTTCTTGTCATACACTGTAAGAAAAAAAACAAATGCAGACCTGCCAAGTCTCGGGTTTTTTGGACACCAGTAATTTAGTACAGAAAATGTTGTTTTATTGAATCGGAACATTTTGCGATTTAAAAGAACAACATTTTCTCAAAAAAATTACTGGTGTTCAAAAAGCCGGAGACTTGGCAACTCTGCAAATGTTTCCTAATCTACGAAAATATACAATAACCTCTTCCGAATTACCCACGATTCCAAAAAGCGTTCTTTAGTCTTAGAAACTCCAGAAACCAACAAATTTTCGCGATTTAACGCAGTATTTGTAAAAGGGAGTCTCTTTTGCAGCCACTGGTTTAAAGCACTGGAACGAAAATATACATTAACCTTTTGCGAGTAACTCATGATTCGGAATAGCAAGCTTTATCTTTAGAAAACTCATAAACCAATATAGTTTTGAGATTTAAAAAGTATTTATTAAAACAGAGTTTCTTTTGCTGCCACTGGTTTTCGGAAAAGTATCCATATAGTTTTCAAAGTGTATTATTAATCAGTTTTCTTAAACTGGAGCATCTGTTTATTAGGAGGCTATCCATTCTCAGTTAGACATTTTCAGCTGCGTAATTAAACGTATGCATGCAATAGTAACAAAATAATATTAACTTTAATCTGAATGTTAAAGGTTCTAATTTATCATGTTTGTCTGTAAAACATGTTTGGTGGACATAAGAATGCTTTCTTGATTAATGAGCGCGCTCTAATTACTGAAGTAGCTGAAATACCATTAAATGTTTCCCAATCTAGCTCAACGCTGGCTCAAAATTTTTTTCAGCTTAAGTGAGGATTGGGAGATTATCGGTGAGGAAAAATTATAAGGCATTATAAGCAAAAAAAGAATGGATGTTAAAATTATGACAGCTTGGAATTAAATTCCAGACACTAAAAACGGTGTTTTGAAAATATTTTCTGTGAGTCATTATTCACGAAAATGAATCATATGAAGAACTCAAGTAGAAAAAATTTTGTTAGGTGACTCCAATTCAACTCGTATTTTCTTAAAAATAACTAAGTACGAAGCTGACATCCATTATTAGTCGTCCAAGATGCAACAACACATATTACATTTTTTTAAATTACTTTCTAAAATATTACTTTCTCTCTATATGATCTAAATGTAAATCCATATTTCTTTAATCCTAAAAACGCAATTTCAAGTAATTTTAATGCATTATTGTTTGATTCTTTTTTTTTTCTTCTTGTTGACACGTCAAGATCACATAAAATATCACGCTATAATTAAAATGACAGTACACAGCGTGCTCTGCAGCACGATTTCATAGCGAGAATGGAACCAAATTTTGCATTATGATTAAACAAGATGGAGGACGAAGGATTCGGCAAAGTGTAAATTAGTTCCAAAAATCACCGCTAGGTGGAAATGTAGCGCTGTGTAACAAAAAAGAGAGTTTAAAATATGCAGAATCAACGCATTTAACCTGAAATGACTGTGCTAAAAAAAAGTTAATTTTATTTCAGTATTGATTCTGCATTTTTAAACTCTATTTTCTATTACACAGCGAGACATTTTCACCTAGCGGATACTTTTGGAACTAAATGTTTTTTTCGCAGAATTATTTTCCCCCCCCGTCTTGTTTAATCATAATACAAAATTTGGCCCCATTCTCGTAATTAGATCGCGCTGAGTAAAGTCACTTTAATTATGGCCACCCTATATATTTTTGAAAAACAAAATGGCGTGCAGATGTGAAAAGGTTCGCTGTCCTTGTTATAGGTCATTGGTTTATGCCATGAACGTAAATAGAATAGAACAGGACTCGAGAATAAAGAGTTACCTTAAAATCAATATGTCGCTAGAGGAGAGGTGATTAGAAGAGATGTAAGATTTGCATTGAAAGCACAGGAGAAGTTGCTAATTTTATTAATTTTACTTAACATAAATGACTCACAATGGCAATATGGTTAATATTTCTTTTAACACAGGTTGTGATACTGGCTATCGGACAGCCATTTGTACAAACGAGCTTTACAGAAGAATCCAAGCTGATTGTTATTCACAAATTCATGACTTATCCAGAAATATATTATATTTTATTTCATTTTCTAATTACATCCGATTTTCCCCCAGACAGTTTCAAAAGGGTGCTGCACCCTGCCTGCCTTTTGGTTTACAAAATAGCACCCTTCTTGCTCCCTGCAGTAAAATAATTAGCAACCTTCTTGCCCTCAGTAAAAGATGTGCCTTTTCTCCTTTTTGCATTAAAAAATTTGCTTTCATAGTAAAAACTGACTCAATGTTGTCTTAAAAAGAGTTTTTTGACTTTGAAATATCAAAAGTGGCTTTAAAAACCAAAAGAGTACCTTTAACAATTAAAAAAAGTGCGCTTAAGAATCTGAAAAGTGTCCTTTTCTCGCCAGCAGCACCCTGCCCTTTTTTAAACCTGGGGGAAAACCTGAGAGAGAGAGTTGAAAGAAAAGAACAAAATCAAAGAAACCAACCAAACAAATCGTAGGACTTTTTATTTTGTATGAAGTATTAAATTGCATTGGGTTGTCCGCGAATTTCTTGCAGGTTGGAAAAATCAATTCGTAAGGGAAAATTCTATCATTTAATTATTAGACGGCGAGTCTGATATCTAATGTCTACTAATTAATGGGCAGAATTTTCCGGTAGGAATTCATTTTATCCACCGACACAAACTCTCCGGACAACCCAATACTTTCAAAACTGTATACTTTTTAATTATTTCAATAAAATAAAATTTATCTTATCAATGATTAAACATGTGAATTTCATTGGTTAAAATAATGATATTTCATCGCTTAATACGTGCTTTAGATAAAACTATAGCATTTATATATTGATTGCTAAATATATCAGGTATCATTCTAGTAAACTCTTTCTTCACACATTCGTGACGGCTGACGAAATTTCCCATCTTATGCATATGTATAACTTGATACAGTACTTTTGTATTTTATATGTTACAACCTTTCTCAAAAATATGCTCAATACTCGTATTTATACAATTATTGTATTGTAAATTCTTCACTTGGGAAAAGTTTAATTGTTATTTACATTCGTTTATAATATAAGCACTACATAGAAAATCTATCTGTTAAACAATGCGACATGGTACGATCATAGGCGGTGCTTCCTGTTAAAAAGACGAAAACTAACAGTCAACTAGATGTTAACCTTTTAATTACGGGCCCGGACTGGCGATATTTTTATATTTATTCCTACCACAAATTATAAAACAATATAATTTAACAAATTACAATAACCATTGGAAAAATGTTCCAAAAGCCTAAAAAAAAAAAAAAAAAAAAGTTATACTTTTGTGTTATAGCGGGCCCCACAATTATGATTATGCCAAGGTTGCAGTTATGATTTCGCCAAGATTATCGCAAAGCTTATATATGTATCTTATAAACGCATATATATATATACATATTCCATACACTACCATATACGTCATTATACACACATTATTTACGTCTTATATGTCATATATCTATCATATACACATGTCATATACATACATCATACATGACTATAACGTGGCCACATATGTCAAGAAATATTATATATATACCATGTATTATTATAATGTCATACATGCTTTATAATTTGACGATAAATCTTGTTCGCTTGGCGATTCATCCTTGAGGACTGTTATAACACGAAAGTACCAAATTTCAACTTTATTTTCCATATCTGATAATTTGCATCTACCCTTTTTGTAACTTTAACATTTTTGTATAGATTTTATGCATTTCTATTGCCTATTCAAATAAAAATTCTTCTAAAGTTACAAAATTCTCGACCGAAACCAACAACCATTTTCCCAATGGTTAATAAATTTCTTTGTGGTAGATTTCTCATGAAAGTATTTTACTACAAAGGCTCGAACAATGCTTAGACTTAACTCGCGATGTTATCTTTTACGATTTTTTTTAATGATTTTTTCAGGATGTCTCATGATGGTCTAACGATCGGAGCATTTGACAACTGTTGACACCTTCCCTTTCTTTTGTGCGTGACCACAAATTGATTCGAGAAGAATGGGAAGGGATTTGACTTATGCTCATCTTAGACTGACTTGGAAGTTTGCATACTAAACTCAGTCTTAGTGTATGGGAAATGGTTATATTTCAAAAAGTGGTGCGAAAAGAATACAGATATAGTTACTGGGACGAGATTAGTCCCAACCCCATAATCAATGGGTTAAACGATGTGTTTACTGTAAAAACTAAACACACACGTGGAAAAAGGGTTTTATATACAAATCTATCTCCAAAACCTTGTCAAACAAACCATTTCCTTCTTTTTCTATGCAGTATTTTTAATGGAATTCAATGAGAACATTTATCCAAGTGTTTAGACATTAACACATTATACGCTGTTTAAACGTATTATAATGCTTTTCTTAATCTGCGCATTTTCCCTTGCTGCATTTTTTACGATTGTATTTCGCCCATCGCTGTAAAAGTATGCACACATAAAAATTATAAAAATTAAGGCATAAAATTTAGTATTACGTAATGGGCGGAGCATCAAAAACGTACGTAAGAGCGGACAAGAAATGATAAATACTAATTTTTTGAATTTCTAAAGTTAACAAATAAAGTACAAAAACATTACTTAATGCATAATTTTTATAATTAAGAAATGAATATTTTTATGAGTATGTATTTTACTAGTAATATCCATTACAGTTACAAGTATCATTATTCCTAATATATAAATCTAAGCATTGCAATTAAACAGGAATCTGAATCTCAATTAATAAAAGAATGTCGCTGAATTTTTAAAAAATATAATATTATATATAGAATAATAAAAGAAGAAAATAAAAAGATAATTTTTAGAAATATATAGTATATGGTGGACGAGTCTGCTCTCACACTTTAGGTCCCTCTCGATAGAACGTTTAAAATAATTGAAGGTATCGTTAATCCTACTCACACCAACTATTTTTAAAAGTTTTGTTATATAATTTTTAATTATGCTTTCTCCATATATTCCACAATGTTGTAACTACTTTATACTCCCGAACTCCTGCAATCTGTGCAGGGATTTTCGAAATATGTAAACCACTCCCTATCCCATCAATGGAACAATGGAACAATGTAGTAAGCTTTCTGGAACTCCTAGTTGCATACAACTGTATTTCCAGGGTAGAGGTGGATTGTCTTGCGAGGCAATAATGAGCCGTGAGAAGTTTAAGGGGTTAGAGATTAAATAGGTATAGAAGTGAAAAGTAAAAGGAGAAAAAAAAAGTGTAACTAAAAAATTTTAAAGAGAGAGAAGGAAGAAAAAAGAATTCCATTAGTTCCTAGAGGTTAGACGAAACCTACCGTGGGTCGAACCCATCTCAAGCATATAAAAAAAAAAAAAGACTCCTTTCAGAGACCATACAATAAGTTTAAATTAAGTATGATAGGTGAAAAACAATTAAAAGAGGATAAATGCTTTTTTTTTTTTTTTTTTTTTTTTTTTTTAAATTTAAATCAATCACAAGAAAAAAAAAAAAAAGAGAAAATGAAAAATAAAGAGAGAGGAAAACTCAATCATAATTATCAAGAAAAGTAACATATTTAGGGCGCTTACGGTTAAAGGGGTCGGAGACCTCATAGTCTGGTAATTCCGTAATAATTTCGAATGGTAAGTTATAGAAATTTAAATAGAACTACTCATGGTTGGTGAGATTGAGCTCATTTGCAAGTGTATCGAATTTTTGAATTATTACTAACATTTTCTCCATAGGATTGGTGAATTTTTTAGTTTTAGCTGCTATGTTTTTAATACATTTTAGGAATTTAGTAATTTGGAAGATTTCTTTAATGTCATTAAATGTTTGAAAAATTTCATTAATTTCATTAGAATAACTAGAAGTAATAGTGGAAGGTGAGTTAGAAGTGGGGGGTGGTTTGGTGGAGTTATCATTTGTGTTATTAGAAGAAGTGGAGGTAGCGCATGCAGAAGCGTCCAAATCTGAGGCTTTAGTACCTTCAGCAGTTGAGTTTATAGCTTGTGAGTTAGCAGTGTTATCAGTTTTTGATGTTTTTTTTGTGTAGTTGAAGTCTTTGAGAATTTCTGCAAAAAGTTGTGAGTTGGGATTTGTTTGTTCTTTTTTTTTGTTTGATTTGTCATTATATCTATTTTCCAATCTATACCGGTTTTTAATGCAACCACGAAAGTTTGCCGGGTGGTCGAGACCACAATTGGCGCACTTCGGGGTAATGCGACCCTGATGGGGGCAGTTTGGAGTTAGGTGTAAACCCGCACACTTTAAGCATTTTGGAGTAAAATTACAGATCTCGCTGGCATGTCCAAATCCTTGGCACTTATAGCATTGTTTGACCGTTTGATTGCTCTTAAATGGTTGAATGGTAACACGAATGTAGTGAATCTCATGAATTTGGTAGATTTCCTCGAATTTAGGCCGAGGAAGAACGTTCACCATGTATATTGGCATGGGATCGCCAGTTTTCCTATTTTTGAGCATGGCAGCCCTAGTGACTGTAAACCCATACTCTTTAAGACTATCAACAATTATTTCTTTATCAGTGTAACATGGTAGGCCACGGATGCAGATTTTCCTGGGGCGTTGCTCCTTAAGGTGTAATGTAGTATATTTTTTTTGCGTTGCTGTCAAGAAATCTCTGCGTTTCTCGGAAATCCTCATCGTTTTTGCATAGGACCATTAGGCGTTCGCCTTTAAGGGTTATTATAGGTTTTTCTTTGTTTTTGTCTGCAATGTTTTTTGCTAAATCTGTCCATTTTTCGTTAAACTCTATGTAAAATGGGTTAATTTTGGATTTTGGGGTATTGGAATCACCAGAGTTGAGGTCCGGGCTATCAGGGTGGGTGGTAGTTAAATCCATTTTTTCTAAGCTATTACTAGCTTCAACATCAATTTCTAAGCTTTTAAATTTATTGTTTAGAGGGATATTTGAGTTTTCCTCTGGAAAACGACGTTTAACACCTTTACGTACAAGTTTAAAATCATCAGTTATTTTAAAGTTACTAAGAACAGTTTTTGACGATTGCCGAAATTTAGTGAAGCAAAACATATTAAAATAAACATTATTAGATAGTTTCTCAAGATTATCAGGCTCATGCAATGTGATATTAGCCTCATGGCAAGTTCTTCTTACCTCCTCTTTGTGGGCGACGTTGGTATGATAATCCTCCTTGGAGCATAAGTCGTTAATGTATCCATCAATGTATTGGAAGAAATCACCAAGCAGTTGTTTAGCTTCAGTATCAAAGTCAGGAAAATTGGCAAGAAAAGTCGTATAATAGTCCGAAATAAAAGTTCCGTTATTAATTTGCACAAGTTTATCTTCTGATATAGCGTTATCACTCGAGACCGCCATCATTTCACTCAAAAGCTCTTAAAACAAGCATAGTCTGCCGAACTTTACTTGGAAAAATAATAATAATAAGGGAAAAACAAAACTAACTGCTTCCCTTAACTCCGCTCCGCGCAAAAATGCGAAAAAAGCAGCTGGCAGACAGAGCGTCGACCCGCTTCCGTACAGTAGAAAGAATAAAATTGAACAGCGCGCGAACACACGTCCGCACTCGACAAGATTATCCACCGAACTGATATGAATCTCCCTATCCCATCACTTTCACATCACCTGTTCGCCGTGTATATGAGTTTATGTATTAAGTAGGGCTGGGCATTTCGACTCACTTTGCGGGGTCGAGTCTTAACTCCCTTGTTTGATGAGTCGAAATTTATACAGATCATGTTATTTTAAAACAGTGATTCGCAAATTAAGCTCCGTAGCATATTCGCCGCTCCCAACCGTCATGGCAGATATAACAAATTGCATATTCGCCGTTCCCAACCGTCATGGCAGAAATAACAAATTGCGCATGCGTCAAAATTGCATATTCGCCGTTCCCAACCGTCATGGCAGAAATAACAAATTGCGTATGCGTCAAAATTTAGAGATTGAAATTCTTAGGCTACAAAATGCGAATAAGGTTGTCAGATTGGCGTTTTTAGCGTATCAGAAGGGACATTTCGATCAACATTTTTTTTTTCTCTTTTGACAGATACCATTTCTATATAGGTGTTTTTTAATAAGCCAATTAATTTTTTTTTCTTTTAGTGTTTATTATTTTAAATTATTCGCAAAGTATTTATTTTTTAAATAATTTAACGAAATTGGACCACCTTTTTACCCATGTAGAAAGATATTGATTTTAACAGATTCTGCCATGACGGTTGGGAACGGCGAATATGCGAGCGCTCTACGAGAGAGAAACCTTCCGCATGTTTGATCTGACTCGCGAATCTAGCCGTCATTCGTAAATTTGCGGACGAAAGGGAGTTGTGAGCGATAAGCGTTTGATCAGAATACGCGCGTGTCTATACAGATAAAACTTGGACTTAACGATGAAAACAACAGGGTAAATTCAGATTTCAGATAAATTCAGATTTTCTAAATACCATTAACTTAATTTTAGAAATTCTCCTTTTACAGCATCTCTTTTATATTCAATTAGTTAAATTATACAGATATTAACAAAATATATGAACCTTGCTATATATTGTTTATTAAGAGGAATTTTTTTTTTCTTTTGAAAGCTGCTTTCAAACAGTTTTGACAAGTCGCTGACAAATGAAAAATCAATCCGTTGAAAATTATTTCATATTAACCCATTGAGTGCTAGTAATGTTACGCGAAATACAGTAAAAATGTACAAATAGTATTTTGTAGACAGAAGCTATTTCTTCAAGTCTATAAAAAAACACTATATTTTCCAACAATTTTACATATATTTCTAAATATAAGCTTTAATATATAAGTTTAAAATACTGTACTAGCTTAAGAAATACGAAAAAAGAAGACTTCCCTTGCATGCATAATTTTTTTAAGCGTCAATTTATTATTCAGCCTAATAAAACAGTAGGTGGAGCTTACCTTGTATGAAAAAAAAATATATATATATACATATATATATATATTTAAAAAATTAAAGCGGCAATGGAATCTAGGTAATTAAAAATCACTGGGATCTGAAAATTTACACCAATTAGCAGATTTTTTGTTTACATCATTCTTACATACAATAATGTGACACGTGATCAAGTTTAAGATGCCACGTCAGCAATCAAGTATGTTTCATACTTTGTCACCTCATCAAGCTAATTTAAAGGTTAACTTACGTTTTTAGTTATTAAAAATTTTCCATGCATTGCGGTTCGCACTCGTTTATGTTCACTGGAATGTATCACCTTTGTTTTTAATAAAATTTCATAAAGTATTGGATTTTTATAATTAAACATTTTTCGATTAAAAAAAATGCCAGGATTACATTTGGGTTTACTATTGTATCTTATTAAATAATAAAATTTTCAATCGGATGACATTTTGGAACGATATAAATTGCATTTTGTCATGTGCAAATAAGGTCGGCATCCTTAAAATCTGAACTTTTGTAATTCCATAAAGATGTAAGAAAAAAAATATATAAATTATACCAGTTTTCCGTGCAGGTTTTATCCAAGGAACTCAAACAGTGAAAAGTGGGTGTTATTGTTTGAAAAACACACGAAACTTTAAAAATGTGTAATGTTGTGAAAAATAAATCCCTTACTTTTATTGCAGATATTTTCTTGTTTGCTCTAAATCGATTTATAAGCCCAGCCCTCTTATTCTTTCTTTGTTTCGTACAAGAGTGCTTTAGCATTAAAAATGAATCAAGTTTTATAAACAAATTGAAAACTAAAGAAATCATTTTCTTGAAATACCCAGTTAATTTTTAACATACTGGTCCTGTCTTAATGTAGTAGTAAAAAATTATAACGAATATTCAGAAGTTCATAATAAATTTGTTTCTGCAAAATGTGAGAAAGGTAACTTTAAAAGGATGCTGTACCACCGACAAAGAAAATGGAAGATATTTTCCGAAATAATTATTAAAAAAACCTATTCTTTATAATTATCACTTCCACAAATAACACATGTGAAAACACTGTGATATTAACATTAATGAAAAAAAAAAATTAATGATACAATTTTTTTTAAAACTCCCACCAGCATAATTAAAAGCTTTTATTTTAAATAAAATAAAACAATGTTTTTCGGGTGAACTATTTAGTGATTGGATTTACTCTTGCATGATCGTCATAATCGCTGATTAAAATTATAAACAGTTAAAGCACTAACTAGCGGCTCTTTCGAAGAGTGGCTCACTATGTAGTGGGCTAGTCCATTAATACAGTAGGTGGGGACAGAAGAAAAGAAGAGACCGAGATAAATTTACGTCCAGCCCCTATTCTCGGGTACCGGCTAAGATTTCCCCTTGCAGTTTAAGGAGCGTTGATAAAAAACAATAAAAACATTAATCTTTCGTACTGAAAATAAAATTTTGTTTGATGCATTTTACATTATTTCGTTATTTTGCATATGCTTATGTTACTGTCATTTTGCTTGTAAATTTTCATAGGGCACATTATACAGCCTATTTTTTAATAGTTTTATGCAAAAACTATTAAATACCCCTCCCCCCTTTTTTTTTCTCTTTTTCTGGTGAGTTTCGTGCATTTCATTTGAATTATTAAATTTTTCATATTGTAAACAGAAATTGCATTTAAGACTTTTGATTTTTTTCTTCCTTTACACAAAGTTCTTTAATAATTCCGTCAAACATTTATTTAAAAATTATTATAGACAAACATTTCCTCAAATCACTACACTATTTTTATTTTCAAAAAGCTTTAATTATCTGCATTTAGATATGATTAATCAAGCACAAATATTTAATTTTTCTTATTATTTTTGTAATTATATGATGCATTTTATAAATTTGTTTTTATAAGTTAATTTATCATTATAAACATTAGGAATGCATTAGCGACTTTTTTGTTAGGTGTGCTAAGAAAAATATTTTGTTTTAACAAAATCTTTTTAGATTCTTTACATAATCGTAATAATAATAATAACCATTATTGCTTTTTTTTTTTTTCAATAATATATTCACCTTTTGATTATTTTTATTGGTAGCACTAGATTTTTGTGAGCAAAGCTTATCGAAAACTAGGACTATTGAAATGATTATTTATGATTTGAATTTTGTATAATATAACCAGTATTTTAATTAATTTTAATTGTATTCTTTGAATATCAACACTGAGCATTTTTTGCATATTTCGAGTATAAGAATTTGTGGTGTTTCCATTTTATATAATTTTTTTTCTACGTAAATTCCCCCTCTCATCCAGAACACAAGTTAAAAAAAATCACTAATCTTTTAAATTTTACTCTCCATTTTGTTAATTTGTTATAAAAATACATGATTATTAATCTAAATTCCCCCCCCCCCCCCCAAATACAAACAACGCAAAAAATATTTTGTAAATTTAAAAAGGGCAAAGCAAAACATTTTTTTTTAAATTGTAATTTACACTCTGCTTGATGTAATCTTTCAAAATTTCACTGCTTTTTTTTGTTGAATTGTTATAAAAATACATGATTATTAATCTAAATCACCCCCCCCCCCACACACACACACACACACCATTTCTCTTCACACAGTAAAATATATTTCTAGGTTTGAAAAGACACATTAACATTTTCCTCCTTTTTTTAAATTTGACTGTTCAAACTTCTTTTGTTTGATACTTATCATTTTTATTAAAATAGTGTGATATTTTTCTTTTTAAATATTAGTAATGTAAAAAACAAAAATTTTAAACAGCACAAAACTTTTTTATTATATCATCATACTATATTAGTTTAAATAGTGCAATTACAAACAGGATGTTTATGTGAATTAGCACGTATTTACACTAATGCAATAATAATAATAATAAAACATTGATCAACGAATGTACAATAACCTCAAATGTAAAATTTTAGCGGAATCACATGCCGAGGTCAGGAGCTAGGATATACGTCAATTCTCCCGCTCTTCCCTTTTCTTCTATCCCCACCTTCTATTACTGAGAGCTCTAGATGGACTGATCCACTACAAAGTGACATTGAATACAGCGGTCAACCTATTAATACAGTACCTTAGAATTTAGGAGGAAAAATTATGGCAAAACGCAAATTTTCTCCCATAGAGTAGTATGCGACAGATATTTTCAAAATCTATTTTCTTTTTTAAAATATGACGAAGATGCTACAATTTTCCTTGAATTATATTTTTTATTGAAAAAAAAAAAAAAAAAAAACCTAGAAATTTTATTTAATTTCATCACAAATATTCACATCGTTCTGGTTAAAACTCAATTTTATGTAAGCTCAATAGAAACATGACCAATTTATTATTGCTCATAAAAAAAAAAAAAAAAAAAAAAAAAAAAAAGTAAAAATAACCAAAACTGATTTATAGTACGCCGAAAAGGTTGAAAAAATGCATCTAAACTTAAAACAATAAAGAAAAATCATGTGTCAAGCATATATTATGAAACATTTTCGAACATATTCAGAAAACTGTAACACAACTCTCCCGTTTCACAAGGTAAAAATTTATACATAAAAAAAAAATAAAAAAAAAGAAAAAAAGAAAAAAAAAAAATGGAAAACGCATAGCACATTTGAAAACACAATTTCAGCATTTGTTGGAAAAGTCTAAGCACCGGAAAAGTACCTGTGAGTTAGCTCTCCGTTCTGTTATTTATAAAGCTAAGTGTGGAGGGGCAGTACCACCTCCAAGGGTACCATCTCCCTTACCTCTCATTAAATATGGCAGAGAAAGAAGGTGATCTGGAGCACGGCCAAACTCGATTCTCCCTCCCCTCATACGGCCTTCACAATCACCCCTTAGTTTCGGAATCGTTAAAAGGCTGCTTTCACTGGTAGATGGCGCGATATACTTACCATAAATAATGCTTAGTAAATGTTAATTCTATACATAAAAATACAAGAATCTTTGCAATATATTCATTATAAAAGGTATATATAACATATGTATCTTTTGTTTCGGCATTTTCTTTACTACAAACAGGAAAAACTAAAAGATTTAGAGATAAAATAAATACATACAATGCTTTAAGCAATTAAAAATAGTTTAAATAACACGCTACTATAAAATGCAAAACAAACATTATAAGTAAATTCCTATATTTATATACATTTAAATTATTGATTACTTGAGAGATTGATAATTCTGAGCGTAAAATACACAGCAAAAAATTAAAAAAATATTTACTAGTTTCACAATAGTAAGAAAATTAAGCAACTTCGCCAATATCCGGCAATGAACTCATATCGAATTTTTTTTTTTCTCAAAACATGGATTCTTTTTACACGATTCTTAATTATTTAAAATATATGTATATATGTGTACATTCAAAACAATTTTTAATAAATTTAACCATTATAGGTACTAATCTGAAATATATAAGCATATAGAAATATAATAGAATTACTTATAAAATTAAATATTATATTCTAGTTCTGGAAAGTCATGGTATAAAAGTATGTATATAAAAATAAAAATATACTTCATGTTTCATAATATCAACAGAATAAGAAAACCTATTTCACCAATATCCGGCAATCAACTCATATCGCTTTTTTTTTTCTTCTCAAAACATGGATTATTTAACAAATTCATAATAATTTTTACAGGTTTTATTATTTTAGAGAATGAACAAGTTTTTTTTTTTTTTTTTTTTTTTTTTTTTTTTTTTTTTTTGCTGTAGCATTATGTACTCTATTTATGAGAGAATAGTTTTTGTGGAAATTTTAGAATATTGGTTACAGAAATTACAGAATATTTTTTCAGATTTTTAAAATATTAATTCATAAATCTATCCACCCTACTTGTATATACATATATATACCTATAGGTATATGCAGATTCTATTTCTTGATTAGACTTTAAACATTGATAATTTTTACAGTGAAATATACATTAAATATTATAAAATTAAAATTAAGTAAACTTTAAAATTTTTCTTGATAAAGAGTTCTTACATGCAGATAAATTGGTTTCATTTGTAAAATACCTTTCCATATTTTTTTAAATGATGGGCAAGAATTTTGCACATATTAATGAGCATGTATTTATTTTATGTTCGTTTAAGTCACATTCCCCTAAAGGGTTTTTTATTAGTCTTGGATATATCAATTCATAAATAGTTTTGACGAACGAAATGCGAAGATAAGGAAATTCTCCATTAGTAATGGTAAGTAATAGCGCCCCCTACGTTCTTCCGGGGAGAAACTCTGATTCCTCTTGAACAAAGGGAAAATGACTTTTTGTTACGGCCGTATAAAGGGAAGGAGAAAATCGAGTTAGGCCGTGTCTGGAGAAAGTGTTTCGCCATTAACTTTTTTACTGGGAACCCTGAATTTAGAATTTTCGTTTTTATAACTAATAATTATGATAAAATTCTTTAAACTCCTAAAAATCTTCTCATTTTAAACTTTATAAAAGATGAGAAACAATCATAGTTTTATTTGAAACAACACGAGTTTAATTATTATTTTGTCATCATGAAAATATTTTACGTTTTAATCACATAATTTCGAGTTAATATTCCTTTACTAATGGCTTTTAAATAATTCTATTGTTTTATTTATAACGTTTATCTTCAATTGCAAAATTTTGCTCTTTCATTGCAATCAAATACAGTTCAAACATTACTATAAATAGTTAATTAAAAATTAGAATGTAGGAAAGAATAATTCACCAGTAACTTTTTTTTTTATTAGGAATCTTGATATTAAAAATTTAATTTTTATGACTATTGAAAAGATTAATTTTCAAGCAAAATATTTTTCAAACTTTTAAAATTCATTTTCATTTTAAATTTTACAGCGTATGAAAAACATTCATAGTTTTACTTTAAACAAAACAGATTTATTTTATTTATTTATTTTTTATTATTTTTTAAATCATGGAAATATTTCACATTTTAATTACATAATATCGAGTTAATATTCATTAATTAATACCATCTAAATAGTATTACATTATTTATAATATTAATTTGCAACTGTTATTTTTTTTTGTTTGTTTGTTTCAGCTAAATCAGATACAGCTGAAACATTAATGTAAACAGTTATTTAAAAATTAAATTAACATGTTCATAGTTTTATTTTGATATCCTAAAAAAGCAATCTTTGATCTTAAAATAACTTTATTCTTAAAAGTTCTTTAATCTCCCCAAAAACAATCAGCATACATCACAACACAGACTAGATCAATATAAAGTCATAACTGCCAACTACTATGATTTTTTGTCCCCATCATTTACAATTAGTAATCTTTGCCTTATTTAATCACAGATAAGAAGAGGTAAGCACCTCGGTATGTAACATATGTTTATTTATATAAGATAATAGAGATGTAAAAGAATCAATATTTGTCCCATTCTTAATTACTTCATTATGGATTTTTAAAAATAGGCATTTTTCATAGAGGATCAAAATATTCTGTACTTTTTAAATGGAAAGTTTGAAAATAAAATATGTGTTTACTTTCACAGATATGTTTTATCATATGCAGAAAGGTAATATTTCAAAAATTTTGAAATGGGGAAAAATAAATAATTTTTTTTCTATTTTTCTCGAAAAAATGATTTCTTACAATCCCCCCCCCCCCCCCCCTTACAGATATATTTCAATTAAATGTTTATCATTTAAAATAATATATAAAATTTTAAAATTTTAAAATTAAAAAAATATATACAAAATATTAAATACCTTTAACACTAACTTACACACTAGATTTTATTTTATTTTTTCTGTAGATGGATGTTTTATTAAATAATTTTTGGTAAAAATTGGCATCCTAAGGTAAATTTTGCCTCTAAAGCAAAATATGATGTCGAAATTAGGTGTGCTTATTGGAACTTTCAGAAATTGCTACAATTTCTGTATGAAAAGGAACAACAAGCCCATTTTTTAATATAAATTGAAAAAACGAGTAATTTTTATTCGAATGGTCATCCGTTTTTTCTTGGGTAATTTTGTGCTTTAAAATATATGGGATGTTTTCTTTCCTTTTTCTTTTTCTTGGCCGACTGTACATCCGGGAAAAGATGTTTTTTTCCCAGTCGTGAACAGCCAGAACAAAACAAAAATCCCTTTTTAACCTTTAAAGACAGAGTTCATTGGGCTTCGTGCCTAATACGTTGGCTTCGTAGCACTTTTGCTGTAGTTTTGGTTTATAATCACTACCAACAGATTAGTATTGAGAACTATAAATGACATCTAATTGTTTTATTCATTCAGGATTTGAAAGTGTTTTCAAGTAAATTTTCGACATTCTATTTACATAATAAGAACGGGTATTAAATATTTTTAAATACAGTAGAACTCCAATTATCCGAATCAATTGGGACCGGACCCTATTCGGATAATAAAAAATTCGAATAATTGGATTTTTTTCCAAAAAAAGGGGTATATTTTAATTAATTACTGTATGTATGTTGAAAATGGGAGAAAAAAAAATATTTTTAACGAAAAAGAGATTTTAATTAATTAAATGAAAAGGCAACACTATTACATGCTAAACGTACTTACAAGTGCTGTACATTAGTACAGTATGTACGTACCGTACTCTAAATGAAAGTCATTACTTGCTGACCATCTCGGTCAAAGTAAGCTGTTTGACAGTCTTCATCCGTTTTCGCGGAGCAGAGTCGCGCATCCGCTTGACTCAGAAGTTGCATGTGGTCCCACGCGGGCTGATGCTCTATTCACTTCAACGCAGTTTCAAGGCCGGCAAATGCTTCACTAGCTGATGGTTCCGTGTATGTTTCAACTTCGACATTAAAGTCAGTTTCTTCCTCGACACTTTCTTCTCTCACACTTTCAATCAGTTCATCATCATTTAGAATTTGAAACCCAGGGTCCTTGCGGCGGGAAAGACAATAGCGCGCGTAGACAGAGTCATTATTTTGGGAATCGCAGTACGTTTCCGTCTTCATTTGTTTTTTCTAAAATTCTGAAAGCGATTTGGATAATCAGCGATTCGGATAGTTGTAGTTCGGATAATTGGAGCTCTACTGTATTTACTTTCTTTCAATGCGGGTTCATAGTGATGCACTTAGAGAAATTTAAATCACTTGTGACGTATGTATGGCATCTATATTATAAAGGACAAACGTGTCCGTGCGTAATGATTTCCGTCCGATGTAATGATGTCCGTGCGTAAAATAACGCTGACGTCATTTTGCGAATGGCAAAACTTGACGATGAAATTTCGGTTTTGCGATTTTTGCTACTGCAATTTTTTTTAATTTCTAAACATCGCACATTTTTAATTTTTACACTGTTAAGGAAAAAAAAAATTCTACTTTCAAATGCAAAATGTTTGAAAACTGTATCTTAAATGACTGATTTATTACAGCATTTAAATTAAATTTGAAGCATGATTTTTTTTTTTAAATCTATCTCTAGCAGACGATTACAAAATATTAATCTGTTTGCATTTTAAACAATATAAAAAGCTCAGCATTTGTTTCCAGCTAACATTCAATATCGAAATTTAAACTTAATTAAGGAATAAATAAAATAGTTTAAATAAAACACAGATTTAACGGACATGTAATTGAAATAAACGCTTAAAACTGCTGAAATGATCAGAAAAATATTTAAAAAAAAAAACAGCAGTAGATAACGAAATTTTTAGCGATTTCTTTGGTGTTAGCGGGCAATCTAACAAAAGATATTAAATGTAAAAAAATCTATTACTTTTCAATAACAAAAAATAATAAATGGTTTTCACATATATCCTCTATCCCGGGAAGCCCGGGTTGGATACCCTAGTCTTATTAAAGTTAAAATTAAAAGTTCTGATTAGAAAATTCTATCAAATATGCAGTGTTTGCAAGAAAAGAAGTTGCCTTGGAGTTTTTTCAGTTCTTTAATTCTTCAAAAATGCAGCTCTTTCTTAAGCCTATGTGATATTTTTGACTCCGCCAGTTTTCATGTTATTCGTTGAAACTGAAAAATTCCAAATTAACTCTAAAATGCATTATTTTTTATTTTATAACTATATGTGACGCCTATGCTACACTCACAAAATATTTTTTCTTTATGAAATTGATGCATTAGAAAATCGAGGATGCCATATTCAGATAAATAAATATTGGTTAAAGTTAATTACATTTAATTAAAAGTTTTGCGCTCTAAACCCCTTAACTGCAGAGTTAATTCAGTTTTATAGGTGGTCGGACACGCCCACAGCCGTCTCCATAGATTAAACTTAGAATAAACTTCTAATTATTTCACATGTACAGTCTTTGGCATAATATATCTATATATCTGTATATGTGTGTGTGTAAATAGAGATATATGGCAGTACAATATTAATATTGTCTGAAAGCAGCCCCCCCCCCCCCCCACCTCTCTCCCAACTACAGACGCTTTAAAATATTTTTCTACTTTTTTTAAAAGTTATGAATGCATTTTTAAAATATTAATTTTATAAATAGCAGAAAGATACGACACTGGAACACTCATAGAAAAATTTAAATCTTTAATTCAAGTGATGAAAATAAATAATAAATGATAAATTTACACTATTATGCATTATTGATAATTTATTGTCGCGTAATATACATTATTATCGCGTACAAATTATTATTATTTATATAATTAATATTATCATTATACTAATTATTTTGTATTTTTATGCTAATTACATATTATTACATGTGGTATTTACAGGGGTCAGAGGATAAAAAGCAAATTTCAGTGTGGTGACACCGTTTGTAAAACAAAAAGTTGAATCCAGCTTCCAGCAGTTGGATTATAACTGAATATGTATGTAAAACAAAAGTAGATTTTATTTTTGCAATATGTATTATAACAGTAATATTATCTCAGGAAGAAAACAGTGAATTTTATTAAAACATTATTTACATGTATCTATATAGAAATAAAAATATTACTACTAATAATGATAATAATAAAAAGTAATGAATAATTTTGAATAATAAATAGCAATGAAAAGTATTTTCTTGTTTCGATTGTTGATAATGCATAAAACTGCTGTATTACTTTTTTTTTTAACTAAGCATTTTTCTATTTAATAATAATAATAAAAAACTACATTGATTTTGACGAAACACAAAATACTCTTTATTTGCGTCGATATAGTGTTTCATTATACAGCTGAATATTAACAGACCTGTCTCAGTTATCTCTTGTTATCACTCGATGATTTTTTTTCGAAAATATATTAGGTTACATTAATACAAAATTATAAAAAATAAACAAATTTTTTACCAATAAAATGTGCTTATTATTTATAATTATTCCACCTATTTTTAACTGCGTAACGTATATTTAAAATAGATGTGTAAATTTCACATTTTTAAAAATAAAAAAAAACCTTAAGAGAAATAGGTTATGGAATTTGTTTAATCCTGGAGTGCTGTTCTATGGAAATACAAGTATTTCGAATCTTTTCATACTGACTTAAATATTTAATAAATTATAAGCACAAATAAAGTATAGTTTACACAGTATTTTTAATACAGTCACACCATAAAAGATATACTACCTATTTATTTATAAAAAAACAAATTATATTGTATAGCGCCGTAATCCTCAGAGATGGAAGTAGCCCTCGTATTTTGTGAAAAGAAATAAAAAAACAAAATTACTTGCCATGGGTGTCAAAGAAGGTAGACCTCAGGTAGACCCATCTATCTTAAGTTCTCTAACCAGAATAAGAAAAGCTTGCCCTTTTCCATCATTTATATTGTAACTTCTCCGGTATTAGCATCAGCTGTTTTCTATTCTCAGTTGTAAAGACACGAATCAAGGACAAATTTTTTTTTAAATTTTATTATTGATAATAATGTTTCTTTCTTTTTTTTTTTTTCAATTTTAATTATACTTATAATGTTCGACTCTTTTTAAAATTTCATTTATTGTTTATTTCAATTTCCATCAAAGAGAATTCTTTATATTATTGGGGGTTTCGGAAAGTTCTTCCCTTTTGGGAAAGTTGGTGTGTACCGGAAAATTCCGATATCTAATGTATTATAATTGATGGGGGAGAATTTTCCTGTGCGAACTGGTTTTCCCAAACGGAAAGAACTTCCCGAACAACGCAATATAATTTCTTTGTCTTTAATACTTTTTTTTTTTTTTTTTTTTTTGCAGTTATTTTATTTATTTTATGTAGATACTACCAACAGCGATGGAAAATTAATATTCTACAACATTGTCAGCCTTTCTATTCTAAAACACGATAAGTGACAGATTTTTATGTATTCACATGTCATTTAACTGTTTGCATAACGTTCCGTTTTAATTTAAAAAAGAACTGTGAAAAGAACATTGTATTGTGTAATAAATATGTAATAATAATGTAATAATTCATTATTATACCTACATTATTATTATATTACATTATCAGTGATCTGTCTTTTACAAAATTTAATCTCAGAAAAATGTATCTTTCACAACTTTAAAATCGGATGATTTGAAAATTTCCTAAATAAAAAATACTCTCCCCTCCCACCAATCTCTTATCTCATACAGTGTCTAAAAATTTAATAGAACAAAGATGATTATTTGTTAATTGTATTATCAGTAAATAAGTAATGAATCAAACGAAATTCTCGTGTTATATTTTTTCACCCCTCTCCCCTAAAAAAGTGAGAAAAAAATGTATATTATATATTACAAATATATTAAGCTATTTCAGTAAATATAAAATTTTGTATCTTAAAATGTTATCTTCAATAAGTATTTTTTCTGGATGCTACTTTCATAACAGAAGTGGAAAACAGTAAATTTCCACTTTTTTAATTAATTCATAGTATTTTCCAAATTTCAATCTCCTCATTTCCTCTCCTCATCCAACAAAGTCTCGCATTCCTTTAAAACAGATTTCTAAATTTCCTAAATAAATAATATTGTAAATCCCCCCCCCCCTTCACCCCAATACGCGTAATATTTAAAAGAGGACTTTTTTTTTTATTGTATTAACACTAAATAAATAACAAATGAACTGAATTCCGCTGTTAAATTTTGTCACCCTTCCCCCCCCCCCCCCAAAAAAAAAAAAAAAAAAAAAAAATTATACATTTTTGCCCATTTATTGCAAATATAAGAATTCATGAAAGGAAATCCTAAAATGTTATCTTTAATAAGTATTTTTCCTTAATGGTACTTTCACAGTATGGTTGTAAAGCTTCGGATTTCCACCTTTTTAATAAATCCATTTAAGAATATTTTATCCATTTTTCTGAGATTGAATTTTGTGAAAGACAGGTGAGTGACAATGTAATAATAATGTAATATCACAATAATGTATTAACGATATAATAATGTATAACGATATAATAATGTGTAGTATTGTTTTGTAGCATTTCAAATCAGTAAATAAAATTATAACTTTGAATTAAGCATTATTCATTAACCCTTTCAGGGGCAAGCAATTGTGTTCCTGTAACGTCGAACTCACACCGGTATTTGCGAAAGAATTTAGTTTAAAATAAGGAAAAGCAATTTTTCAATTTATCCCGTCAAAGTTAAAAAAGTAAAACATAATTAAAAGTTTCTGGTTCGAATCGGATTAAAATTAGGTGGGGTATAATATAGCCCACCGCCCCTCAAAGAGTTAACACTAGAACGACGGGAAATTTTACACAAGTTTCATAAAAATATTCCACACCAGCATTTTTATTTAGGACTTTCAATTTATTTATTTAACTTATTATTGTGCGGTGTATATTATTGTATGAAGAAATGTCCGGTTCGAATCGGCATTTTTTCTTTTGGTAGGGGCCAAAATGACCCTCCGTTCTAGTGTTAATACATGTGAGAAAAAAAAAGGCTCACACATTATTTGCGAGGTGCAGATTTTTCTTCTTTTTCTATTTATGAATATGTTGAAAAGCAACTAAAAGAATCAAGGTCACTGTTCCCATATTGGTGTCTGGTAAAATTATAATTCGCATAAAAAAAATAGCGGTTTTTTTTCTTTTTTTTTCTTCCAGAAACGGGGATTTAGGCATATGTACGCCTTCCTCTCTTTTCGATAAGATACTGATGTAGCTATCCAGTCATTTCATGTTTAATTACAAAAAAAAAAAAATAATAAAAACCACTTAAAAACTAGTCGGATGTGCCAATCCCAAAACTTTCTTCGATCATACAGGTTGCACATACACCAAAAACGAATCAGCACCAATTTATATCAAGGTCTAACTGAATCTAAAGTTTTATTAAATTCCGTTCACTAGGTCTTGAGATATGACTATAGCTAAAATCGTGTAAATCCTCAAAAATGCAGCATAGCAGCGTCACTTGTTGAAAGATTTACACCAAAATCGTATCAAAAACAACTTATATCAACGTCTAACTGAATCTGAAGTTTGATGAAATTCTGTGCATTAGTTCTTGAGATATAGCTATCGTGAAAATCATGAAAAAAAGTATCATAGCAGCGTCAACTGTCGGGCTATTTTCACCAAAACGTAACCAGCATCTATTTATGTCAAGGTCTAACAGAATTTGAAATTTGATAAAATTCCGTGCATTAGTTCTTGAAATATAGGTATCATAAAAATCATGAAAAATGTGGCATAGCGCCACCTGATGGGCGATTTACACCAAAAAATAATCAGAACCGATTTACATCAATTTCCAACTGAATCTAAAGTTTGATTAAATTCCGTACGTTAGCTCTTGAGATAGGTCATTCACAATTTTTTTTTTGTCACAGACCGACAGTCTCCCAGACAGAATTTTCTAAAAACAGCGAAATCGTGTTCCGGACCTTCTAAAACGCATACATCAGTCGAAAACCGGAAGTCGAAATCTTTCTTCGTGTAAAGAAAGAAAATGTAAAAAAAAAAAAAAAAAAAAAAAAAAAATCATTTTTAGAATAACAATTAACAATTGCAAAAGATGGCAACTTCATCAAACTTTTTGTAGAGTCTGAGCTCTTTTACTTACATAATTAAAATGAAATTGCAATCATAATTCTAAGGATCTAAGATTAATAGTGCTGCATATTTTTTCGCCCTATAAACATCTTGAGACTATTTGGCTAAGATGCTTTACACTCACGCAGAAAAAAAAAATAATCGGTTAAAAAAAGGAAAAAAGTCGCCAAATTTAGGGGATTTTTTCCTTTAATGGCAATCTAGCCATTGTATTAAATTATTCGTTTGGCGCGGTCTTGAAAATCGTGCCAACCAAAAAGTCGCCAAACTTATGTTTACATGTTTGCGTGAGTGTAAAGCATCAGTTCCCACTATTTATTTTCTTACCTTACTTTAAAATCAATCATGAAAATAATAATAAAAAAATAAGTTAAATAAAAATAACATTTATTATGGAAATACTACATGAGAACTACAACAGATGTCAGCACCATATAATATATTTATGAACCATATATTTTCATCCCTTTCAGTTAATATTACAGCGGGCATGGTTCGATTTTTTGCACAAGCAGTTGTGCGTTTTGTACTCAGAGCTGTCCTTAGGGCTGTTATTTTATTAAAATAAAATAAAATAAAACCACTTTAAAAAAATCATTTTTAGAATTACAGTTACAAAAAAAAAGGCAGGACCTTTAAACTTTTTGTATAGTCTGACCTCTTTTACTTATCATAATTCTAAGGGTCTAAGATTAATTATGCAGCATATTTTGCACCCTATAAACATCTTGAGACTGTTTAACATTCTTACCTTACTTTCAACCATGAAAATAATAATAAAAAAATAAGTTAAAGAAAAATAACATATATTACGGAAATAGTACATGAGAACTACAAGAGATGACAGCACCACATAATATTTTTATGAACCATATAATTTCATCGCTTTCAGTTAACGTTAAACCGGAACGTTTTAATTTTTTGCACAAGCAGGTGTGCGTTTTGTACTCAGAGCTGTCCTTAGGGGTGTTATTTTATTAAAATAAAATAAAATAAAACCCCTTAAAAAAATCATTTTTAGAATTACAGTTATAAAAAAAGGCAGGACCATTAAACTTTTTGTAGAGTCTGAGCTCTTTTACTTATCATAAATCTAAGGGTCTAAAATTAATCGTGCACCATATTTTTTCACCATATAAACATCTTGAGACTATTTAATATTCTTACCTTAGTTTCAAATCTATCACAAAAATAATAATATAAAATAAGTAAAATTAAAACGATATATATTACGGAAATAGTACATGCGAACTACAAAAAAAGTCAGCACCATATAATATTTTTATGAACCGTATAATTTCTTCCCTTTCAGTTAAAGTTACAGCGGGCATGGTTTAATTTTTTGCACAAGCAGGTGTGCGTTTTGTACTCAGAGCTGTCCTTAGGGATGTTATTTTATTAAAATAAAATAAAACAAAACAACCTACAAAAAAAAAAAAAAAAAAAAACATTTTTAGAATTACAGTTGCAAAAAATGGCAAGGCCATTAAACCTTTTGTAGTGTCTGAGTTATTTGACTTATCATAATTAATTCTAAGGGTGTAACATTAATTATGCAGAATATTTTCCACCCTATAAACATCTTGAGACTGTTTAATATTCTTACCTTACTTTCAACCATGAAAATAATAATAAAAAAATAAGTTAAATAAAAATAACATTTAATTTGGAAATAGTACATGAGAACTACAAGAGATGACAGCACCATATAATATTTTTATTAACCATATAATTTCACCCCTTTCAGTTAACATTACAGCGGTCATGGTTTAATTTTTTGCATAAGCAGGTGTTCGTTTTGTACTCAGAGCTGTCCTTAAGGGTGTTATTTTATTAAAATAAAATAAAATAAAACCAATTTAAAAAAATTATTCATAGAATTACACTTGCAACAGATGGCAGGACCATTTAACTTTTTATGGAGTCTGAGCTATTTGACCTATCATAATTAATTCTAAGGGTCTAAGATTAATCAAGTAGCATATTTTCCACCCTATAAACATCTTGAAATTGTTTAATATTCTTACCTTACTTTCAACCATGAAAATAATAATAAAAAAATAAGTTGCACAAAATTAACATTTATTACGGGAATAGTACATGAGAACTACAACAGATGTCAGCACCACATAATAATTTTATGAAACATATAATATCAGCTGTTTCAGTTAATGTTACAGCGGGCATGATTTAATTTTTTGCACAAGCAGGTGTGCGTTTTGCACTCAGAGCTGTTCTTAGGGGTGTTATTTTATCAAACTAAATTAAAATAAATCGACTTAAAAAATCATTTTTAGAATTACAGTTGCAAAAGATGGCAGGGCCATTAAACTTTTTGTAGAGTCTACGCTCTTTTACTTATCATAATTCTAAGGGTCTACGATTAATCATGCAGCATATTTTCCACCCTATAAACATCTTGAGACTGTTTAATATTCTTACCTTATTTTCAACCTTCAACTTCAACCATGAAAATACTAATAATAAAAAAATTAAGTTAAATAAAAATAACATTTATTTCGGTAATAGTACCTGAGAACTACAACAGATGTCAGCAATATATATATATATTTTTTTTTTTTTTTTTTTTTTTTTTTTTGCACAAGCAGATGTGCGTGAGCTACAAGGTTACTATATCATAAGGTTGAGCCATTTCCCTCTGCAGCCAATAGGGACCCACTCGCTGTTTGACGTCACTCAGCGTGCTCTGATCCGTTTTCCAACTGATTTGAATTAGAAACGCGCTGTTTTTAATTGAAAAATATCAGTCGAAATTTTCATGTGAAAAGAAATTTAAAAATTAAAATATATTCTTTATACATAGGACTTACATCACATCTAAAATTTAAACTATTATCTCTTTTAAATTTGCCGAAATTTGATTGTTAAATTGGCTATCTTTATCATTACATTTCGTTTGCGCCTCAATATGCAAAGTTCATTTTCACAAACATACAAATGCAAAATAGTAATTTTTGTAAATAAAATCTTAAAGACCTACAAGAGCATCAAATTTGATGTTTATATGACTGCAGTTAATAATTTTTAGTATAGTATATTTATAATATTTGATTGGTATTTAATTTGAAATCTATAATAATTCTAATATTATTGTAATTTTGACATGTCTTTCATAAAAAAAAGTAAAAAAAATAAAATAATAATAAACACTGAGATTTCAACCTCACACACAGATACACAATATTGAGTTTTGAATGATTAGATTAAAAAGACAAATAAAATAGAAACTTTAATAGGTAAACAGCTGAATATTTAATATTTTTAAACTAAAATATTCATACGATATAATTATAAGATTTAGTGGAAATAAAATTTGAAACTCGGAGTAATATATTTTATAAACACATTCCGAAAAGTTTATATTTAAAATACTATTTTAATACCATATAATAAACATAAATGCACATGCATAATTTAACAAAAATAATAAGGTAAATTATTGCGTGAAAGAGAGTTTTACGTTATTTTTTTTTTCAAATAATATTTAAAATTACATCTTTTTTGAGCGTTTAAAATTTAATTTTAAAATTTAATGTTGTTTCTTCAGATTCCATTCAGATAGTTGATGTGATTGAATATCAAATTGATATATATATATATATATATATATATATATATATTAGAATAAAAAGGAGCAGTATTTATAAGGAAGATTTAAAATACAAATAAAAATAGAAACTTTAATTTTTAAATCGCATATTTGCTTAAAACTCACAGATTTATGCGATATAGAAAAATTATATTTGAAATTCAGAATAATATACTTTTATAAACAACTTCCAAAAGTGTTACTTCCATAATATTTTAATGCTGTATGATGATAAAATTATATAAAAATATTTTAGGTTTTTACCCTCAGAATAGGCTTTCATTTCAAGCATTTTATTTCATCACAGGGTGCATTTTGAAGACGTATCTTATATGTGCGCTCCATTATTTGCTATTTTTCATTTTACTGTGCAATCAAAGTTGATTGGCTCCACATTTTTGATTTTCTGGCAGCGTATCTCTTTTTTATTTCTGATGAATATATTTGATTACTATGTCTCAATCGAATGAAAGTTCTTGTTTTCACAAATGTTTTTATTATATTTTTGTGCATATTTGGAAAAACCAGTTAAAGAGCTAAAACCAAGAGATGTTGCACTAACAAAAGCTGGGAAATATCTGCTACTATCTAGCAAAACTGACCGGAAGTCCCTCTTTCTGAGAAGCAATTAAAGCTTCGTGTGAGGCAAAACTGCCCTGGCTGTCACAGAAAATGACAATAAATGTTTACTTCACACTCCCATCTCTTTCAAAGATCGACCAAAGATAACAAGCAATAATAACTCCCTATCTTAGCAAAAAAGATACAGGACTATTTCATTTGAAGGAAAAAAAAATCCCTCTAAATCGCTTTATTCCTAGAAAAAAATACTTTCGCTAATGAAAAATGTTTTATTTTGAAGAAATATGCTCTCATATGACCAGAGAAACGATTTTTTTAAAGCAGAAATACTATTTTAAATGAGAAAATGCGTACTTTCCCATTGAAAGAATCCTACTTAGCACGCGCAGTGACGTCAGAAAAACCGAAAACTTGATACCAGAACTAAAGGGAATGGCACCCCCCTGGCATGTAGCAGGCCACAAGAACGAACCCCTCTATGGAGACTAGCGAGAAGCCCCATCTGAGAATTATTCAACTGCCAGTTCGGATCGTGGAAAGCCTACAGAAGCGACCACTAGCTCCTTACCGCCAGAACAAAACTACACAAAACATAAAAATTAGCTAATAAATGATAAGGTCGAAAATTAAAAAAAATTATCTAAATTTCGCATTTTCATTTATTTTTTTTAAAACCCTATAAATGAATTCAATCAGTATAGAACAAGAAATTTAATTCTCACATAGTACGGTTGCATTACATGGTGATATATGGTAGAAACAAAGCCTCCCGTTGGGAACAAGTCTTTGGCACTGGCATCTCGATATATTTTTGCCCCCTAGGGAAATTTTTTGCTATGCCTCTTGGCTCTAGAGTTGGCGCTAGTTATTTGAGGTTGGTGCATTTAAAAGACGACGCCACGTACACAGAGAAAGAGCGCTTTGAAAAACTTTGTTTTGGTCGGATGATTCAGCGAAAATTTCACGAAAACATAAATTTATATCGGCACATAAAAAAATTTATCCGAATGAAAACATCGACCTCCAGAAAGGAAAATGTTCAATATGTAGGATTCAATGTTCAATATATAGATATTTCTGCATCTCTATTACATATCTGCATAGTCATATTCCAGCAGATCATCCAAACAAAATATTATCTTTTGAAAAGGCTCCTAAATCCCCCCTCCTCCCCCCAAAAAATAAATAAATAAATAAAATGCCGGTTTTATTCTTTAAATTGTTATAGACACGTGAATTTTGTAGACAGGTACATATCCTGAATAATAATCCTGATTAAGTACTCCTTTATTATAAACTTCAAGAGGGGATGGTCTAATGCCCCCCCTCCCCCCACTTCCTCTGACAAAAAAAACCCAATTTTGATTATGTGCCTTCAAATAGTCATAGACACTTGAAATTTTGTATGCAGGTAAATCCTTATAACTACACAAGCTATGACAATTTGAAGGCTGATAAGCAAGTGTTACTTTTTGGTCAGCGGGTGGAAGGCGATCCACTTTAACCTCCTTGAAAATTTTCAAAATCAGAGTATTTAAGCATCCTCACTATTCAGGTTCTACATGTATCCAAAATTTCTAGTTTACGACTATTTAAAGACTCGAAAAAAAAATTGTCGGTGGGAGGGGAGGGGGGGGGGGTAGACCATCTCCTCTTGAATTTTTCAATAAAAGAGTATGTAAGTATGATTTAATATTCAGGATGTACCTGCATACAAAATTTATATGTGTTTGACAATTTAAAGGTACATAATAAAAAAATTTTTTTTTTTTTTTTTTTTTTTTTGGTCAAAGGGAGGAAGGGGTTCCCTTGGACCCCAGTTGTTGAAATTTCCAAAATCAGTGTATTTAAGCACCATCAGTAGTCAGGTTCTATCTGTGTCCAAAATTTCTAGCGTTTATGACTATTTGCAGACTCACTATTGACTAAAATATTATATTTTTTTGTCGTAGGGGGTAGGGAATACATCTTGAAATTCATCTCTTGAATTTTTCAATAAATTAGACCTTAAGTATGATTAATATTCAGGATATACCTGCATACAAAATTCATGCGTGTATGATAATTTGAAAGCATATAAAATCTAGTGTCTATGACTGCTTGACGACTCAAAAGAAATATTTTTTGACGGGGGTGGGGCGGGGGGCATCTTCTGATGAATCTTTCAAGAAAGGGATACTTAAGCATGATTACTCTTTAGCTCTTTTGCCTCTGGAATTCGGTTCAAAACGCCAATTTTGACAGTATTTTCTAAAGAATCTTCTGCCTTTACAAAAAAAAAAAAAAAAAAAAAAAAAAAGGAAAACGTGCTTCAATTACTGAGTACAAGTTTCTGAATAAAAACACCTGCCAATTTCACGACTTTCCGAACAAAAACGAATTAAAAAATGTGTCAGAAAGTAGCTCCTTTGAATTTGAGAACAGCACAGCCTTAATAAAATGGTTATTTTTGGGGGGGTAGGGCGCAATCAGGGGCCAGTCATAAATTTTGAGGATTGTTTACTATACTCTATAGAAGAAATAAGTGACTGAATTGATATTACTTAATAAATACGAAAGAAATTCGGCAAACCGTTTTAGTTATGCTAAGATTTCTTATTCTTCACCAAACTAGCAATACGTAGCCAAATTTAGCTTCAATTGCACACTAGGCAGATATCTTCGTAGAGGGCGGAGCTATAGCGAGACGTTCAGAAATATTGCAGGCTTCCCCTAGATGGTTGTATTGCATTTGTTAATTGGATCACGAGTATAATTCATTCTAAAATTGAACGAGGCGAACTTAATGCCTCATGGGCGCATATAGTGTATTGTTACTTGAACTTGAACTTGTGATAGGTTCAATGGGCTTCCAAGTTGCGAAGCAACTGCACACCCTGGCTTTGAGTAGGTGTATATCAAATCTTGAGAGAGCCATATGAAATGTCTAGCCGTAGTCCAATTGACTACATAAAATAGGATAGTGTTAAGTATATCTATAAAATAATGAAAATTTACTAGTTAAAGTATAAAAGTAAAAATAGTTCATTGTTAAAAAAAAAAAAAAATATATACCAGACGAGGTAAAGTAAAGATGTTAAAAGAAGTTTAGGAGAAAAGTCAATATAAAATTATCAGTAAAAAATTTTATAATAATATATATATATATATATTTTTAATTAAAGAGAAAAATTTTGAGGTAAGAATTATAGCTCGGAAGGACTATTCATCAAGAATAGTGGAGTACCTTGGTTTTTTCCGGTTGGATGGACTGCAAGCATCGTAGTCAGGTAGCTCATAAATGAGTTCATTTGGAATGTGATTAATGTCATTGTAGAATTTTTTCGCAAGGTGTTTAATGCGATGTTTGAGTGAAGTCGTTTTCAGATCCTTGAGGATTGTGGAGTTTTTGAGGTATCTAGACCCGTTCCTGATGTAACGGAGCTGTTTGTAATGGGTACTAGAGAGGCTGTTCATACTGGTTTTGCAAGTGAAGCCCCAGATTGGACATGCATATGTGATAACAGAGAGAATGCAAGCATTATATATTAAGAGTTTGTTGTGTATGAAGAGTGAGTGACTGCGAAGAAAGGGGGCGAGGGTTTTGGAAATTCCGGCGACTTTACCGCGGATATTAAGAATATGCTTTTTAAAGGTAATGCGTTTGTCAATGGTAACTCCCAGGTACTTGGCATCGTCAGACCAGGGAATGGTAGTGTTATTGATGGTTAATCTATTAGGAGTGGAGAAGGTTCTAGAGAAGTAAACAGCAGTAGTTTTAGATTCGTTTATCTTAATGCGCCATTGATCACACCATTCCATGAAGATGTTGAGGTGGTGTTGTAGATTTTTGTAAAGATTGTATGGGTGATGTGCAGTGCCATAGAGAACAGTGTCGTCCGCATAGAGTGCGAGTGATGTGAAGAGTGTGCGTGGAATGTCATTAAAGTATATTATGAATAAAATAGGGTCAATGACTGAACCCTGAATAATACCACAGAGTATTATGTGTAGTAGAGAAAGTGAGTTGTTTACACGGACATAGAAGTCACGATCACCAAGGTAAGAGTGTATTAAATGGATAAGTCCAGACGGGAACTTAAGCCGAATTAATTTGTAAATGAGGCCCGCGTGCCAGACTTTGTCAAAGGCCTTGGCGACATCAAGAAATATGGCAGCAGTAGGCTTCTTCTCGTTGAAGTTCTCAGTTAAGAATTCCACAAATCGAAGAAGTTGGTGTTGTGTGGAGTGCTTGGCTCTGAAGCCGAATTGTTCAGGCATAAGAATGTTGTTGTTGTGAAGGAAGTCATTGAGCTGTGATCTAATGACGCGTTCGATGACTTTACTTAGACAGGAGAGAAGACTGATGGGACGGAAATTAGTTGGGTCATTAAGATTGCAGGATGGTTTAGGAATAGGAGAAATGATAGAGGTTTTCCAGTTTTTAGGAAAATAACAGTGTTTGAGGATAGAATTAGTGAGCTTCGTAATGTAGAGAATACAGTTGATAGGAAGTTGTTTAAGAGTATAGTTGGAAATTTTATCGTACCCAGGAGATTTTTTATTATTAAGTTTTTGAATAATATTGTTGATCATGATGGGTTGAATTACGGGGAGAGGGATAGGAGGGGTTGAGAGGAAGTCATTAACAGTATCATTGACATTGTTAAAGTGTGCTTGACTTGCGAGGAAGGGATTCGGAGAGAATTGCCTTTCATATGAGCTAGCGAGGCATTCTCCCTTGTCCTCGTCAGTATACGCAGTTTGATTATTGGCAGTAAGGGGAGGAATAGGGGTATAATTATTATTGAGTTTCTTTTTGATTTGTAGTGTATTGTTAAAGATGCATGTATAATCATTCAATATATGATTATTGATATTTACCGGTGGGAGTTTAATATTTTTATCTTGATTCTGGTGAACCTTCATATTTAATCCCGCTTGTCATATAGGAAGAGTAGGTTTTTTTTTTTTTTTTTTTTTTTTTTTTTTTTTTTTTTTTTTTTTTAAGATAAACAGAAGATAACCGGCAGTTATATTAGGAAATTTTTTTTCCCAAGTATTTTCAAAAGATCTAATAAAATTTCACTTTTTAAATCTTTTGTGAATGTTTGAACGAAAATGTTATTAGAAGGAGATAAATTTCTGAAGGCACTGGAAAATAATTGCTAAAGAGAATATGACCTGGTTCTTCGAACAGAGTGATACAAGAAGTAACCAGTGATGACGTAGTTTCGCTCACGCTGGCTGAAAGAAACCATAACAAATAAAAGAGATTTAAACGTATTAAGTTTTTTTTCCTTTAAAAATATTATTAAAATGACTTTTAAGTAAAATATTTATATTTATCATCATTTCGTAATTTAGGTTATTATGATGCTATTAACTTACATGATCAATATTACAGTTGAATGATTTAAAAGTAAACATTATTGAAATTGAGGAAAACGTTATTTTTAAAAACGCAATAACACTTTTTGAATTTCATACATTTAAAAATTAGAAAAATATTTAAATGCATTTCATGCATTTTTCCTCTCTATTAAGTTATTGCTTAGTAAATAAGTAAAGATTTTTTTTTAATTTTTATACCATTAGCATGAAATATCAGTTAAGTAAAACGAGCAGGGAAGACCGAGCTATGCTCGGTCAAAATTAAATTTGAGTTCAAATATCATGACCCATGATCAAAATGACCCACTAATTGAATTTTCTCGAACATGTGACTTAGTCCAACAGTCCTCTCGTGCCCGAAAACCATACGATGCAAAATTTAGTGTAAATAATCTGAGCCGTTTTTAAGATAAAATAGCTTGACCCGCAATGACCCATGACCAAAATGACCCACTAATCGAAATTTCTTGAACATGTGACCTAGCCTAACAGTCTTCTCGTGTCCAAAAACCATAGGATGCAAAATTTAGTGTAAATAGTCAGAGCCGTTTTTAAGATAAAATTGCTTGACCCATAATGACCCATGACCAAAATGACCCACTAATTGAATTTTCTTGAACATGTGACCTAACCTAACAGTCTTCTCGTGTCCAAAAACCATAGGATGCAAAATTTAGTGTAAATAGTCTGAGCTGTTTTTAAGATAAATAAGCTTGACCCATAATGACCCATGACCAAAATGACCCTCTAATCGAATTTTCTCGAACATGTGACCTAGCCCAACAGTCTTCTTGTGCCCGAAAACCATAAGATGCAAAATTTAGTGTAAATAATCTGAGCCGCTTTTTAGATAAATTAGCTTGAGCCACAATGACACAGAAATGACCCACTAATCGAATTTTCTCGGAAATGTGACCTAGCCCAATGATTTTCTCGTGCCCGAAACTCGTAAGATACAAAATTTAATCAAAATCGTTAGAGCCGTTTTTTAGATAAAATTAATTTGACCCACGTTGACCCCAAAATGACCCACAAATCGAAAATTTTCAAACATGTGACCCAGCCTAATAGTCTTCTCGTGAACGAAAATGGTCGGATACAAAATTTCGTCAAAATCGTTTGAACCGTTTTTTAGATACAATTAGCTTGGCCAAGACCCAAAATGACCCACTAATCGAATTTTCTCGAACATGTGACTTAGTCCAATGGTTTTCTGGTGCCCAAAAACGTTAGGACACAAAAATTTGGTCAAAATCGTTAGAGCCGTTTTTAAGATAAAATTTGCATATATATATATAACCGCACACAAGATTTGCTCGTATTAGAATATATGATATGCAAGTATTTTATAACAAAAATTCCAATGGGTATAGCCGATAAGCCCGCCTTTCAATCAAATTTTCTGATTTTTTCCCCCAGACTCATCTGGATATCTGACAGTAAATGTTTCCTATTATCATCTTATTAATATTGATATTTTATGAGATAAAAATAATTTGAAAAAAAGAAACAATTTTCTCAAAAACTACTGCACCGAATTTTATGCCATTAACACAGGAATTAGATACACTAACGTGGGATTATTTTTATAATTTTATATTAATAAAAATCAAATGAAATAACGATACAAGTGGTTTTTTTAATAAAAAATCCTTTCTTATATTTATACGGAAATTACCCTTTTATTTATTTATTTATTTATTTATTTATTTATTTATTTATTTATTATTATTATTATTGTCAAAAAATTTTCTTGTGTGCCCGTATAATAAAATAAATATGAATTCCGGAACTGTGTGATGAGTAACATATAAATCTTTACAAATATGTGTACAAAAATGTATAAAATTCATATGAATGCGATATTTTAGGCATCGTGTCTTAAAGTTCATTGTATTTTTTTCTTCTAAAAATCCCATATACACATTGCAATCATCTACCTTAATATTTTATTACACCACCAGAAACGTGAACTGTAATTTGTTCAGTAACACCGTCTGTACTGTCAACAACATCCTTTGTTATAAAGCATAAATTTCTTTGTAATACATCTCTCTTTTTTTTCTTAATTGTCAAAATATTTCTAAAATATATACATAATTTTATTTTAAGTATTAACATCTTACCCATAGCTCGTTAGCTTTTAACACACAACACACTAAATTAGGCATATATTTTAGAAATATTTTGACAGCTAAGAAAAAATGAGACATCCAATACAAAGAAAATATAAGTTAAAAATGTGAATTTCCCGAGGAGATATTTTAAATACACGAATGTTACATGTACTTTTTTTTCCACAAATAATTACGATCAGGAAAAAAAACTGGCATTGGACGTTAAAAAAACTTTCTATTGCGACCCTATTCCAATAAATATCTACTACTGCAGATTTTCGCTTTTTTATAAAATAAGTTAATCTAAATTACTCCTCCTCCCAAATTTTACTCTCTGCATACAAAGTTTGATTATGATTTATGATATATATATTTTTTTAAAAGTAATAAAATATAGGATTTTTATTCCTTCTAATCATTGACAGAAACATTTACTTTCCAACACATTCAGAATACCATAACAAAACTAAATAAAAACCGCAATTTCAATGATAGAGACAACGTCTGGAACAGGAAGGAATGATTCAGTAATAAACAAATTTATAAAATTCAATTTAAAAAAAAGTTACGGGCCGATTTTAAACATTTTTACACCAAAAATTTTGTTTTAAGACGAGGAAAAGAAAGAACCCGGTTACTTGTCACTAGGACACCTAGAAGGGCTAAACTAGCTCCGTCGCTCAAGTTTTCAGTGAGTAGCTGACCGCAAGTTTAATATTCTGGGACGTTCGGCAGAAATCTCGTGGTTGCCAGACTCTTGTAGTATTTATTACTTTCCACGGTTGTCCTAATGTCCCAGATTCGGAAAAAAAATTAACATTTCTTGATCCGCAAAAGCGAAGGGGTTCGTGTTTTACCGCATTTTCAGAAGAAAAGGCAAAATACGATGCCTGTAAATTTGACTATCTCGTTTACGGTGAAAAGATTTGTCCGAATTTGCTATAAGGCTAAAAGTATATGAAACCGAATTTCTTTTATCAATGTCAAAAATTCGCCGTAAAATGCAAAAAAACTCTAAAATTTGCACAAAAAAGTTCACGAAACATACAAAAATAACTGCATGTATGAATTCCGAAATAACTTTATTAAAAAAGGACAAAATTTACTACATTGGACTAAATGTTTAAAAGCGTTTTACTAATGTGGAAATATCAGCGGAAAACGTAAAAAAAAAGATATTCTATGAATAGTCTGCATTGAAAGAGAGGGGGGGGGGGTACAGATGTTTTATGAACACAATAATGTTTTATGCGAAATTTGAGCGTTACAGAAAAAGCAGAAAAGGGCAAAAACTTGAGAATATTGAATTAAATGAAAGGAGAATAGTTAATATGAAAGCGACATAGTTCCCCAGTTAAGAATCTTACGTTGCCGCTGCTCATATTTCAGCGCGCCGCAAAATTTTGTACATTAACATTGATAAGAGAATAACAAGACTTATTATCAGGATTTTGTTTTCTCCTTTCTCTTTTTATATAAAGATTAAAATCCAAATAGTTGGGATAAAATAACAATTTAAAGTCTATAAAAATTTTATTTTGATGAAATGTAATATTTTTGTGCAAATGAAAATGAGTAGAAATGAAAGTTCAAATAATAATTTTAAGTCATAACAACAGTGTTCTCTAAATATGAAAACACTTAAATAAATAGCATAAAGATACAAGAAAAGAAAGAAAAGGACACATTAATACATTTTAACGTAGCATAATTTATTTCGTAGAAAGCATGCCTGATTTACATGCATCATGTTTTTTAATTATTATTGTGGGAATTGAATCTGTTTTCCTGCTTGAACTAAAACGACAGATGCAAAGCCAATCCGCGACTTCATCTTAGTATTGCGTCATAATGTATGTTGAAGCAAGCTAGCCCCAAACAACACTTCAAAAGGTCAAGTCAAAAGAGGTGTTTTGGATTGAAGGGAAGCTTTTGCGGCAGTCTGTGAGGTTGGTGAGTAAAGACGTTTGTCGTTTTGAACTATGCTGAGGACGTCGACACTGAGAGTTTTTAGATAAAAATACATGTAACAGTATGAATAATTAATGAGGCATCTTAATTATATGCATTACATCTCAAAGTACATTTGAATACTACCTGGGACTTAGACTTACGAATGCAACATGCATCTACAGGCTATGCATACGTGAAAATTGATTAAAAGAAAAAAAAATTACACATTATAAAATATGTGTACAATAAAATAACACAAATTTTTGAAAAGTGCACAAAAATTGTAATTGACAGAGACACCAGTTTTAATAGGATAAATATTTTGTAAATTTCCAACTGGACGAAAAATGTCCGGGTCAGGATTCGAACCTGGGATCGCTTGGCTGAAGCCGCCACGCTCTACCACGGAGCTATCCCGGTCGAATCTGGAGGGCATAATTCATCCAGTAAACCTTATTGATCAAAGAATCTGGTCTGATATTTTAATCAGCTCAACAGAAAAGATCGCAGGTAATGGAACTCCAGTAAACGTTGGATACGTGAATACACTAGATTATTTTTTAACACAATTATTTCAAATTGGTAAAGCAATTGTGTTAAAAAATAATCTAGTGTATTCACGTATCCAGCGTTTACTGGAGTTCCATTACCTGCGATCTTTTCTGTTGAGCTGATTAAAATATCAGACCAGATTCTTTGATCAATAAGGTTTACTGGATGAATTATGCCCTCCAGATTCGACCGGGATAGCTCCGTGGTAGAGCGTGGCGGCTTCAGCCAAGCGATCCCAGGTTCGAATCCTGACCCGGACATTTTTCGTCCAGTTGGAAATTTACAACTTGTATGATTGCTTTACCAATTTGAAATAATTGTGTTAAAAAATAATCTAGAGGATAAATATTTGTTTGAGTGGGTTTAATACAGAATAATAGTTATTAAATGTGCCAGCTTCTATTTAAAACAAGTTTTGTGGTTCAGTGAGATACTAAGATACTCTGATGGCTATGCGTACGTGAATATTGATTAAAAGAAAAAAAATTACACATTATAAAATATGTGTACAATAAAATAACACAAATTTTTGAAAAGTGCACAAAAATTGTAATTGACAGAGACATCAGTTTTAATAGGATAAATATTTGTTTGAGTGGGTTTAATACAGAATAATAGTTATTAAATGTGCCAGCTTCTATTTAAAACAAGTTTTGTGGTTCAGTGAGATACTAAGATACTCTGATGGCTATGCATACGTGAAAATTGATTAAAAGAAAAAAAAATAACACATTATAAAATATGTGTACAATAAAATAACACAAATTTTTGAAAAGTGCACAAAACTTGTAATTGACAGAGACACCAGTTTTAATAGGATAAATATTTGTTTGAGTGGGTTTAATACAGAATAATAGTTATTAAATGTGCCAGCTTCTATTTAAAACAAGTTTTGTGGTTCAGTGAGATACTAAGATACTCTGATGGCTATGCATACGTGAAAATTGATTAAAAGAAAAAAAAATTACACATTATAAAATATGTGTACAATAAAATAACACAAATTTTTGAAAAGTGCACAAAACTTGTAATTGACAGAGACACCAGTTTTAATAGGATAAATATTTGTTTGAGTGGGTTTAATACAGAATAATAGTTATTAAATGTGCCAGCTTCTATTTAAAACAAGTTTTGTGGTTCAGTGAGATACTAAGATACTCTGATGGCTATGCATACGTGAAAATTGATTAAAAGAAAAAAAAATTACACATTATAAAATATGTGTACAATAAAATAACACAAATTTTTGAAAAGTGCACAAAAATTGTAATTGACAGAGACACCAGTTTTAATAGGATAAATATTTGTTTGAGTGTGTTTAATACAGAACAATAGTTATTAAATGTGCCAGCTTCTATTTAAAACAAGTTTTGTGGTTCAGTGAGAACTATATTTCGTCTGTTTTCGAATTTAGGAATTTTATATAAAGAGGATAAAAGACAATTTTTATTTGTTCTTTCAGCAGGAAGATTAGGTTGATTTCTTTGTTTTTTACTTTTTCATTTAAAGGTATATTACATAATATATAAATTAAATTATAAGATTTAAGTCTTACTCGATATAAAATCTTTCTTTTGGTAAGAAAGGTAATTTGTAAGAAAATTTTAAATTCAGTTTATCAACTGTAATCGAATGAATAAACGTGAACTCTATCAAAAAATCTTTCAGAATTCTATCAAAAGTTTTCTTTTGGAAATGTTTCCAAATGTAAAAGTTTCATTTAAAAAAAAACTGCAACCAAAAATATTTTTTTGAGTACTAAAGTAGATTTTATTTGTTTAAAACATTGCCAATACATTTTAAAGACGTTGGAAATTAACCGTGTAGGGTTTGGTGTAATTTTATTGTAATTTTTCCAAAAATGCATACTGTGCCATATTTACAAATGTGCTACCTTATATAATGAGACTTTCTTTTCGATTAACAGTTTCTTATCAAATGTAATTTATAGTATATAAAAACATTAAAAGAATTCCGATTACGGAATATTAAAAAAAGCTGAGATGAAGAAAGAAATCAGATTAACTACTCTTCCGTAATCGGATCCTGAACCAATGTTGGTGTCAAACATAATCGATTTTAGAAGAATATGGTTTAAATTGAATGTATTAAAAGTACATTAAAAAACTACTTTAGAGCGAAATCACTCTTGCTAAATACATCAATTGAGAGTGACCCGATTACGGATGATTACTCAATAGCTTTAATTTTCTACACATAAATGAATGTGTCGCAATTTGAATTACAAGTGCACATTCTGGAGCATAATTATCGAAGAGAGTCTAATAAGGAGTGTTATCAAGATATATACTTCAAAATTGAGGTACATAGCCACAAAAAATATATGAAATACTCACACCATCTCTATCAGTTTCTCCCTATTTGACGGAGACATAGAATTCATTTCAGGATCAATAAACGTCAGGTGGTGAAAACAACTTAAATTACACTATGTCATTTAAAAAAACGAATTTTTGGATGATTTTATATTCTTTCTTTAATCAAAATGGATTAGGATTTATTTAAACAATATCTATTTTTTTAAATGTCAACCGATGTTTTTTAGTTGATAGCTATATAAGTATTGCTATTAGCATATTAATGTTTTTCTACGATAAAATCAGTATCCAGTGAGATGCTTATCCTGATAAAACTACATTATAAGTTGAAACCGCACCACGTACTACAATAAACAAATGTAATCAATATAAAGAATTGCAAACGTAAAGTTAGCCAGAAAACTTGGTGGGGGTGGAGTCGTACTTTTATGCAATGGAATTTATTTCTTAAAACAATTGTAAGGTTATCCTTTAAATAACTCCAATTACAGTTTCTAAATAATTGTAGAATAATTGTAATAAATATAAAGAATAATTGCAATAAATATAAAGAATATTTGTAATAAATATAAAGAATAACTGCAATAAATATAAAGAATATTTGTAATAAATATAAAGAATAAGGTAATAAAGCTAAGGTTATTCTTTAAGGAACACCATTGCATGAAACAGCGCTAAACCTTTAACGCTTTCTAAATGTTATATTGCCTGAAACTCTTGGAAACATTACATGATCATTATATATGTAACTTAAACTATATAAATTTAGTATTGCAAGATATTAGGTGGTATGTGAAGCGAAAGCAAAATAAAAATGTGAATTACACACCTGACGTTGATAGCCCTGATCACTAGATTTACAAGATACAGTATGTAAAATGTGTCAGCTCTTTACTTGTAATTATGTTACATTAATTACAATTCAAACTTCTTTTTTCAGATGCTTTACAAATATTTTTATCCCTGACTCTGTAATAATGGACGAATTCTAGACTACAGAAACCGTGCTTCGAAAATACAGTGCTAATTTTAGTTCTGTTAAAATCAACTATTTTAAATTCGTTAGCTATTCTTGGTTTTTGAACAGAATCAAAACTTAAATTTTGTTTTCAGGTACTTTCACTACCATGAGAAGTAAACTTTCCCAAAGATATGAAGTAAGTCACCTGATGATAAAAGCTGTTAAGCATTTCTCCTGAAACTATGAAAGTCCTCTCTTCTCATCATTTGCCAAAAAAGATCTGCTTTTATATACGTCTGATGTATCGTCGTTTTGTTACAAATTTTCATGTTCAGTTTATAAAATTCTATTTTTCAGGCAATCTCACAACACTTACAAAGGTGAATGAGCCTGCTTCTGGTCATCTGAAGACAGAAGATTAGAATTAAGAGCCCCATATTCGCTTCGTCGTCTAAATTCGTTGCTTATTGTGAACTTTAGTGCAAATTGCTGATGCATCTTTGCAAACGGATGAATCACTTCGGTACTTCCTACATGAGTATTGATAGTGATGTGAAAAGGAAATGATGCTTTTAGGCGGTGTATTTTTTCATTCAGACCTTGAGGAGAAGCTCGTGACTGTTCTTATTCATATTCAGAACGATATTTTGTTGTCATGCCTGATACGGAGTACATGAGTGCTACTTCTGGATTGGAGCCTGTTTGTCATGATGAATATCTGCACAATAGTCAGGACAGGAGAAAACAACATGTTTTTAATGCATTTTGTCCTAATTTCGTCCCCCATAAATTCTCTATTAAATGGTCAGCCAAAAGTGGCAACTTCAAAACATGCAAGGCAAGTACTGACAATCCAACATTTTACTTCCACTCTCATTTTTTTAAAGGGCAGACATAATAATGACTGAAAAAAGGAATCATTTTATTCCGGATAGAGTCACTTAAAATTTCGTAAGAGCAAAACCAGCAGTTATAATAACACCAGAAGAAACAACTAAATTTCGATGTAAAAATTACCTTCCTCTAATCCAAAGGAAATTCCAATTTTAAATGATGTACAAAGTGTTTTACAAGTCCTTTCACATTTCAGAAGTTCAAGAAAAATTACCAAATTGTCGTATCGGAATTCGGATTTTTTTTCTCTTTTTTTAGAAAAGAGCAATTACTACAATGTGTTGTGCTGTAATTCATTCTATTTTAAAATAATTTGTGAAACACATTCATCATGGCTCTTTTTTTTTTTAACTGTCACTATACCTTTTTTCCTTTCAGGATTATTTAATAAATGAAATTATCTGCTTCTTAAAAGCATTCATCCTTTTTTTACTAAATTCTCTTTGCTCTTCTACCTATAATTTTGAATAAATTTCGGTATGAATGTTACTTGTGCTTTTTCTACATACTTCCTACTTCAAATAATGTACAGGGTGTCCTACAAGTTTATTGACATTTCAGAAGCTTGTAAAAAGTTTTTCAATCGCCGTACCGCTGTGCGGCGTTATAATTATTTTTCACTTAAGATGATTTACTCTTGTAATTTTCACTGTAAAACACTTCATTCTCAAATACTTTGTAAATTATTCCGCTTCTTTAAAAAAATAAATAAATTAAATTAAATTTTCTGTTTCTTGAAAAGACTAATACCAGTTTCTTTTTCTTTTGTCACACAGACACACACATATATATATATAATTTATTTGTATATTCTATGTACATTTCTACTTTTTCTTTAGAGTCAAGATTTACTATTAAGAACAAAAACAGACATTACTGAGTGAAAAATATTTTTACCATCTTCATTTATACAAAAAAATTACCATTGTAGAAATGCATAAATCTAAGCTTCAATTCAATTTTTATAGAAACAAATATGCATTTGCGGATAATATGAAACTGTACACAGTTGGCATTTTGTAAATAAAATTAAGCTGTTTTAGAAAATCTAAATTTCACGAAAACCCCGTTGTTACAAAGTATATTTTTTGAAATTTTCTTTTGATAATAAAATCAAATGTCAGAGAAAAATGTACAATTTAATAGTAAACAGTTAAGCTAAAAGGATTTCTGTAAATTAAAAAAATATATATATCACTACACCAATTATACAGCACCTTTCCTTCGATTATTTTTTTGACTTTTCTTCATATAAGTCATATGCTTGCGATTTGTCCAAATTTCTAATAAGAACCAAAAATATATAAAAAAGTCGGATAAAAGATTATAAATGAGAGGATACTAAAACAAAGAAAATTTTCGATTTTTTGAAAAAACATTTATTCTTGTTTGATTTTCTTTTCTTTTCTGTTTTCTTTTTCTTTTTTTTTCTCTGTGAATTCTACGTGAATTGTCACTTATCCCTTTGAGGATGTCCAGAATTTTCAAGTCAAGAGCAGAAATTTTTTTAGGGTGATAAGAATATGTTTATTAATCTCATTTAAAAAAAAGCGTAATATGCAATTTTGATAATACATAAAACTAAGATTATATTCTCTACATACAGTGATGAAAGCTCTGCGCCACAGTAGGCCGTTTGTCACCACTAAATTCCAATAGTATTCTTTGCCTTGCTAAATATCTGATGTTCTGCCCTTTCATAACATGAAGATTACTATTATAATTTAGTGGTGAAAAGTGGTCTGCTGGGGTGCAGCGTTCTCATCTAGTCTGTTTAAAGAAACAATTATATTTGCGGATTTTAAGAAACTACGTCTACAGTTGGCATTTTGGATCTAGAATAAAAAAAAAGTTTTGGCACATCCAAATTTCAGGAAAATACCGTTGTTAGAAACATTTTCTTAATTTAATAATTTTAATAAACTTACATTTCAGAAAAATATGTATTATTCGTATATAAATGGGTAAAGCTATAATAAATTTTATGAGGAACATTTTGTGCCAAATTAATTAAACATGAGTATCAGCAAAGACTTTTCTTCCTTTTTTCTTTCGATTTTCCTGCATATAGTTCATTTTCTTGCGTTTTGAATATATTTCGACTGTAAGAACGCAAAATGATATAAAATAACCACATAATAGGAATATAAATGCAGGCGCAAGATCTGTAAGTGTCAGTTTTCTGTTAGTTTCATATTCAGGAAATAGTGAGGACATGTCCCTTTTAGCCAAAAATAATCCATCGCTGACATACTTAAAGTAAATGCCTGACGCCATTATTTTATGTACAAATGAATCCAGCAGATCTTTGCAACAAAAGCCTTTTCGGGACACCATTCCATGCATAGTTTCATGAAAACGGTCTTCTGAGAAAAATTCATCGTCCAGCATGCCAAGAAATTTGGTCTGCATAATAAAAGCAAGATTTTGCTTTTGACTCGCGTGCAAAAAATTTTCGAAAGGTTGCCCGTAAGATAACTTATTCTTTACAATGTCTGTTGCGATTACTCGTAAATGTTCTTGTTTTGAGTTCTTCCAGTAATCTACAACACCTGAGTCCAGATTGGCAACGCAATGATAATTTCCACTTTCTACAGCTAAAGCCAAGTCTGAAAGATGCTTAATTTTAATGACAGGTGGAATTGAAAGAAAAGATAAAAATACGGAATCGTAAGACAAGCAAAGAATCATAGCGCCTACAACCCACGAATAAACGAGGAGTTTCTCGACAAGCGACGAAGGTCTTATAAGGGAATTTTGCTTCATCAATATTGCAAAAATGTGAAAACAAATAGTGTTGAATGTATATTTTCTTTTCAATATGGTATAACTTACTATTGGCATCGCAATTAAAACCGCTATTATTGTTAGCCATACAGACAACGAAAACGTTTGAAAAATGCCAAAAACGTGTGGTTTATATACCGGTTTTCGAGTAATAAATGTGTAATCTTCCAACTTGTACGGGTAAGAGAAATCCATATTCTCTGAATCATAGTTCTTCATATACTCTGGAATTACTCCAACATCAATTTGTGAACAATTTATTTTCTTTAATAATCCTCTCAAAGTACCATTACGGCAAGAAATATCATCCTTATAAATTATAACAAAATTAATTCTGTCAAAATATTTCGTATATTGTTGAAGGTATTGCATAAGTGCAAGAAGTAATCGACCGTATGGGCGAAATATCGATGATAAAAATGAAATTATCTCACCATCGGTTGCATTTGGATGGGGCAGAATACCACCGTGTGGATCCGTGTATCCAAGGAATATTGTTTTCTTGGATTCCATATCCAGATAATATTCCAGTAAATATAATATTGCAGAAAATAATGCGTACAATTTTTTAAAAATCAAAATACACTTTAATATTTATAATATTTAAATTATGAATCAGAATTACTAATTTTCAAATGTAATTAAAAAAACACAATGCTTATTTATACTTTTTATTCTTATTGTAAAACTAATAATTAAAAAAAAATTGCATCCTCTTTATTTTTATTTTCTGTTTTAAGAATAATGTAAACAAATTTATAGCGTTGATTGATACATAATAATCAGTCTTAATAAATTAAAAACATCAAATGCTTTTATTTATTAATCTGAAAATACTAAAATACGAAAGCGATTCTTGGATGTATTATTACCCTTATTAAACATATCTATCATCTGATATTCCAGATTTTTTTAAAGGATAATTATATTTATAAAATTGTTTTTAAATCATTTTTCATTCTATTGAAAAAGTCATTTTGCTAAAACCAACAGAATATAATCAAAACACACTTTCTTTTGTATTTAATTATTGAAGCTAAACAGGAACAATAATGATGCATGAAGAATTTGAAAATATTACAAAATAGAGTTCTGAAATCAAGTATAAAATTATTCACCAATTTCCTTAATTTCAGTTCATTAAAATATAAATCAAATCAGTTCATTTTTTAAAAAGTACCATCGTTCAAAGATTTGTAGATATTTTTACATGAAAATTTATTTAAAAAGAAGCATGAGATGAAAGCATTCATTTTCCTTCCAGTTCTGCATACATATTTTATGCAGAATATGTGTTGTAGAGTAATAAGAAGTCGCAATAAGGAGTCATACGTACACGTAAATAAAATTTTCCGAAAATATAATTTTAAGAACTTGAAACGTTGTTTTTCTACTTCCAAATTGCTGAAAAAAAAATCAGAGTTGAATAACGTCGATAACATACATATTTATGTACGTTATATATACATACATACATATATATATATATATATATTTATGTACATAATATTTTAAGAAAAAGTTAATGTCATCTTTTGTTTTGTTCGAGAAACCTGTCTGCCGCCATACCATGTACAAACACACTATGATATACTCGTTTTCCCAGTAAAATACTGTTTATTATTTTTCATCTCAATGTAACGATTTGTAATTTAAATTTTTATTTTGTAAATCGATATTAAATCATGTCTAAAAGCGACATTCTTCAACTCCATTTACAAATTAGATCCACAATTTGGGAGTGTTTTCAGATTACCATAGATATATAGACTTTTTTGTTTTTTGTTTTTAACTCGCATTAAACTGTATCGTAACATAGCGTAACAAGCGCCCAGAAAAATTTAAAAACTTGACATTGAGTTTTTCGTATAATGCTAATACTTAAACAAATGATAAAATTATTTCAAATGGAATTGTAAAATTAAAATGAAATGGTTTTGGTGTAATTCCATATCGTTTTTCATTTAATTCATTAAAGTTTCAGAAAATATTACCCACAAAATTTTTTAGTAAAAAAATTATTTATAATAAAAATATATTCTAATTATTTTGAATATTAGAAAACATGAATAAAAGTTTGCAACATTCAAATGAAATTTTTTAAAAAACCATGTATTTTTGTACTTTTTTTTTCATGATAGAAAATTAATGATTCGAAAACAATTGTATCCTCTTTATTTTTATTTTCTGTTTTAAGAACAAAGTACAAAAAATTACCACACTGACTAATGCATAATAAACCAGTCTTAATAAATTGAAAACCATCAATTTTTCTATTCATTAATTTGAAAATTGTAAACCCCGAAAGCCGTTCTTGGATGTAATTTTATCGTTATAATAGATATCTATCATCGAATATTCTATTTTTTTTTTTCATTTTGGGAACAGACCTGCCTTTCACAAACTTGTTTTTAAAGTCATTTTCATTCTATTGGATAAGTCATTTTGCTTACATCAAATTCATTATAATCTTAACAAACTTTCTTTTGATTTTAATTGTTGCAGCTGAACAAAAGAGGAACACTAATGATGCATAAATAATTTGAAGTATTACAAAATAGAGTTCTGAATTTAAGTATTAAATTATTCACCAGTTCTTTTTTCTATTCAGCTCATTAAAATATAAATCAAGTTAAAAAGTACCATCTTTCATAGATTTGTAAACCTTTTTTATATAAAAAATCCGTTTACCTTCGAATACTCTATACCTTTTTCTGTACATTAGAACGCTGATTTGCATATACAATACGCTACGTTTTACTCTGCGATAATCATGCAAGTATTTTGTACAGGAGTTGGATTTCTTCAGGTACGTTTTATAGGATTTAGTTAATACAGAAAAAGTTGAGACAGGATTCAGATGATACTAGAAGTAAACCCCGGATGTTATTAGTAATGAAGTTTCGATTTTACTATATTTGTCTTTTAGGATTACAACATGAGTTATCGAAATGAGTTATCGAACACATTTTTAATAGGCTATTTCGTGCTAATAAATATAAAACTGTGCACGCATACTTCTGAATATCAGATAATCGTTATAGAGATCATTTCAATAACAAATCATGCACGTTCGTAAATAAGATTTTGTTTGGAATTTTCCGAAAACATGAATTTAAAACTTGCAAACATTGACTTTGTCGATTTTTGAGAAAAAGATCAAAGTTTAATATTATCCGCAAAGTACATATTTTTCTATGTTATGTATAATAGTTTCAGAACAAATTAGTGTCAACTTTTCCTGTGCAAGAATTGTGTTTGCTTCCGTATCACATAGCTACACAATGCGATGTATTTGATTTAAAAATAAAACATTGCTGTTTATTCTTCACCTAAATCTAATGACTTGTAATTTAAATAGTTTTATAAAAGTTTATAAGTCAATAATGATGGCATGTCTAAAAAGGACGTCGGTAAGCCCTATTTATAATTTAGGACCCAGTTTATGATTAGTTTTTAATTTATCCATATAACTTTATTGGCTTTTCTTTTTAAAGTCGCATTAAAATCAGGCGGAACAAGCGCTTGGAAAAATATAAAAACTTAACTTTTATTTTTTTCGTTAAAAACGTTTTTACGTTAAAAGAGTTGAATATGTGTTTGTATAAAATCAAATAACCTTCAATGTTTGCTGTATCTTTCACCATGACTGCATGAAAAGTAAAAAGAAAAATATTTTTATTTTGTCCTTAAACTTTAGTTTTTCTGCTTTATCATTACCAGTCTTTAAGTCAGACATTTTTTCTGTGAATAGAACTTTATTGAGTTCTGGTAAAGATTGTGGATTTTGGCTATTAATGTGTCGAAAACTTTTGGGATGGCACATTTACCATTGGGATGACACATTAAAAGTAATATTTTACATTCGATTCGAGTACATTATTGTGGGGTTGTATATGATACGGAGGCAAACAGAGTTCTTCCGCAAGAAAAGTTGACATTAACTTTTTCTGAAAATAATACACAAAAAAGCAAAAGTGTGTATTTTATCGATGACACTGAGTTTTTCCTACTACAAAAACAATGTTTGGCAGTTTTAAACTCATGTTTGTGCAAAATCTAAAATAAAATGTTAGTTACGAACATATATGATTCACTGTTAAAATAATCTGAATAACGATTATGGACGCGAAAGAAAATGTGATATTCAGCAGCATGCGTGCAAAATTTTATACTTATCAACAGTAAATAACATATTAACAGCTGTGTTCAATAACGAATTGAACAAGTTACAGTTTAAAAGAAATAATATTGTAAAATCTAAACCTCATTACACTAACATTTGTGGTTTCATTTTAGTACTATCTGAATCCTGTCTCAACTTTTACTATATTAGCTGGATCTTATCAAACGTATCTGGAGAAATCCAACTGCTGCACAAAATACATTGATGCATGATCATCGCAGAGTATTGTATATGTAAATCAGTGTTCTAATGTACAGAAAAGATAGACAGAGTTCGAAGGTAAACTGATTTTTTATATAAAGAGATTTACAAATCTACGAAATGTGGTACTTTTTGAAAACTAACTTACTTGATTTATATTTTAATGAACTGAAATGAAAAATAATTGGTGAATAATTTTATACTTAAATTCAGAACTCCATTTTGTAATATTTTAAAATAATTTATGCATAACTATCGTTAACCTTTTGTTCTGCTGGAATAATTAAAAACAAAAGAAAGTTCGTTTAGATTATAAGCAAATTTAGATTATAAGAAAAATGACTTTTACAATGGAATGAAAAATTATTATAAAAACATGTTTATGAAAGGAAGGCCTGTTCCCGAAATAAAAATATATTAGAAAATGGAATGATAAATATGTATTATAACGATAAAATTACATCCAAGAATGGCTTTCATGGTTTACAATTTTCGAATTAATAAATAAAAACAATTCAATTGATTAATTTTTCAATTTATTAAAACTGGTTTTTTTATGCATCAGTCAGTGTGGTAAATTTTTGTACATTGTTTTTAAAACAGAAAGTTACAATAAAGAGAATGCAATTTTTTTTTTCAATCATTACTTTTCCAGTATGAGAAGGAAGTAAAAAAATACATGGTCTTTTTAAAAATTTCATTTGAATGTTGTAAACTCTTATTCCTGTTTTCTAATATTAAAAATAATTAAAATGTATTTTTATTATAAATGATTTTTTTTTTACTAAAACATTTTGTAAGCAATATTTTCTGGAGCATTAATGAATTAGATGAAAAAGTATATGGAATCCCAGAAAACAATAATTCTTGCATACAATAAGCCAAGCAGTCTTTCTCTACCCCATCCAAATTCAACTTATGATGAGGCGATAGCATTTTTGTCATCGAAAATTCGCCCACACGGTCGGTTACTACTTGCACTTATGCAGTACCTTCGACAATATACAACAGAATTTGACAGAATTAATTTTGCTATCTTATATAAGGATAAAATTGATTGCCGCATAGGAAATTTGAGAGAAATATTAAAAAAAATAAATTGTTCGCAAGTTCATGTTGGAGCAATTCCAGAATATATGAATAACTCTGCTTTAGAGAGAAGAGGTTTTTCTTACCCGTACAAGTTGGAAGACTTTACATTTGTTACTCGAAATTCGGTATACAAACCACACATTTTCGGCATTCTTCGAACGTTTTCGTTGTCTGTATGGCTAACCATAATAACGGTTTTAATTGCGATGCCAATAGTAAGTTATACCATATTGAGAAGGAAGTATTCATTCAACAAAATTTCTTTTCACGTTTTTGCAATACTGATGAAGCAAAATTCCATTGTAAGACCTTCTACGCTCATGGAGAAATTCCTTGTCTATTCGTGGGTTGTAGGGTGTATGATACTTTGCTTGTCTCACGATTCCGTATTTTTATCTTTTCTTTCAGTTCCACCCGTCACTAAAATTAAGCATCTTTCAGACTTGGCTTCAGCTGTACAGAGTGGAGATTACCATTGCATTTCCCATCTGCAATATGGTTTTGTAGATTACTGGAAGAACTCAAAACAGGAACATTTACGAGTAATCGCAACAGACATTTATAATAATAAGTTATCTTACGGGCAACCTTTAATGAATTTTTTGAACGAGAGTCAAAAGCAGAATCTCGCTCTTATCATACAGACCAAGTTTCTTGACATGCTGGATGCTGAAAAACTCTTTTTCTCAGAAGACCGTTTTCATGAAACTATGAATGGAATGTGTGAGATGAATTCTCACATTTTTTTAGTTTGCCGTTCTTTTAATGTTTTGTTTATCGGCATTTTTGTGCGTGCGTATTACGGTGCTTCGCTATTTATCTTTATTTTAGCCCTCGTGCTTTTTTTAAATACTGCTTCATTCATTCTTTTTAGCGATACTTTGTCCCCATCGGCGGTTTGTTTACATTGCATCGGAATACGCACGCACAAAAATGCCGATAAACAAAACATTAAAAGAACGGCAAACTAAAAAAATGTGAGAATTCATCTCACAATAAGTAAAATGATCCCCTATACGCCAACGCAGCAACACGTCAGAGCTTTTGAAAATCCTACGTACGGCGAGATTTAAAAAGAGCCGCTCCAACGGTGAATCAAGGTCAGAGCCATGCATACTGCGCATGCGCGACTGCCGCCGATGGAGGAGAGAGCGATAACGGCTGCGGAAAAAAACTAACAATGCGCGTGCGCCGCGAACGAGGTTCCGATGCAATGTAAACAAACCGCCGATGGGGACAAAGTATCGCTAAAAAGAATGAATGAAGCAGTATTTAAAAAAAGCACGAGGGCTAAAATAAAGATAAATAGCGAAGCACCGTAATACGCACGCACAAAAATGCCGATAAACAAAACATTAAAAGAACGGCAAACTAAAAAAATGTGAGAATTCATCTCACAGAATGGTGTTCCGAAAAGGCTTCTGTTGCAAATATCTGCTGGATCCATTCGTACACAAAATAATGGCTTCAGGTCTGTACTTTAAATATGTTAGCGATTTATTATTTTTGTCCAAAAGGGCATTGTCTTTAGCTGATCCGGCATATGCAACTATTAATAGAAAACTGACACTTACAGATCTTGCCCCCGCATTTATAGTCCTGCTATGTGGTTATTTTATATCTTTTTTGGTTCTTATCGTCGAAATATATTCAAGTCGCAAGAAAATGAACTATATGAAGAAAAAAAAAAGAAAAAAGGACGAAAAGTCTATTCTGTTACTCATATGTAACTAGTTTGGTTCAAAATATTCCTCGTACAAAATATAATATAGCTTAACCCATGTCGATGCGAATAACACATCTATTTTCTGAAATGTAAGTTTATTAAAATTATCAAATTTAGAAAATGTTTCTAACAATGACCTTTTCGTGAAATTTGGATGTGCGAAAGCCTTTTTTTATTCTACATCCAAAATGCCAACTGTAGACGTAGTAGTCTTATATACGCAAATATATTTATTTCTTTAAATAGAAAGGAATAAAAGCGCTGTGCCTCAGTAGACCGATTGTCACCACTAAATTATAATAATAATCTTCTTATTTTTAATTGCAGAATATCTGATACTTAGTAAGGCGAAGAATACTGAAATTTAGTGGTGATAAACGGACTACTGTGGCGCAGCGCTTTCATCCCTGTAAACAGAAATTTGAATCATAGCTTTGTGCGTTGTCAAAATGACATTTTTTTAAATTATAAAACGTGAATAATAAACACATTCTTATCCCACTAAAGTATTTTTCTACAGTAGATAATAATTCTGGACATCCTCGAACGGATAAATAAAAATTCACATAGAATTTACAAAGAAAAAAAGAAATGAAACAGGCATAAAAATTTTCAAGAAATAGAAAATTTTCTTTGTTTTAGTATCCCCGTATTTATATTTTTTTATCGCACTTTTATATATATTTTTTTTGGTTCTTGTTGTCGAAATTTTATCAAATCGCAAGAACATGAATTAGATGAAAAAAACTCACTGCATAATTAATCTAGTGAAAATTTACACATATATATATATATATTATAATTTATAGAAATTCTTTTAGATTAAATTTTTACTGTTAAATTATACTTTTTTTTTCTCTGAAATTTGAGTTTATTATAAAAAGAAAATTTCAAATATATAGCCTTTGTAATATCGGCATTTTCGTAAAATTTACATTTTTTTAAAGCATTTTTATTTAATTTACAAAATGCCAACTGCGTACAGTTTCCTATTATCCGCAAAATATATAATTGTTTCCGTAAAATATTGATCTGAAGCTCAGATTCATTCATTACTACAATGGTAATTTTTTGTATAAATAGCGATATTAAAAATACTTTTCACTCAGTAATGTATGTTTTGCTCTTGATAATAAATCTTGACACACTCAAAAAGGAAATGTGGAAGTTTACACAGAATGTACAAATATTATATATGTATATATATATATATATATATGCGTGTGTGCGTGTGCGTGTGTGTGTGTGAAAAGAGCAAAATAAACTGGGATGAATCTTTTCAAGAATCAGAAAATATCGTTTAATTAATTTTTTCTTTCTTAAAGAAGAGAAATATTTTACAAAGTATTTGAGAATAAAGGGATTAGCTGTGAAAATGAATCAGAGTAGATTTATCTTAATTGAAAAAAAGGTATAACGTCGCACACCGGTTCGACAATTGGATAACTTTTACAAGTTTCTGAAATGTCAATCAACTTATAGGACACCCTGTACATTATTTGAAGTAGGAAGTATGTGGAAAAAGCACAAGTAACATTCACAACGAAATTTCTTTGAAAGTATAAGTGGAAGTGCCAAAAGAATTTTGTAAAAAGGGGATGAATGCTTTTAAGAAACATTTACTAATCGTTCATTTAATATTCCGGAAAGAAATAAAGATATTGACGGTTTTTTTAAGAAAGTGCCACGGTGAATGTCTTTCACAAATGATTTCAAAATAGGGTGAATTACAGCTCGAAAATAATAGTTATTGTTGTTATCTAAAAAGAGAAATAACTCTGCATTCCGATACGACAATTTGGTATGAATTTCTTGAATTTCTGGAATGTGAACGGACTTGTAAAACACTCTGTACATTATTTAAAATTGGGATTTTCATTGGATTAGACGAAGGTAATTTTTACATCAAAATTTCGTTAACTTCTGGTATTCTTCAAACTGCTGTTTTACCTCCTATGAAATTGTAAGTGACACATTCATGAGAGAAGTATTCCTTTTTTTCAGAAATCATCCTTATTTCTGTTCTATAAAAAAAAAAAAACGAGAGCAGAAGTAAACTGTTGGGTTACCCTTACTTGCCTTGCATTTTTTGGAATCAACACTTCTGGCTGATCTTTTATTTGTGAGGTTTATGTGAGACGAAATTAGGATTAGAAATATCAGAAACATTTTGTTCTCTCCTGCCCTAACTAAGTTGATCATGACAAATATGCACCCAATCTACAAATAGCACTCATGCACTCCGTATCATGTGGCAACAAAATCATGTTCTGAATATGAATAACAGCTGTAAAGAGCTTCTCCTCAAACTATTAATTAAACTATAATGAAGATATTTTAGCGATATTTTCATCCTATTAACTTTGCTTTGTGTGAAATAGATGAATTTAATCAGTGTCACAGTGTATTTACTGTCAGCTGCATTCTGAATAATAAAAAGTGTAGCTTTGGTGTTGTTTGCACTACAATTTTCTAGCACATCTTGACATATTTCATATGGAACAAAGTAAGTCTGATGTTTGAATATATCGTATTGGAAAACGAAAATGCAGATTCAAGTTGGAGCCAGATACATTGTATTTTTGAAAAAGTGGATTGCGATCCTCATTTTCCATACAAAAACGGTTTGTCTTGTTACTTATTATAATCCCTGAAAGCTGCGTATTATCTTCGATTATGTTTAGAAACACCCTGTTGTGAAAAAGAAAACCATATTCAAGAACTTGCATTTATTGATCATTTGTTCCTATGAATGTTGTCATTAACAGTTCATTTTCTTAATTGTTACTTTAAAAAACAGCAAATAAATAAAGCAAAAACAGTCTCTGTTATTTAAATATGATTCTTTTTTTTTTTTTTTTTTTTTTTTTTTTTACTTCCTGAATATCTTTATTTATTGACAGTTAAAAATAAAAAAAATTCTAAGATTTTGAAAAATATTTTTAAAAGCATTTTCTTTAAGTATTCGGCTTGATCTTAGGCCAAACCGAATATTTGGCAGACAGAATAGTTTGGTATTCGGCAAACCGATTAGTTTGATATTCGGTCTAACCGAATATTCGGTAATATGATCGAATAAGCGGAATACCAAATTTTCAGTGCATCCCTAGTTTCAATCTTCTAGCGTAATCTACTATATATATAAAACACAAACGGAAATTTCGTTCCGTTCCTTTATAACTCGAGTTTCACTGAATGGATTTTGATGGATCTCACGTTATTCTATAGATAATTTTTCAGGGAAGGTTTTAGTATATAACATATTGTTCTACGTACATTAGTTACATAATTATGATAGAAAGTTCTGTTATTTTGGCCGAAAAGGTTACCATTGCTAATTTTTTGGCGATCATTATTGTTGCAGAAAGAAATGAAAAGTCTATACATCTCGAAAAATAAAAGAAAAACTGTTGCTAATTTTATTTTTAAAAAAAGAAAGAAAAAAAAGAGAAAAGAAAGAGAAAGAAAAAAAAAAAGAGTTTTGATGAGAGATAATATTATAAAATGAAAATATTTAATTTAAACATGATTAGGAATGTTCGTAATACTTAAAAAATTATTCAAGGGGCAAGATTACTATTGAAACAAAATTTGGCGATTTATCTTTTGTTTTTGGCGATTTTGATTTTACTTTTGACCCCAAACAATTTGATTTTAAACCAAAAGGTGTTTCTTTTTTTGTTGCAGAAAGAATTGAAATGGCTTTACATCTGGAAAAATAAAAGAAAAAACTGTTACTAATTTTATTTAAAAAAAGAAAGAAAAAAAGAAAAACAGTTTTGATGAGAGATTTTAAGCCAAGAGATGTTTTTTCAAGTGTACGACAGCATTTTTGCAGTATTTTTTTTGGTACTTTTTGGTTAGCCGGGCACCAGTGATAGATATATACATGTATATATACACACACATATATATCTACACAAATACATATGTATATACATACATATATATACACTTATATATATGAATATATACATAGATATATGTATATACATATATATTTATGTATGTACATATATCACTGGCGCCCGGCTAACCGAAAAGTACGTTTTTTTACAAACTATATTAATTATTCAAATTATACAAACTATATTAATGGCAATATACTTCTATTTACTTCTACATTCACGAAATTTCTTTCCGGCTGCTGATAACTCGAGTTCTGCTGAATGGATTTTCGTAGAACTTAAACTGTAAGATAATTTTTCAGGGAAGGTTTTATTGCATCACATATCGCTTTACGTAGCTTAGTTATAGAATTATTATGGAAAGTTCAACAATCAGATCAATCCGATTACGAAAAATTAGCCTTTTTAAAAGATTTTGCCGAATGGATTTCGATGGATCCTGCACTGTTAGATAATTTTCTAGGGAAAGTTTTATTACATAACATATCATTCTACGTTGCTTAGTTCTAGAATTATAGGGGGAAATTCGAAAATCGGGTGACCATTTTTAAAAAAAAATCAAATATTAGCCTTTTCAATATTTGATTCCGATTATGAAAGATTAGCCTTCTGAAAAAGTTCTACTGGGGGGATTTTGATGAGAATTATATTGTTTGTTAGTTAGATGTTATTTCAGGAATGGTTATAGTGTACTACATATTGTTCTACGTTATTAGTCAAACAGTTATGTGTGAAGGGTTTATAGTCAGGTGAACCCGATTCCGAAAGATTAGCCTTTTTGAAAGTTTTTACCCGGGCGTATTTTTTCCTACTTGCATTGTATTAAGTAGATAATTTGTAAGGATGTTATGTGGAAAAGTTCTATAATCAGATGAACCCGATTATCAAGGATTAGCGTTTATAAAAACTTCTACTGAATGGATTTTGTTAGTTAATTTGTTTGCATTGTTAGTTCGATAATTTTTAGTGATCTTTTTAGTATATTGCATATAGTTTTATCATTCTTTAGCAAACCCTAACTGTAAATGACCAAATAAAAGAGTTGGTCCTTACCATATAAAATTTTGACTGCACATTAGAAAATATAATACCGGAATGACGTGATTTTTAAGTAATGTGGAAGGATATTCCAGGTAAATATGCAGATTGCTTTCAAATACAAGGTCAAATTAAACGATATCATTCGTTTGATTCAAGATTCATTTGTAGAAACCGACCAGCGCAGTGGGCGTAGCTTGCTAGTATATTATATTTAATTCCCTTTTTGATAAACTTTATTCGGAATTCGTGAGTGTTTTTATTATTCTCGCAATTTTTTATTGTGATTTTTAGAGTGTTTTTGCGTTACGTTCTATGTTTTGATAGGACCGGGCAACGTCGGGCGGGTTAGAGTCCTGTGCGGGTCGCGTTCTATTCGTCCCGAACCCAAAAATTCCATTTGAAGTCAACCCGCAACCCGACCCGAACCCGCCTAAATAATTTTCGTCGACCCGCAATCCGACCCGAATCCGCCCAAACAATTTTCGTCGACCCGCAGTACTTCATCCAGCAACCCGACCCGATCCCGAAATGAAAGAAAATTACTTAATATTTTAATGCAATTATGAAAAGTAATCTATAATTATATCTCTAAAACGAATTTTATCTTTTATATAGAAAAACGGACATATACACATTCTTTACTATTCAAACATAATAAAACTTCTGAATAACGGACACCTCGAGATCGCTGAATAGAATTCTGCTTCGAGTGGGGTTTTTGCCTACTTTTTTTTTTTTTTTTTTTTTCTAGCAGAGGTGTCTAATTTTCTTTATGCGGGTCGGGTTCACTCTAGAATATTTCTTGCGGGCAGACCCGCAACAACGCGATCTGGCGCCTGGTGTGGAAAAAATAATTAAAATAAAGGTGAAGGAAAAGTAATTAATTATCTGGACTACAGAGTTGAAAATTTTATTAAATGCAAAAAAATTGCTTAATAAAATTGACATTAAAAATTGGTCAAATTTTATAAATCAAAATTTACCTTGTTTTTAAATTATTTCGTTATTTCGTCAAAGATTTTAATAGGAAGATTTTTTTAAAGCATAATATTAAACGACATAGCTGCAAAATCTTTTTTTTTTTTTTTTTTTTTTTTTTTTTTTTTTTTTTTTAAATAAAGTCAAATAAACATCAAATAGAAGCAAGACTAATAAGGCTCCTTAGTGTTCGAAAAATGGGGGGGGGGAGGGGGGTGTGTATAATATTTTAACAGAACTGAAATACTTACTTTGGAACAAAATTACTCCGTTGGTCGTAGCTTAGTTGTTATGGCGTCTGCTCGTTGATCCGAGGGCCCGGGCTCGAAACCGGGACGAGCTACGTTTGTTTTTCTCATTTTTTGTTTTATAAATATACTTATAATATAATTTAATAATCCCAATTAAAAATTTTAATATCGTACATTAATTATAATGTTAACATATGGAATTTTTCATTTAATTTATTTGATTTTCAAGCCTGATTTTGAGACATTAAATATTTCTCATCATTTAAAGAGTTTTTTAAACGGATCCATTATTGGCTAGTAAAAATTAAAAAATCGTTACAAAATCATACTTTATTTTATTAATTATAAATTAATTCAAAGCGTAATCATACGTATTACAAATTTAAAAATCTTTAATATACAAAAGAATATGTTGTAATTTAATTCTTATCTTAAATCGTATATATTATTTCTCCTGTCAACATCCGTTTTTCTAAGAAAATACGAAACGCAGATCGACGAATGGGATACCATATGAAAGGATTTTGAACAGGCTTCTGACATAGTGAAAATACATTTTCATAAAAAAGTGTTTTTGATTAAAATTTGCTGATAATTAAAAATCAAATCGGCATTGTTTTCATAAATGAAATGAAAGGTTTTCCTCAAGTTAGTGTTGCCACAAAAATACAATTCCGGATTATATCACTCTCAACAATGATTATAAAAAAATAAATAGCACAAAAAAGATAAAGTCTGACATTTCCGCACGTGTTTATTTTATATTTATGATTAAAAAGTGAAATTGAAATTGCAATGGTTAGGAGAAAAAGACACCATGGAGTGTCCCATGTTTTTTTTATGATGACGTCATCCTCTAATGCAGTTAAAATACGATTGATAATTTTTTTTTCCCTCGCGCGTGCCTTTTTGTAAGTTTGATTGAATAAATGACCTGATACCTACCGGCTTGACTAATGTTAGGGAATAGATATCGCAGACGCACCGGGACTGGCAATATTTTTTTGTGGTGCTATTTTGACGAGAAAACCCCTTTTTTGAATTACCTGTTAGGCCTAGCTTTCGAAAACATGTTAGTTTTATTTTATAATAAAATTGTATCATAATTGCATTTGAAAACACACACACATTTAATTTTATTATTACATAGTTTTATTTAACACACACATTATTTTTATTACACATATATTTAATTTAATTTATTAATTTTATAATATTTTATTTTTAATTTATTTACATACACATTTCATTTTATTATAAAATACCAAGTTGCCATACGAAGCAAAAGTCACCCGCAAAGCAAAAAATCGCCATTTTGGCGATTTAAAGAAACCCCGGTGCGTTTGCGACATCTGTACCAATGTACTTTACGGGTATTTTTATTATCAATGTTTCTTTAGAAGTTTAAATACATATATAAAAAATACTACAATGCTAAAAAATTTCGATTGCTATGCGAAATCCTCGCATAGGTCCACTGGTGTTAATATAATTTTGCTTCTTACTTTAAAAACAGAGTAGTATTATCATCGCATTGACTTCCGTTGTTAAGGCAATATATAAATGATGTTTCTTTAAAATTACGAATTGACACAATTGTTCAATATCATTGCATCGATAAAGCATATATGAAATACATTTTAAAAGTGATAAAAAAAAAAAACTGTTTAATGATGTTTTATACAACGATTTAGTTACAAATAAAAAATAAATAAGTAAGCACAATATTATAATTTTTAACTAGGATTATTAAATTATATTATAAGTATATTTATAAAACAAAAAATGAGAAAAACAAACGTAGCTCGTCCCGATTTCGAACCCGGGCCCTCAAAACAACGAGCAGACGCCATAACAACTGATCTACGACCAGCACAGTAATTTTATTACAAAGTAAGTATTTAAGATGTGTTAAATTATTAGACCACCTATTTCTTGAGAATTAAGGAGCGTTGTATAAATTTCGTCGAACCTGAGACTAAGGGGCTTCTTCTACCCTACAACATACATAAAAGTAATCAAAATCTGTGATTACCAAGCGTGATCCTTGTAAGACATATCTTCTTAAATAAATTTTCTGTTTTAGAACATGTTTATTTGTCTGGAAAAAACATTAAAAGGTTTGGCAGGTACGAAACAACTATTTTCATTACGATTTTTCTCAATAACTTTTTTTCTTTTTTTAAGAATTAAATTAAATGATCGTCAATTTAATTTTTGTTTCTTCTCTCGTTTTATGACTTAAAGAAAGAAAAAAAAAATCGAAAGTTGGTTGATATTAATATAAATTTTGAAGAAATATAGTTACTGCGACATCGATGTTTTCTGCAATTTTCAATGCAATTTAATTCATACCTAATAAAACTATCTCCGCAAACTAAAAACAAAGTAATGTAGCTTATTTAATTATATATAATAATAATATATCTATAATAACCTGAGAAACATATTGACAGAAAGTTGCGCCGACATTATGCTATTTCATGCAAATTCCATTAATCAGCTATATTCTGTCCATGAGCGCTGTGCTTAGCACTTTTTTTTTAGTTTAGACTTTTCACTGAATCAACATCCCACTACTTTCGAAGAAAAGGATCATGCAACGTTTTTAATGTGAAGGAAAGTTGGTTCTAACAACATCCTGATTCATGAAGGAAATTTATCAGCCTTTACGAAATTCTTTTTAACCACATCTTCTAATCAGGCTCTCATTACAGCCGCAGAAAACTATCGTGCAATGTTTTTAATTCGAACAAAGTTTGCGCTCACAACATCCTGTATAGATGAACAAAATTTAATTATAGAATCTTTTCACGTTAAACTTTATTATTTTTTACCTTCACTGCATCTTTAGATTTATATATTTATTTAGAGAGAAGGAGGGAGATTATTTAATAAAATTTAAAAAATAATAAGACATATAATTTTTTATACTCATGATTCAAAAGCTGTAAAAAATAATAATTTGAATGATCAAATAACGAACTATTTGTTTTATTTCGTTGCGGGCTGCGGGTCGAGTTAAATTATTTCGTGTTCGGGTTTGGGTCGGGTTCCGGCTCGACGATACCTATTTTGTCAGGTTCGGGTCGGATAGCAGGTTGACTTCAAATAGCTTTTTCGGTTTCGGGTCAGATACAACCGGCTGTTCTAGGACTCTATCGTTCAAGCAGTTTGTTAATCGGAGATGTCTATTATTCAGTAGTAAAAGCGTACAAATATAGAAGTGTTGGGAAATGAAAAAGTGATCGGTCAATAGAGGTGTACGTTATTCCAGAATGTCCGTTACAGATGTTTTATTGTATATATATATATATATATATTTCTCAACTAAAAAAATACTTTGGATATTTTTTTTAATCGGGTCAACTCGCACCCGACCCGCAAGAGTTTTAAAACTGAACCCGAACCCACAAAAATTAAGCTCAACCCTACCCGCAGTAAAAATGTAGAAGTCAACCCGACCCGCAACAAAAAAAATAATGCGTCAAACCGATTCGACTTGAATCGTGGGTCGGATCGGGTGCGGGTTAAAAAGGGTAACCCGACCCGATGCAGGACTCCAACCCAAATCCGAGGTATTTCAACCGGACCCGAAAGGTGCCACTATGAAAATTAATCAACAATTGTATCTCTAATACCATTTTTATGTTTTACATAAAAAAAAGAACAAACCTATATTCTACAATTAGTGAAACCTCTGAGCACCTTGGGATCGTTAAAAAGAGTCAAACATCGGGTCGGGTTATCCCGAAAAAAAATTTGTCGGCTTGGAATGAGTCTAATTTTTTTTTTCTGCAGGTTGATAGAAGAATTCTTTCGGGTCATATATATATTTTTTTGACTACTCAGGTTGTTGGGAGTTTCACAAACGTTTGAGCATTTCATAAAATTTTTGTGGTAATGTAACACAACTTTCAAGTATGCAGCTTAATAACACTCCGTATTTAACCCACTTCGGTAATCATGCTCGAGCATATGCACTTGCAATTCAATTCACACATTCACTTATGTATAGTAAATTAAAGCTATTGAGTAATCATCCGTAGTCGGATCACTGTCAGTTGGTGTGTTTAGCAAGAGTGATTTGGCGCTATAAAGTGCTTTTTAAGATAAACTTTTAATAATATCAATATTCAATTCAAACTGTTTTGTTTTTAGAATCAATTATGCGTCACATCTACATTGACTAAGTATTGGATTACGGAAGATTAGCTAATCTGTTTTCTTTTTTCATATAAACTTTTTGTTTAATCTTTCATAATCAGAATTCTTTTAAGGATTTTTGTGTAATATGAATTACACTTGATAAGCAACTGTTGATGGTAAAAGAAAAAGTCATTATACGGTGACAAATTTGCAAATGTGATATACTATGTATTTTTCTAAATTTACAATAAGATTACACCAAACCCTACACGGTTAATTTCCAACGTCTAACAAATGTATTGACAATGTTTTAACCAGATCGAATCAACTTTCCTACTTTTTTATTTTATTTTATTGCAGTTTTATTTATTTATTTATTTTTTCTTAAATGAAATTTTTACTTTTGTAACCATTTCCAAAAGGGAACTTTCCATAGAATTCTGAAATATTTTTTTGATAGAATTAACTTTTAACCATTGAATTACAATTGCTAATATAAATTTAAATTTTTCTTACTAATTACCATTCTTCACAAAATAACGATTTGATATGAAGTAAGACAAATGTCATTAATTTTCTTTAAATATTACTTAATCTGTGTTATTATTATTATTATTCTTATTCTTATTATTATTATTATTAGGGCAAAAGCAAAGAAAAATAAAAACATTATTTAAACTACTTTTCAAAGATTTCTAAATTAATTTCTCCGTTTAATGATAAATCCGTTTTAAATATTTAGCCTAATGCAGTAAATTTTGTACTCCGCAACTTTTGATTTTTTAGTGATTTTTAATATGGTTTTTATCGTGTTTTCGCATTTCGCAGTGAATTTTTAAAGTCTTTTCTATTTTAAATGCGATTTTCAATGTGATTTTTAGCGTTTTAAAACGTTGATTTTTTGCCATTCGATGATGATTTCTTGCCATACAACGCTTTAGTTCCTGTACTAAATTTTGTCATCTGCGATTTTTTTTTCCCTGTGGGTTTTTATTTTATATTTGCGTCGATTTTTCAACATTAATAAAAAGAATCCGGCTTCAATCTTTTAACCCAATATAGTAAATTTAGTCCTATTTTCCTTCATACAGCGATCTCTGAATTTTTCGCGAATTTTTTTCATAAGATTTTTCGAGTTTTGCGGCGATTGTTTGACATTCGTAAAAGAAAAATCCTGCTTTAATCTTTTAGCCCAATATATTAAACTTTGAGATTTTTGAATGTTTTCTTGAATTCGATTTCAAACTCATTTCGACTTCCGCGATTTTCAATACAATTTTTAGTGTTTTTCGCGTTTCATGTGGAGTTTTGAGTTCGTGAAAGAATTACATTTAAATTTGTTTTAGTCAGGGGTCGGAAAAACTACTTTTTTATTGTAGCGAACTACAACTACAACTTCTTTATCGTAAATGTAGTTAACTACAACTACAACTACTTATTTTAAAAAGTAGCAACTACAAATTACTTTTCAAAAGTAGTCACTACTTTGCTACTTTAAAATTGTGTCAATGTGTTCAATTTACGCTAGAACTTGAAGACACGGATTAAATAATAAACTGACCCCTCGTTATATCGCGTCTGCCGGGATACAATTAAATAAATGCGACATAAACGAGGGCATTAAAAAACTAAGAAAGATATGCCATACAAGGAAATGTTTTGTATTCGTCTCGAAAGCGTTAGTTTATACACACTTAATAAATTTCGTAGCAAAATTAAGAGAGATATTATAATCCAGACAGTTACAGAAAAACAACCCTAAATGAAAACAATAAATAAATCTGTATATAGAGCAATGCCGAATAATAAGAAACCCGACGTTAAAAAAGGAAGACTTAGATAATAAATAGACAAGTGTTGCCAACAAGAAAATTAATTCCTTTCGTGCGTTAGTACTTGATTTCGGCAGCCAGTGTCAATGGAAAAAATCTATGACTTCATGCGATGTGTTAGCTATACACTGCAGCTGAGATTTGCCACTGCGATTCAGAAATTTTTGAGCAGAACAAATTCTGCACAAAAGAAGCGAGTTTCGGCCACGTGAATTGCAGAATGCCACTTTTTTTTCTCTCCTGAAGTAGCGTAAAAGTAGCTTCGGTTCTCGCTACAAACTAATGTTTTTTTGTATCGCGCTACTCTCTAGGCTACATTGTTCAAAAAGTAGCGAGCTACACTGCAAACTACTGTATAAAGTAGCGACTGCAGTAGTTTTGCTACTTGTAGCGCGCTACTTCCGACCCCTGGTTTTAGTCCACTGCAGTAAATTTTGTCCTGTACTTTTGTATTTTTAGCATTTTGTTAATGAAATTTTTAGCCTTATATATATAGTTTAGCGGCGATTTTTCACATTAGTAAAACGAATACTGTTTTAATCTTTTAGCCACAATATTATAAATTTTCTACTCTTTTCAATAAAGTTTATTCGGTATTAATATAGCGGTTTTTGAATTTTTCGGGATTTTTTTTTTTGGTGCGATTTCTAGAGTTTTTTCGTGTTTCGCGGCGATTTTTCACATTAGTAAAACGAATGCTGTTTTAATCTTTTAGCCACAATATTATAAATTTTCTTCTCTTTTCATTAAAGTTTATTCGGTATTAATATAGCGGTTTTTTAATTTTTCGGGATTATTTTAGGCGATTTCTACAGGTTTTTCGTGTTCCTTGGCAATTTTTGGGCATTCATAAAAGTACCGTAAAGAAAGAATTAATTTATGACCCCGTTTCTTATATACGTTTTATTTCTCATGCAGTAAATTGAATATAGACCGGGTTTCCAAAAATGTTACTGACTGTTTTTAAAACTCAATAACTTGCAGACGGTATGAAAATGTCGTATTATTATCGGAAACAAACCTTTGAACATCAGTTTTATAATTCTCTCCTATTGGGAAATGAGTTAAAAATCGATTACAAAATTCCCTGTTTACATACAATATTTATTTGTTAAAGGAAAAAAAAAAAGAAAAGAAAAGAAACTACCGAATTTAAAAGGGATTTTTATTTGCCGAAAACTGTTGCCTTCTTTTAAAATAACAATACTTTTGGAAGTGACGTTTAAATCGCAACAATTCGACACATCTTTTCACCGTAAACGGGATAGTCAAATTTACAGCGATCGTATTTTGCCTTTTCTTCGGAAAATGCGGTAAAACACCAACCCCTTTGCTTTTACGAATCGAGAACTGGTCACATTTCTTAGGTAGCTTTCAATACAAAAAAGTATAAAGCTACCTATTGCAGCCGTTCGGAGGAAAGCAATTCCGGAAAAGTTTGGTATATTTTCACCGATCATGACCCCCAGACCCCAAAACCACCCTCCGTTCAAATGTTGATTTATATATATATATATATATATATATATATATATATATGACCCATGTCATACGATAACGCTTGTATTTATAAATTAATTTGGATGAAACTAATTGCGTGTATTAAGCTCACCACTCCCGCGACCGAGTTCGTTGGCCAGCTTGGTCCGCCATTTTGTTTCAAGATTGCGGCCACTGAAAATTTTAAAGCTAAAATAAATAGACAAAAAAGTTAGAAATACAAATTTATTTTTTAATTAAGTGTTAGGCCTTGATATAAGGATTCCAGAGCATTTTTTGTTTTACCTCTATCTTAAAAAATGGCTGAGATAGAGCAGTTTGAAATTCTAGGGTGGCTGACATTTTGAAACAAGACAGCATATTACAAAACACCAACGATTCATTTATGAGTTTTAGTGAACGTGATTTCTCGCAAATTATTTTCTTTCATTGTTGTAATCATTTTCCCAATCATACGCATAAAACTATATATTCATATCTGTTTGCGCCAAATTCTCGCCAAACTTGGCGACAATTGGCGAAATATCGCCCAATTTGGCGACCAAAATAAGTCTTCATAAATGAAGCCAACTTGGCTATAGCTCAATAATTTGGCGAATTTCTTATTCAAATTCAGTAAATTAACGAATCTTTTGTAAACGGTTTCTTTGGATCTTAGCTTGCTCTTTTCGAGTAACAAAATTTTAAAACGAAGATATAGCAAAGCTACCTTTTCCTTCCGGTACAGGCCGGAATGACTTGGGACGTTGGGACAACAAGATTCCTGCCGAACGTCCCAGAATATTAAACTTGCGGTCAGCTACTAACTGAAAGCCTTGAGCGACGGAGCGAGTTTGGCCCTTCTAGGTGCCCGAGTGACAAGAAACCAGGCTGTTTCTTTTCCTCGTCTTAAAACAAAATTTTTGGCGTAAAAATATTTTAAATCGGCCCATAACTTTTTTTTATATTGAATTTTTTAATTTGTCTTTTATTGAATTATTCCTTCCTGTTCTCTGTCATTGAAATTGCGGATTTCATTTAGTTTTGCTGTGGTATTTATTATCAATGCTTTGGAAAGTTTTTCTGTCAAAGAAAAGTTCTAAAATGATTAGAAAGGGGAAAAAAATCCTATATTTTATTATTATTTAAAATATATATATCATAATGAAACTTTGTATGCCGAGAGTAAAATTTGGGAGGAGGAGGAATTTCGATTAACTTAAAAAGAAAAATTAGCTAAAGTCTGCCGCAGTAGATTTTTATTGGTCGCAATAGAAACTTTTTTTAACGACCAATGCCAGTTTTTTTTTTTTTTTTTTTGTAATCATTTGTAAAAAAAATAAATATATAAAAAAGTACGTGTAACATTCGTGTATTTAAAATATCTCCTCGGGAAATTAATATTTTGAACTTAGTTTTTCTTTGTACTGGATGTCCCTTTTTTTTTCTTAGTTGTCAGAATATTTCTAAAATATACGCTAAATTTAATGTTTTATGTGTTAAAAGCTGACGAATATGTGTTAAAATTATGTGTTAAAAGCCGCGATCGGTTGACAATTTAATTTTGCGTAAAAAAAAAAAAAAAAAAAAAAACGCGAACTTCGACATGCATAAGCGAATGTTCCGTGCATACATCCAGGGTATTTACATTCCGTCAAAAAATTGGAGCCAGCCCATCACATATGTCAAAATGTAAATATATATGCATGAAATAGAGCTTATAACATAAAAAATGACCTACACAAAAACTAACAACATATAATGTAATGCAGTTTACCTTTTAAGGAATTCCATTATAATTAAAATTCGTTAATGGTATAAAATGGATGGTGTGAAAGCAAAGGAATATTCATTACAGTTAACTAAAAATACTCAAAAGAGTAAAACTATAAATTTTTATGACATAGAGCTTTTAAACAGAAAAATTCTTTTTGCAATGTCATTAACTAATTAGTTGATACTTACTCAATCTATCAATATCAGATTTCAAAAACAGTAGTAGATCAAAAATATATGCAACAATCCCATATACATTATGTGTCAAAATTCTCCCCATCTCTATTAATTTGAAAAAAAAATCTGATAAACATGTTGAATTTTTATCTATTTTTTTTATCTATATAATTTTATAATTTAGGAAAACAACTTCTTAATATGCATAAAAAAAAAGAATATAATATTTAAAACATAAAATGCAGACGAAAAATGTATGACTAAATATTTCATCTGAGAAAAATCATACTCTGGTTATACACAATTATAAAAACATATCTTACCATATAAAATCTGAGATACATATAGAAAAAAATTGTGAATGTTTGCATGACTAATTGACATACTGATTAATAAAAATTCAAAAGACAGTAACTTAACGAGATAAGTTTCCAAGGAAACCTGCATCTATAACCTAATAAGATTAAATTTCAAACTATTTATCTACTTTTTTTCAAACCAAAGTAAACGATATGTTATGCACTCATCTAAAATTTAAATAATATACTGATGAAGTTATTTATGATCTTCATCATTTTATACAATTAACAACTAAAACAGTAGAATTTATTTATACAGTTAATAATATATGCATGAGTATAATTTAAGTTAACGTATTCAGCCCGTGCAATCATAGATATAAAAATATAATACTTTGAAAATTGAAAAATAATCTTCCGATAAAAACATTATGTAAAGAATTTTGAGGGAAAAATACTGTAGGCTGAAGGAAATAATTAAAACATGCATATATTAAATAATTTTTTAAATATGTACTTACTTCTTTGAAGAATAGCACTTTAAAATATGAATCCCACAAATAATTTTAAAAAAATCACACACCTAAAAAGTAAATGCTATATCTGAAAAAAATTTGAGCACTTTTTCGTCTTTTTTTTTTTTTTTTTTTTTTTTTTTTAGTTTTGTAAACGCACAATTTTGGTCTGAAAAAATATACATATTTTTGGCGTTTTAACATTATGATAGGAGTACATTCTGATGAAGCGCGGTAAGGAAAAAGTTGCTTTTACAGGTTTCTCGCAAAAGTTCCGTTTTAACGGATGGAAGAAATCGGCGCATTGAACAGCTGGGATCAAAGAAAGCTTTATCGTCCGGCTAGGCAAAAAAAAAAAAAAAAAAAAAACGCCGACATTGCATGTTTTGAAAGTGAAATTCTGCACTGCAGGAGAGATTTACTATGATCGAAGAAGAAGAAACCTATTTTCACAGCGAAAATTTTATCACACGTCGGTAAAATCGCATCAGTAATGGAGAATAATTTTGCAAACATGTGTTTTTCATTTTCTCGTTGGCGTACAGTTCGTTATATATATTTCTTTTATTGTAGTGTACTGGAATCCAACGTTCATATTTACTTGCGTTAAAATGTTCATGCTCTGTACAATAGCAATAGAACGACGAAATATTGTTCTTAAAACATCGGGATGCATTTTTCTTCTTTTAATAAAATTTTGAGAACCGAATATTGATAATCGGAAACAGAAAGGGGGCTTCAGGAAAAATGGATTACCTGGAGATAGCGCTTCACAAATCTGAAAGTAAAATTAACAAAATCCTGAGAAATCCGGAACAGTACGCTTTAAAAAATCTTTTTTATCATCCAGAGAACAATCTGAGACCATTGGATATGATTGGAAGATAAACGGGAGATGATTGGAGATCACTAGAGATGTCCGGAAAAGGATTGGAGAGGAACTCGATACCATCTGGATAGGAGACAGGAGATCAGAAACCGGAGACAGGAGGCCAGAAACCGGAGCTCACATGATGCACGATACAGGAGGAGACAGGAGATGGAAGACCACACCGACTATACTGTATAATCAAATATTGCCTACCGTGGTCGCACCAACTGTGTGTGGTGATGATTGATGTTGGGCTGAAATATTTTAATGCATAACGCATGATTTCGGATAGTTTTTGGGACGATCGTACGTACAATTTGCGTTGTAAACAAATACCCACCAGTTCGAATCCAGGAAGGCAGAAATACGAATATCCAGTGAAAACGAAGGCATCTCAGCTGAAAGTTATTTATTGATATATAGCAAGTATATGATGGTGAGAATGGGGTGGTCTCGGATATTAGAGGCTGAAAACGTTGTTGACTGCCGATTGGGCAGTAGATTATCTCGCCAAGATTCGATATTACATTGAGCCAACAAACCGCAGACGCACAATAAATAATATAAATGTTTTGGGAGGGTGTAATGAATAGGCTACCACATTTGGCGAAATCGTAATTTTTGTGAATTTAGAGGACACATGCTAGCAACCCGGTGGGAAAGGAATTTTAATTAAAGGAAAGAGTTAAACTTTGTATCTGAGAAATTACATTACTTGCACAATGTGTTTATGAACAGAAAAAGCTGTCAATGAATGTTCGGAACACATAACATTACATCTGTTATAACCGCATTGGAATTAAAATAGATCTTTAACGTACATGCTGCATTTATTAAAGATAGTCTTTCATATGAGAAAAGGAAGTAATATTTGAGGTTTTAGAATAAGAGATATTTTAGTGAAGAGAATATTAATTAATATATTAAAAATTAAGTTAGGATGATAATAATTTAGAATAAAGATATGTATAAATGATTCTATATCATAGTAGCGGTTACCACTATTTCCGAATAATTGTGTAAGCCAAATTTGTAATTAAGGTCAAAGCTTAAGCAAACGAACGAATTTTGAAAGATGCATAGTGGTCCTCCTAATTAGTCATTTGCTGAAGGGCACTTGAACACCCCCCCCCCTACGGCCCCTCTTGCAAGGTTTTTTCTCTAACTATGCTCCGTTTCCATATCTCAGCAACTATCTTTCCGATTTCAACGCAAGTGATTCCAAACATTATAATTAACTTAATAGTCACTCTTTATAACATTAAATTAAATTTATGAGTAGCGTTACCACTATTTCCGAATAATTGTGTAAGCCAAATTTGTAATTAAGGTCAAAGCTTAAGCAAACGAACGAATTTTGAAAAATGCATAGTGGTCCTCCTAATTAGTCATTTGCTGAAGGGCACTTGAACACCCCCCCCCATACGGCCCCTCCTTCAAGGTTTTTCTCTAACTATGCTCCGTTTCCATATCTCAGCAACTATTTTTCCGATTTCAACGCAAGTGATTCCAAACATTATAACTGACTTAATAGTCACTCTTTATAACATTAAACTAAATTTATGAGTAGCGGTTACCACTATTTCTGAATAATTGTGTAAGCCAAATTTGTAATTAAGGTAAAAGCTTAAGCAAACGAACGAATTTTGAAAGATGCATAGTGGTCCCCCTAATTAGTCATTTGCTGAAGGACACTTGGACACTCCCCCCCCCCTAACTCTTGCAAGGATTTTTCTCTCACTATGCTCCGTTTCCATATCTCAGCAACTATCTTTCCGATTTCAACGCAAGTGATTCCAAACATTATAATTAACTTAATAGTAACTCTTTATAACATTAAACTAAATTTATGAGTAGCGTTACCACTATTTCAGAATAATTGTGTAAGCCAAATTTGTAATTAAGTTTATAGCTTAAGCAAACTTAATAGTCACCCTTTATAACATTAAATTAAATTTATGAGTAGCGGTTACCACTATTTAGAATAGAATTAAGAATTTAAGCCAACTTCGTAATTAAGTTCCTAGCTTAACAAAACGAACGAATTTTTATGCATGCATAGTGGGCCTCCTAATTAGTCATTTCTGAAGAACACACGAACATCCCCTCCCTTCGGCACCTCACTCAAGGTTATTTTCTCTAACTGTGCCTTATTGCAATAACTGGACAAATAATGTTCCAATCTTCTCGAAACCAGCTCAATTTTGTAGTGCGCCTACTATACAGTAACGTAGGCAGCGGGGACCTGTCTCAGAAGTTCGTTCGGAAAGTAGGTTTGTTTAGAACAGAATGCTCCCATTGCCGTGGTAGGGAGAAATAAAAGATTTTCTAGAGCGTACGAGCATGCCGGGTATACGGTTCCGAAGCCATCGTAGACCGTGGCCAGTGTTCTGCTTTTTAAGAGATTTAAGTTTATTACAAGAGCTCGGGCAACGCCGGGCGGGTCAGCTAGTATATATATAAAGCAAAAAAATTTACTAAAGTTCAAGGACAAAATAAAAATATTTCTATTTTTTACTTTTCATGCAGTCAAGGTGAAATAGAAAATAAATATTGGAGATTATTTGATTTTATACGAACAAACATTCAACTGTTTTTACGTAACAAACAGTACACGCAATTCATAAATTATAAATTTATAAAATATAAAAATTGGTTCTAAAATGGTTCTAAATTGTAAATGGGATTGAACACCATAGCTTTTAGGCATGTTTTAATATTGATTTATAAACTTCTCAACAACTATTTAAATTAGATTCATTGTACTTAGGTGAAGATTAAAAAGTAACATTTTACATTCAAATTGAGTAGATTTTTGTGTGGCTGTACACATGGTACGGAGGCAAACAGAGTTCTTCCACAGGAAAAGTTGACATTAACTTTTTCTCAAAATAATACACAAAACATGGAAAAGTGTGTATGTTAACGACGATATTGAACTCTTAGTTTTTTCTGAACTATCCATAATTACGAAAACGATGTTCGGCAGTTTTAAAATCATGTTTCCGCAAAACCTAACATGAAATGTTAGTTACGAACCAGTATGATTCACTATAAAAATAATCTGAATAACGATTATTGACGTGAGAGAAAATGTGATAATCAGAAGAGTGCGTGCTCAATTTTATACTTATCAACATCAAATAACATATTAACAGCTATGTGTTCAATAACGAATTAAACAAGTCATAGTTTAAAAGAAATAATATTGTAAAATCGAAACCTCATTATAATAACATTAGCGGTTTCATTTTAGTACCATCTGAATCCTGTCTCAACTTTTATTACATTTGTCGTTTCATTTTAGTACCATCTGAATCTTGTCTCAGCTTTTACTACATTAACTGAATTCTATCAAACGTATCTGAAGAAATCCAACTCCTGTACAAAATACATTTATGCATAATTATCACAGAGTGAAACGTTCCGTATTGTATATGTAACTCAGTATTTCTATTATGCAAAAAAGATATAGAGTGTTCGAAGGTAAACGGATTTCTTATGTAAAAATATTTATAAATCTGTTAATGATGGTACTTTTTAAAAACTAATTAACTTGATTTATATTTTCATGGACTGAATAGAAAAAGAATTGGTGAATAATTTTATACTTAAATTCAGAGCTCTATTTTGTAATATTTCAAATTATTTATGCATCATTAGTGTTCCTCTTTTGTTCAGCTGCAATAATTAAAAACAAAAGAAAGTTTGTTTAAGATTATAATCAATTCGATGTAAGCAAAATGAATTTTTCTAACAAAATGAAAATGATTTTAAAAACAAGTTTATAAAAAGTAAACCTATTCCCAAAATGGAAAAAAAAAATAGAATATCAGATGATAGATATCTATTATAACGATAAAATTACATACAAGAATGGCTTTCGGGTTTTACAATTTTCAAATTAATAAATAGAAACATTGATTGTTTTGAATTTATTAAGACTGGTGTATTATGTATTAGTCAGTGTGGTAAATTTTTGTACTTTGTTCTTAAAACAGAAAGTAACAATAAAGAGGATACAATTTTTTTCCAATCATTACTTTTCTGCTATGAAAAAGAAGTACAAAAATACATGGTTCTGTTAAAAATTTCATTTGAATGCTGTAAAATCTTATTCATGTTTTCTAATATTAAAAATAATTAAAATATATTTTTATTGTAAATATTTTTCTTTTACAAAAAAAAAATTGTAAGCAATATTTTCTGGAATATTATGAATGAAATGGAAAACGATATGGAATCCCAGAAAACAATAATTCTCGCATACAATAATCCATACGATCTTTATCTACCCCATCCAAATGCAACCGATGATGAGACAATGGCTTTTTTGTCGTCGAAATTAAGCCCATACGGTCGGTTACTACTTGCACTTATGCAGTACCTTCGACAATATACCAACTATTTTGACAGAATTAAGTTTGTTATGGTTTATGAGGATGATAAGTATTGCCGTAATGGTACTTTGAGTGGATTATTAAAAAGAATAAATTGTCCGCAATTTGATGTTGGAGTTATTCCACATATTATGGATAACTATGATTTAGAGAAAATGGATTTCTCTTATCCGTACAAGTTGGAAGACTACACATTTGTCACTCGAAAACCTGTATACAAACCACACGTTTTCGGCATTTTTCAAACGTTCTCGCTGTCTGTTTGGCTAACAATAATTGCGGTTTTAATTGCGATGCCAATAGTAACTTATGCCACATTGAAAAGGAAGTATACGTTCAACACTATTTGCTTTCACGTTTTTGCAATATTGATGAAGCAAAATTCCTTTATAAGACCTTCGTCGCTTGTGCAGAAACTCATTATCTATTCGTGGGTTTTAGGGGCTATGATTCTTTGCTTGTCTTACGATGCCGTATTTTTAGCTTTTCTTTCAATTCCACCTGTCATTAAAATTAAGCATCTTTCAGAGTTGGCTTTAGCTGTAGAACGTGGAGATTATCATTGCATTGGCAATGTGAATTCAGGAATTCCAGATTACTGGAAGAACTCAAAACACGAACATTTACCAGCAATCGCAACAGACATTATTAAGAATAAGTTATCTTACGGGGATGATATCGGAAATTTTTTGTACGAGAGTCAAAAGCAAAATCTTGCTTATCTCTTATCGACAAATTTTCTTAACATGCTGGACGAGGAAATTTTTTTTTTCCCACAAGACCGTTTTTCCGAGGTAATGAGTGCAATGGCGGTCCGAAAAGGCTTCGGTTATAAAGATCTGCTGGATTCATTCGTACACAAAATAATGGAATCAGGCATTTACTTTAAGTATTTTAACGATGCATTTTTTTTGGCCAAAAGGGAATTGTCTTTAGCTGAACCGAATTCTGAAACTACTAATAGAAAACTGACACTTACAGATCTTGCCCCCGCATTTATATTCTTGTTATGTGGTTATTTTATATCATTTTTGGTTCTTATCGTCGAAATATATTCAAGTCGCAAGAAAATAATCTACGTGAAGAAAAATCGAAAGAAAAAAGGAAGAAAAGTCTATGCTGATACTCATGTATAATTAATTTGGCACAAAATGTCCCTCTTATAAAAATTATTATAGCTGTACGCATTTATATACGAATAAAACTTTTTTAGTAAATCTAAGTTTATAATAGTTATTAATTTAAGAAAATGTTTCAAACAACGTCCTTTTCGTGAAATTTGGATATGCTAAAGCTTTTTTTATTCTAAATCCAAAATGCCAACTGTAGATGTAGTAGCCTATTATCCGCAAATATATTTGTTTCTTTAAAGAGACGGGATGAAAGCGCTGAGCCACAGTTTCACCACTAAATTATAATAGCAATCTACATTTTATGTAAGGGCAGAACATCTGATACTTAGTAAGGCACAGAATACTATTGGAATTTTGTGGTGACAAATGTCCATCTACAGCGCAGCGCTAAAAAAAAAAAAAAAAAAAAAAAAAAAAGAGAGAGAGAGAGAGAGAGAGAGAGAAAAGAAAGAAACAGAAATAAACATTTTTTCAAGAAAGAGAAAATTTTTCTTTGTGTTAGTATTTATACTTTTTATCGGAGTTCTTTATATATTTTTTGGTTCTTATTGTCGAAATTTGATCAAATCGCAAGAATATGAATTATACGAAGAAAAGTAAAAAAATTAAAAGCAGATGAATAAATTACTGTTTAATGGGCCTGGTTAAGAATTAAATATATATTTTTTTATTATAGAATTTTATTTAGCTTAACTTTTAACTTTAACAATACAATTTTTTTCTAAAATTTAATTTAATTACAAATAGAAAATTTCGTAAAATATTTTTTTTTATTGTAGTAACGGCGTTTTTGTGAAATTTAGATTTTATAAAGATTTTTTATTTGATTTGCAAAATGTCAACTGTGTATAGTTTCCTATTATCCCAAAATGTATATTTGTTTCCGTAAAAATTGAATTCAGGCTTAGATTTATACATTAATGTAATGCCAATTTTTTGTATAAATGACGATAGTTAACAAATTTATTACACACTTATTTTTCATTCTGTAAAGTAGGTTCTTGATCTTGATAATAAATCTGGACTCTAAAGAAAATATGGAAGTTTACATAAAATATACAAAACAAATATATATATGAAAAAGGAAAACGAAACGAGGATGAATATTTTCAAAAAACAAAAAAATGTGTTGAAGAGGAATATTTTACAAAATATTTGACAGAAAAAAGGGATTTACTGCGAAAATCAATAAGAGCAAATCATCTTAAGTGAAAAAGAGTTATAATTCCGCACACCGGTACGACAATTGGAAAACTTTTTACAAATTTCTGAAATGTCAGTGAACTTATAGTATTCCCTGTACATTATTTGAAGTAGGAAATATATGAAAAAGACAATTTCTTCAAAAGTATAAAAGGCAGTGAAAAGATAATTTAGTTAAAAAAGGGGATGAGTACTTTTAAGAAACATAAAATCTCTTTCATTTAAAAATTCGGAAAAGAATGGAAGAGGAATAAATATATATTGATGGATTTTGAAAACGCCATGATGAATATGTTTCACAAATTATTTTAAAATAGAGTGACTTACAGCAGAAAACATAATAGTTATGGCTCTTATCTAAAGAGGAGAATTCACTTCGCATTCCGATACGACAACTTAGTAACTTTTCTTGAATTTCTGAAATATGAATGGACCTGTAAAATACTCTGTACATTATTTAAAATTGGGAATTTTCGGGATTAGACGAAGATAATTATTTCTCCGAAATTTATTTGTTTCTTCTGGTGTTCTTCAAACTGCTGTTTTACCTCTTACGAAATTTTAAGTGACTCCTTCAGGAGAGAAGGATACCTTTAATTCAGGAATTCTTCATTATTTCTCTCCTATAAAAAATGAGAGCAGAAGAAAATGTTGATTGTCAGTACTTGCGTTGTACTTTTTGGTGTTTTCTCCTCTGACTGACCCTTTTAGTGTGAGATTTATGTGCAACGGACTTGAGATTAAATATATTAAAAACATGTTCTCTCCTGTCCGAACTAAAATCCTGAGAAATATGCCCCCAATCTACAAGTAGCACTCATGCACTCCTTATCATGTGGCAACAAAATAACGTTCTGAACATGAATAACGAGCTTCTCCTCAAACTATGAATGAAATAATACAGCGCTTAAAGACATTACTTCCTTTTCGCATCACTGTCAATACTCGATTAGGAAGTAAGTATGCCTAAGTGTTCCATGCCTTTTCCAAGATGTCTCCCAATAACTACAAAAGATAACCAGAAGGAACGAATTTAGAACACGAAGCAGATATGGGGCTTTTAACTCTAATCTTCAGTGTTCAAATGGCCAGAGAAATGACCATTCACCTTTGTATGTATTGTCAGAGTGCCTATAAAATAGAATTTTATGAATTGAACATGAAAATTTGTAACAAAACAAAGATTATCAGACATATATAAAAGTAGATCTTCTCCTTTTGGAAAATGATGAGTAAAAAGAGAGGAGGTATAGGTTCAGGAGAAATCCTTAACAGATCTTATCATCGGGTAACTTACTTCCTTTGTTTGTGAAAGTTTTCTTCTTATGGTAGTGAAAGGACCTGATAATATAACCTTATAATTTTTTTTTTCAATTACATTACATAAAAGTACGAATCTCATCACCAAAGTTTTCTGGTTAACTTTACGTTTAATTTTTTTTATATTTATTATATTTATTTATTGTAGTATGCTGTGCGGTTTCACTTATAATGTAGTTTTATTGTGATAAGCATCTCGTTGTATAGGGATTTTATCATAATAACTTTAATATCCTAATAGCAATTACTTACATGCATGTCATCTAAGAAACATCTGTTGCACATTTAATTAGTAGATACTGTGTAAATACATCCTAATCTATTTTGATTGGAAAAAAAGTGTAAAACAATTCAAAAAATGATTTTTTTTAATGAAATAGTGTATTTTCAATTATTTATACCCACCGAGCGTTTCTTGATCCTGAAATGAATTCTATGACTCCGCCGACACCGATATAAATATCGAGAGCATTTCGAATATTTTTGTGGTTGTGTACCTCAATTTTCTAGGATGTAGTTTGATAATGCACCTTATTTGACTCACTTCGATAGTTATGCTCTAGAATATCCACTTGTAATTCAAATTGCAACACTTTCACTTATGTATTTGTGTAGACAATTAAAACTATTGACTAATTAATCATAATCGTGAGTAGTGGGAAAACGACAGTTCTGACTCAGGAGGTGGAGGGATTGAGGGATGAGGTGGAGGGATGAGGTGGAGGGATGAGGTGGAGGGATGAGGTGGAGGGATGAGGTGGAGGCACTGAGGCACCGGCCGGAGGCACCACTCCTCCGGCTGAAACGATCCTCCGGCCACACCCTAGCGGAAAAAAATGGAAATTGTGAAAAAAGGGTTAATGTTCTACTCTAACAGGAGGGGTGAACGACCCTCTATTCAAATATCATCAGTATAATTTTTAAATTTAATTCATCAATTATTTTTTCAAATTCTTTTTAATTATAAATTACTATGCTTTTTTCCTTCTTTTGTAATGAAATTGATTATACTTTTCAGTTTAGATTCATTGTTTCATAAATGCAACCTTATGCATTTATCATCAGTATAATTTTTCAAATGCTTTTTATTTAAATATAATTATAATAATTAATATATATTTTCCTTCTTTTAATACTATTTTTTTACTTATATTATTAATATATCTAATTGAATAATCTTTTTTTTTATATTTTAATCATGAATGTAATTATTTTAACCAATAGAATTTTTATAACCTCGCATTTAAAAGATTAATAATCAGTTTTCAATAATATATTTTTATTCAGATTAATTTATTTTCAATTGTTTTTCAAATCATTAACTTTTTCTAGTAAGTATATATTGCTTTTAAAATTATTTCAATAACTAACTTCTTTGAAAAAAAGTACTTTTTCCTATTTAGAAAAGAAAAAATGTTTTGAGTAAATAACACCCCACAAGAGCATGTGTCTGGAAAGTAGGTCACTGACTTGAAGAGGGGAACAGCTGCTTCAGCGGTAAGGTCACTAACCTTTCCTTAGGGGTGGGGGAAATTTCGGTTCGAGTTTGAATATCCGGGTATTTTTGGAAAGACCTCATGAAAAGTTCAAATGCTTCCGATTACTTTTCTTTGTAAAGAAGATCTATCAACATCTCGTTTTTTCCAGCTCTTAGATTTTTTAGAAGAAAGATGACTTCAAACAATTTATTTTCACAAGATGAGGTAATTATGATTTTTTTCTTTTCTTTTAGAATTAAAAAAGAAACTAATATATTTTTCTGAATTAAGATTTTAAAAAAGTATTTTTCTTTTCTTTTTTAGGAAACAATATTTTTTGATTTCGGCATATCAAGTGCAGAATTGGAAGAAACGGGCTCAGCCGGAGGATTTGAGGATCCGCTCCTCCGGCCGGAGGCACCGATCCTCCGGCTGAAACGATCCTCCGGCTGCACCGATCCTCCGGCTGAAACGATCCTCCGGCTGCACCGATCCTCCGGCTGCACCGATCCTCCGGCGGGGAAAAATAATTTTCCACTATAACACGAGGGGTGAAAATAAGAACTCTAAGAAGAGGTTAAATGAACAAGATTATCATACTATAAGATGAATTTTTGATTTTATATACTAATTTTGAAAGACAAACATCTTAATGAGTATCACTAATTAAGCGAAACAATGAAAAAATATGAATTTTAACGAAAAAAAGCTGATTTCTTAAGAATTTTTCAACTATAAGACGAGAATATCAACTTATAAGAAGAAATTTAAACTTACATTTTAGTTTTGCACAATGGACACCTTAACGAGAATAATAATTAAGCAAAATAAAATAACAATTTTAACGAAACTGCTGATTTCTTATGAATTTTTCAACTATAACATGGGAATATCAAACTATAAGATGGATTTTAAACTTATATTATAGTTTCTGAACAATAGACACCTTAATGAGTATAATAATTAAGCAAAAGAAAATATTACTTTTAACGAAAATGATGATTTCCTATGAATTTTTTCAACTATAAGATGTGGATATCAAATCATAAGCCGTAGAATAAACATATATAATTATTTTAAATGACGAACATTTTAATGAGTATTACTAATTAGACGAAACAATTGAAAAATATCAATTGTAAGGTATAAAGCTGATTTTTTAAGAATTTTTCAAGTATAAGATGAGAATATCAACTTATAAGAGGAAATTACACTTTTTTAGTTTTTCAACCGTAATACACAGAAAATATTCAAAATTTGAATGAATTTTATACCTAATCAATTGATTTTCCGCACAATAATAGGAGTTTTAACAACCATTATCTAATTTTACTGTGTATACTTGATTTAATTCTGTTTAGACGTACGTAATATAATCTTTTTATATCATTTAGACTTGAAATAAGAACCATATTTAAATAAAAACCAGTTGTTTATTTATTCTTAATACGCAAACTTTTTTTCTTTCCTGAAATGTAGCATTTCTGAGGAGGGATAATAATTCCCCCCCACATTCTAAGGAAAAGGGGAGCCTAACAATGACCGTCTAGGTCACAACTTTTACTATAATATAAATATTATTCGCTATCAATGTTTACAAAAAATCCATGTTGGGAGATAGATATGAGTTATATTTTAATAAAGTTTACCCTCCTCCATCTTCTACACGATGCTAACAATTATACAAAACAAAAGAAATACCGATTTTTAACGAAAAAGGGTGAATTTTAATGAATTTTTACACAAGTTTTCGGTATTATTGTACACTAACAGGTATGATATTATTTCTTAGGTGATTACAATACAGAGAAAAGTATTCACCTTTAGATTACTTTTCGTGAAATATTTAACAGTAATTATATAAACTCCTGTTTACATCACTAATTTACATTTGAAAATAAGGATTTATAGGATAAAATAAATAATCTTAACTTATACTTAGTAAATTTTACACAATTCCAATTATTTTATACCGTGTTTTTCACGAGTTTTATATTAATTAGTAATTTTATATTAATTAACTTTGAATATTTTCTATGATATGGTTAATCCATTTTTATCACAGAAATACCAGTACCTAAAATTTCACTTAAACTCATATTCTAAGTATAAATATTCACTTATAACTTTACTTTTAGTTATACTTTTACTTGAAACCATGTGAACTTGTAGAACCCTGCTTACGCATATGGAGTTTAGTACATCACACTGTTATCTAAATGAATATGAATACCTTATTGTTTTAAATTTTCCAATTTTAACAGAATATGCACGAATATAAACTTTAATTTTATCTAAACATTTTATTTCAAATAGCCTAGTTTATGAAAACGATACATATTACCAAATATTAGACAACATTTTAACATGAACTTAGATACTGATCACATACCTATTTTAGCATAATTTATTAGCTACATAGCATTTCTTCCATTTCTTTCAGAAATATACATATAAAATTATGGATTTACCGAGTATATATCCAATTTTAGCTTTCACTTACCAATTTTTTACACCATTTCAATGATTTCAATGATTTCAAGCTATTTTATATCACAGAAACGAAAAAATAATTGAATACAGACGCGAGTAAATAATATTTGTATTGTATTTTCCATTCAAAGATTTGAAACTCAAGTTAAAATTTATGTTATAAGTATCGATATCCACTTTTAGTTATACTTTTACTTGAAACCATATGAACTTGTAGAACCTTGCTTACGCATATGAGTTTAGTACACACTGTTATCTAAATGAATATGAATACCTTATTGTTTTAAATTTTCCAATTTTAACAGAATATGCACGAATATAACCTTTAAGTTTATCTAAACATTTTATTTCAAATACCCTAGTTTATGAAAACGATACATATTACCAAATATTAGACATTTTAACATAAACTTAGATACTGATCACATACCTATTTTAGCATAACTTATTAACATGCAATAGCATTTTATCCATTCCTTTCAGAAATATACATATAAATATATGGATTTAACGAGTAAATATCCAATTTTAGCTTGCATTTAGGGATTTTTTACACCATTCCAATGATTTCGAGCTATTTTATATCACAGAAACGAAAACATATTTGAACATAAACGCCTGTAAAATAATATTTGAACTGTGTTTCCTATTCAAAAATTCAAATCTCAAATTAAAATTTATGTTCTATCACTTATCAACTATTTATCACACATAACTTTTACCATAAAAACATCGTAGAAATTAAATATACGTTAAATGAAAATAATAAATTGTAAGTACCTAAAAATATCAAACACAAAATCAAAACTTAAAAAATTTAAAAAAAAAAATTAAAAGTTCTTACGAAGTTAAAAAAAAAAAAAAAATTTACAAATGAAAAATAAATTTACAAATGAAAAAACAAATTACAAATGAAAAAACAAATTTACAAATGAAAAAAAAATTTACAAATGAAAAAAAAATTTACAAATGAAAAAAAAAATTACAAATGAAAAAAAAAAAATTACAAAATTAAAAAAAAAAAAATGTTTTTACAAAAAAAAGTTAAAAAAAAAGTATTTTACAAAATAAAATAAAAAAAGTTTTTTACATAAAAAAAGAAAAAAAAATTACGAAGGTTTAGTATATTACAAAAAGTACCCATTTTTTACAAATTTTTTTAAAAATTAGAAGTTTAATTGCTATTATTACCACTATCACTTCTCAGAATTTAGCAGCCTAGACTTTTGTACACTATATATTTTTAATACTATAAAGAAAATTTCAACTGCAATTGTACCAACACTATTATTAAGTTCGCATAAACCAAATTTCATACTGTATTTAGCGAATTTCCAATTAACATCTTCCGTGTAGAGTAACTTTTTCCTCTAACATTTGAAATCGTGTATATCTGCTACTTTCATATTTATAATTAATATTTCAGAATTAAGACCATACTAACCATTTTAATATAAGACCATATTTAAGCAAGATTCCATGATAAAGCTTATTATACTGATTATTTTTATTTAGTACGCATGCGCAGTTTTGTCACATGATCACTTTAACTGATGATAATATAAAATTTTGAAAAGTGATGCAGAGGTTCTCATTTCCCAAGTCAAATTCTTGCAGATGACTATTCAGATGACTGTATATGTATAGCTCCAGTAAATTTCCTGATTTTAACCCAGTTGGGGAAACAATTTATCTGTTAACGAATAAAGTAAGTTGTACTATATCATTGTAAAACATCAATAAATGATTATTTATCTATTAAATCTTTTCTAAGTATATAATTATATTTCTTTTATTGTAGAGATGTTACACCAAGATGAATCAAAACAGCAGAAACTCTCTTTACCAGAAATGGATACCCCGGATGATTCATCGTCAACACATATAGAGTTAAAGAATAATATACATGTGAGTACTTATATGTGATATATTAGAATACATATATTAAACATAATTAGAGTGAATTTACAATAAAATATTGTACCAGATGTTCTATAAAATGTGATGTTTTTTCGTCTATAGTGTTAGAAGGAATTCTAAATATATGCATTTATTTCTCTTGCAGATGTGTTCCACTTGTAACAAATACTTTTCAAGTAAATGGAATTTAAAAGAACATATACAAATCCATACTAGTGAAAAACCATATACTTGTAATCATCGTCAAAAATCATCTACAAGAAAGCGTGAATTATCTTTTACTAGAAAATACAGACCATCAGTTCATATGAAAACACATCCTGTTAAAAAATTGTTTCAGTGTGAAAAGTGTGAGAAAATATTCGTTATTCGTAATAAACTGAATAGACATATGACTGTTATGTTGAACTTGTCGAAGACAGTATCCCAAATCATATTGAAGATGGATATTCAAAAATTAACCAGTAGTTTGAAGAATTTAACAGTCAAAGATCACATTGGATACTTCGAAAAATTGACTGTATAGAACATAAACCAACATAACATTTACCCAAACTACTCATGCAGCATTATTGATTTGACATATGATATCCAAAAAGTGAAATTTGTAAAGAAAAATCCAAAGTGTTGTAAAGAATTTTATTGATATAATTGATAAAATGTATTAAAGAGAAAATGATATAAATGTAGACAATATTCACAATGTATTGTTTAAATACCCATAATAATAAAAAATGTATCTATACACATCTGTGTTTATTTTTATAAAACATATTTCATTGTTAAAATACATTGTATGATTTTTAACATGAAATTTCTACATGACAGTAAATAACTAATTTTGCTTTACGTAAGACTTGAGATTTATCATAACTTGTTCAACGAAACAACATTTTTCCCCAATGAATATCCAGTTTACACACATACATATGAAAATCAACTTTTGATAATACTATACATCAGATTAATGAAAAATATATAAAATTCATTAAAAAAATGTTTTTACAAATAAAAAATTAAAAAATTTTTACAAATTTAAAAAAAAAGTTTCTTTACAATTAAAAAAAGTTTTTACAAAAAAAGTTTTTACAAATTAAAAAAAAAAAAGTTTTTACATATACAAAAAAAAGTTTCTACAAAGTTAAAAAAAACAAGTTATAAAAAAAGTTTACAAAACTAAAAAAAAAAAAAATAAAAATTTAACAAAAAATAAATAAATATTTCAAGTTTTTCTAAAAATATTTACATATTAACAAAAGTTTACTCAAAAGTCAGAACCAGACCTATGTCTAACATAGCATTTTTTCGACTTCAGTTGTTAAAATCATAGTGTTAGCGCTGTGAAAATACAAAATAATACCTTCAAATGGTAATCTATCTTGGATCCAATATATGGTATATTAAGAATCATTTGTGATTTCAACAAATTAAATATGCATGAGAAAACCATTAATGTATCAGCAACTGATGGGACTCATTTTGCTGATGTTATATCAATCTATAAATCTGGAAGTTACCGACAGTAACAGTAACCAAAGACTAACAGATAGAGATGCTTTAAGGGTGTTGACATTACAGACAGATACAAGAAACAATTTATATCAGTCTTAATCAAATAAAAAATCTTCAGAGTTTCCTTTAGATTTACCTATTGAAGTGTAGATAACTGAAAACATATCTATCGGTCCAGAAGTGACTAATATAACAGCGAATTCATATAATCGAGAATTCATATCGGAGTATAACTTAAACATGTGTACCCGCTTATGACTTGAAAAATTCACGACATTCTACAACGACTGATTTCAAATTACACAACCAATAAAATATTTACCTTCAAGGAAAGAAAATGAAACCCCATTCAACTGTTTCAGATATCCAAATTGATCACGTGATCGATGTTGAACAGCAGGATCAGGCCTAAATCTAACATCCAATTTTTTCTCGATTTCGGTTGTTTAAAGTTCTTATTTTAAAGAAATGTACAATGGTTAGGCAACCATTATACTACTGGTCAAGACATGTCAAGAGACTCTGGTCAAGATTGCTGTTTCACTGTGGAACCAGAATGACGTTGGAGCTTTAATATCATTGGCGAATGTCGAATTTCTGGTGCATTTCCGTCCTATACTTAGGAAATGGAAGGAAATCGAAGCTAGAGTACTGGAGAGAGTGCCACAACTTCCACTACCACAGCTCTTAAAAGAGAAGGTGTCCTGTTTTATTGAGACTATTGGCTTAGAAATTTATGAGTGGATTGAGTTCAATTGCATACGCTATGATCTTTTTCTAGATCCACCAGCTGAACTTTGTTGGACTCCACAAGGAACGGTGGACAGAGAGAGGACGGCAGAAGTGTTAGTCAAGGATGAGAGTTTGGATATCTCAACACGCTACATGATAGCGTGTGTTTGTTGCTTGGAGGGCTCTATTCACAAATTGTGGGACAGTATGTCTGAGGATCTCAAAGAATCTGATTGGAATAGAGATCCACCAATTCATTTTTGGTCACGTATTATGAAGAGCAGAGGGTTGGGCCATGCACGTATTTCTTACAAAGATGAATTTGAAAAATGTGCAAGGAATGGTCGTAAAGTAGCAGCTGAGTACTTTCTGCAGAAGCTAATACCACAGGAAAGAAAAGAGTCCTTAGTCAAGACTGCAAAACGTGTATACGATCGTGATACTTTATGTTTTTTGCTGTCAGAAATGGATGAAGAGCAACAAATGGAAGTTTTTAAAGACAACCCACGTAGAGTGTTGAATTGTTTTCTGCGATGGCCTTGGCAGAGTTTGTTTATGGAAATAGCAAATAGCATGTGGGATTTTCTACCACAAGATGATTATGAATGTATATTGATAGACATTATTGATAAAGTTAGAGGTGGATATAAGGATTGCAACTATCATAAGCTGTTTAGAGAATTTTGGAAGATGAGCCCTGATGCTCTGAAAAGTTTGATTACAGATGAATTTGATGAAAGTCGGCTGTTACAACCTTTGTTCCGTATTAAAGATAAAGAAAAGATCCGATTAATCCTTCAGGATTCACCCCGTACAGCAAGGGAGAAGCTTATTTACAGTTATCAAATGCATTATTTCTGGCAAGATTTCATTCATGATGACGAGTGGGATACTCTTGAATTCTGTATTCGAGAATGTTTTCCATCCAAAGATTTAATGTTAAAATTTAAAGAGGAATTTGAGAAGCGTGAAAAACCAGATGATATAAAAGATAAACTTGTGAGGAATAAAGGTAAATGGAATGAGTTATTTCTCTCGTCGGATGACTCCATTCGTGAGTACGAGAAGGGAAGTGTTGTTCCTTCAACAGATTTCGGAACCTTGAGTAACACATGCCTGAAGCAGGGGAAGGAATTCACCTAATTATTCTAAAATTCTGAATATTTATTCTTAGTGTCCTAAAATGTCCTCTTTTTCTAACCATTGTCTTAATTTGGATAAAATAAAATATCCTCTGCTAACCTTTTGAAAAAATTATCATTTCCCCCCCCCCCCCCTTAGAAATCTAGAAATACTTTCCAATAAGAATTTAAAAATTAAACGGTAAAACTATTGGCAGAATCAATTTAAAGAAATACAAATCAGTCTGTAAATGTTTTTGCGCCAATAGGATTTTTATGATAAAATTTAGGTTTTTTTATAGATTTTAAAATGAATGGGATACCAGAAATTCTAATTGTGAAAAAAAAAATATTAAAATACAAAATTTTATTAAAACATTTTATTAAAATTATTTTGCTTTGAAAATAGAAGTTTATCCTTTTTAAGTAACTGTGAATAATTTTAAGTAAAAGGATAATTTTGTGAACTCTAGAAATACAAAATGTGTAGATTTTTTTGCTGTCATTTAGATAACGTCTTATGTGCAAAAACATTTACTTAATTTGTAATTTTCTTAAATTTAAAACAGTTAAGTTATTTTTTTTTCAGTTAAAAGTTATTGGATCAGTATTTAAGTTAAAAAAAAAACAAGAGTTTTATAATCTATAAAGTAAACTTTGGGTCTTATATATATATATATATATATATATATATATATATATATATATATATATATATATATATATATATATATATATATATATATATATAGCTATATAGTTATATATAAATATATATAAATTTCTTCTTTACGTTCACATGTTTACCTATTTAATAGACCTCTTGACACCCAAAATCTTGTCTCAAATTCTCTTGTAACTGCATATACTCCACTTGTTAATTGTTTAGAAAGAATCAATTTGAAAATAATAATAAAATTGTTCTTCAAGTTGATATTATCATGTGTGTTCTCAAAAATGTATGGAGATGGTGTGTGCTAAAATTTTGAAATTTCACTCTTAGCCCCGGGCTCAAAGAAATGTTCTTTAAAAGTGGTAAACACACAAAAGAACAAAACAGAGCTGCCAACGGCGATTACTTTTTATTGTTTTGTCAATCATTATTTCCAAAGAATAATCTTCATGATATATGTCATTGAGGTAAGATTACTATTGTTTTGAAAGAGTGGTGATGAAAAAAAGATGAATTTTTTTGTTTAAGATATTTTTCTCAAAACATCGTCTTATAATTTGAAAATTAAAATATTTGTTAGCAATACATTATAATCGCTGGTGAAGGATCTTGAAGGTGTAGGAAGCTGTGAGGAATTAAAAAACTCATCGAAGCATTTTAATAACAATGAAACTGGAGGTCGTATTGGACCTATTTCTGTTATTCAGTCGTTTTGAATTTCATGCTAACATTGTTTCCCTGAAAATATGGTACATCGGTTGAATAAAATGTTGGTATTTTTCTATTTTCATTTTTTAATTTAACCTTTTTCTATTGTTTTACTTTAGAAAAATTTGATGTTACAACTAAAACAAGAATTTCCTGTATATGGTTTATATACATCTTTTTTTTTTAATGAAACTGTATTGTAAACTGTGTATTTTTAATGAAACTGGAGGCTTATTCTGTATTTCAGTCATTTTCATGTTAACATTGTTTTTCTGAAAGTGGTTAGATTGAATAAAATTATGTATTTTGTAATTTTAACTAATATTTAAGTGCAGTACTGTTCAATATTCATTATTGAAAATCTTTCTCTTTTTTTTTTTAATTTAAAGATGCAATGATTCATTTTTAAAAAGAATCCTAATAAGAAATATAAAAAATGCAGAAAAAAGGGCCATTTTTATTATATTTGATAAAAGGAAAAGTTAAGTAGAAATTAATGTATGATTTAATGCTAGTAAATCAAGCAGTGCTGAGTTTTAAGAAACTTAAAGAAAATAAGCTTATTTTAACATTTTATTCTTATAATTGTCTTGCTAATGACAACTTACAAATGAAAAGTGTGTAAACTATTTCTGTATTTTCAATTTTTTTCATTCTATTTGTGAAATATTGGTGAGATTCTCCTGTGAAACAGAATCGGACAGGTCAATAATTCGTCCAATGAAATTTGTCATGACCAGCAATCCAGATGCATTTTTCTAACACTTGTTTTCATCTATATTTTTATAGAAATGGGACTGGTCAATTGACCAGTTTTGTTTATCGTTGTCAATTGTGTCCAAAATGGTAATTTTAATGTACATTTAATAAATACATACCATTGTTGGATTGTTCACACGGGGCAAGCATGAGTTTTGGCGCATCCCTCCACTACTTTCTAAAATATTTTTATAAACAGAAGTTTTCGATTCGTTGCTTTTATTTTTTATTTTAAATATGAAAAAATTGTTAGAAATTATATAAATCTTAATATTTTAAAGTTTGATTTATTGCAACAATTTCGTTTATACATATATACATAACGCAAGTCTTGTCCTCACGATAAAATCCGAATTACTGAACCAATTCTAACCTTGATTGGGAGAGTAAATTGATCAGCCAGTATATTGTATGAGTTCGTTAATTAAGTATGTAGTTTTTATAGTTCATTTAAAAGGACACACAAAAGCAAAAAAATTCAAAATTTGTCATTACAAAAGCATCCAAAATACTGAACCAATTCAAACATATTTGAGACTCTCTATAGATTTCGTAAGTATCTTGGATGAATTCGTTAATCAAGTATTGTTTAGTGCCCAACGTGATCACTTAATGAAAAAACAGCTGTATTCCAAGCTAAGAGAATAAATTTCAAAATACTTTACTTTGGGTTGTCCGATTGCAGGTCATTTTTGTCCAAATTTCACTCTTTTTTTTTGTATCGAAAAATGTATGGAATTCTCTTTTGGCTGCTCCTTCACACAGGTGCCCGGATCATATGTCACCTTTGCTTCCCTCTAGTTTCGTCACTGCTTTTTGAGTGTTTAATTTGAAGTCTTTAGCTAATATTTAGTGTTTTAAGTGACTTTATATTGATATTGTGTTGTGATTCAAAATGGATAAGTGATTGAAAAGTGGGATTTTGAAGAGAACTGCATTTAATATTGGTAACTAGCATAAGAACATTACTAATGAACAATGGCAAAAATGTTTGGGACGGGTTTATCTGAGAAGGGGTACGCATAAATGAAATGTCTAAGCAAGGTGTACGTGAAAGAAAAAAAGGTTGGGAACCACTGCTATAAATGAATAATTAGTGCTTTGCACCCCATATTCTACAAAAAGCACCTTTTAATACGTTTCATAAATATATATTAATTCCATCATGTTTCAAGTGGCGTAAAATCATCAAAATGCACTTGAAACGATTATTTCCCATTGACTGTAATGTAACGGAATTCTTTTGACTGTTCCTGTAAAAAAAACTATAAGTGCTATACACTTCAGTTGAAATAGGGAACAGGCTATAGTAAACGACAATAACATACAAAAATTTCAGGGCGATCTCAGTATATTTACACGAGTTAGAGCACGGACAGACGTCCTGATGGCAAACAAACCAAAGTCAAACACTTTTCAACTAGGATGGAAAGCGTTTAGAAAACGGAAATGATATTGGATGATGATCCGTATTTTATGAGCTTTGTACCTAGAATAAAAATACTACAATCTTCATACATTAACCCATTTTCGGCCAAGCATAAAAATTTTATAAAATGTGGTGTTATTTGCATAGAAATTTGCTTAAATTACATTCATTGAGACATCAAACTAGTCGTTGGGGGCCACCGTAATACTTACCCATCATGGATGTGCATAATGTAAAATATTAAAATAAAAAATGTGTAAACTACTTATAAAATGCATTGGAATTCAAATAAAATCGAGGCTTGATGACGTCACAAACTTTAAAGGCTCGATTACTGAATTGCTTAAAAGAAACATCCTTATAACTCCAAAAATAATAATCCTATTAACTAGCGGTTTATTGCATCTGATTAAGCGTCAAATTTCCAATTAAAATATATCTTTGAAGTGAAATTTGGATGAAATATAGGTTCATGAAAAATCGAAGAGTGTGGTAAATAGGATTCAAAATATCTCAGCAACTAATTATCCGATCGACTTCATACTTTATGCAAAATTTATGTTTTTTTATTGTCTTTTATATTCATTTCTTAAAATAACCAATTTCGAAAATTTTTGTATACCTTTTATCAGAACGAATATTTCGAGAGTCCGAAAAAAATAGTTTCGGTTAATCGAGGTTATTGAAATGAAATAGGCTTCTTCCCATTATTACATACTAAGTACATACCAAATTGCAAGTCTCTATCTCACTTTTTTCGTGAGATAGAGCGTTTACAGACACACAGACGGACGACAAATTTTTTTTCTAAAAATATGTTTTTCGGAATCTCTAGTGTCTGAAACGTGTAAATCCGTCAAATTTTTTTTTTCGATTTTCAAAACGATTACAAGACTTACCCTATACTACGTATGATGGGTAAGTAAAAAGTTTCGTGCATGAAAAATAATATTTTATTTAATTTGACGTTACCATTATTAATTTATTATTATTAATTTATTATTAAATTTAAATAAAAAATTTTAAGTTTTCTTATGGCATTTGTTTTATTTTATTTACAGAACTTACAACTTTATTCCATTATAAAAACATATGTTTAATCTCAAGTGGAATAATTATACATTTTCAAAAAGACGAAATCAATAACCGTTTCAAGTAAAAAACCAGCGTATTTTGAAAATTTCTCAACAGAAAGTGATTACTTCAATTGAATTACTTATATTTTATAGATGTCTCCAGAACCCTTAAAAATAGCAGAAAAATAAAATTAGCGAAAAATATACGTCACAGTGTTAATAAAAAAATATTTATTGAAATGGTGCGTTTACGCACCTTTGGCCGAAAATGGGTTAAATATAGATTACAGAGGAAAAGGTCTGAATAACGGACACTGCGGGGAAGCGAAATTTGTCTGCGATTCGGAGGTATATGCTAATCGTAGGTAAAAATGTACAAATATATAGGCGTTGGGGATAGCAAAAGTGTACGCTAAATAGACGTTACGTCTATTTGTGACGTAGTACGCTATTTGTGAATGTGCGTTATGGAGGTTGTACTATATTTTATTATTCAAGAGGGTCTTGTATTTTTAATTGATCAAGAAAAGAAAAACGTTTTTTTATTCATTGATATTAAAATGTGATTGATTTAAAATATTTTAAACAAAACAGCATTCAAAATTTTGTTTTAGAACAAAGGTTACTGTTAAAAAAAACTTTTTAATGATTGTTATTGGGAATTATACCATACAGGAAAAGTTCATTTTAAAAGTCATTTAATTCTATTTGCAACTTGCACGCATGATTTCGTAAAAATGACCGCAGTCATAATTCTGTAAAATCGTGACTTCCTTCACAGTATATAGTATACATAATAGATATACAGAAAACAATTTATTCTTTTGATCTGTCACTTAAAATTTCTTAAAACAGGTTTCTGTTTTTAAAATGTTTCTGTTTTTAAAATGTCTCTGAATTTTTGACTACGAAATATTTACATTTTATTACTCAAAGAATAAAATTTTGCTATATATTGCTATAAAATTTTGCTAAAATATTTGTTTAATAAAGCAATAAACCAGCGGGGAAGACCGAGCTATGCTTTTTAACACTTCCCAACCTAGTTGAAATGTGTTTATGACTTCGGTTTGTCTGCCATCTGTCGGCTTTCTGTGCTCTAACTCGCGTAAATATATTCGGATTGCCCTGAAAATTTTGTTTGTTATTGTCGTTTATTATAGCATGTTCCCTATTGAAAATGAAGTGTGTAGCACTTATAATTTTTTTTACAGGGACAGTCAAAAGTATTCCGTTACATTATAGTCAATGGGAAATAATCGTTTTAAGTGCATTTTGATGATATTACGCCACTTGAAACATGATGGAATTAATATATAATTATGAAGCACATTAAAACATGCTTTTTGTAGAATAGGGGGTGCAAAGCATTTATTATTCATTTACAGAGTCAAACAAAAGAACTCTGTTACACATTGTTCAATGGGGAAAAATCGTTTGCAGTGTAATTTAATGATGTTTCACTATTTCAAAAGTAATGAAAATTATATGCATTACTGAGGTGCTGTATAAATGGCTCACTTAAAATTATGGTGTGCATTGCGTTTATCGTTCGTTTACAAGGACGCACAAAAGATATCTGTTACAGCATACGTGCAATAATTACAATCTATATGTGTGATAAGTGCGTTTACAGTTTGGTTTGCGTAATTAAGTTTAACCAATTTTTTTCATATTGCATAGTGTGTATAAATTCGGTTGATCATATACAGGGAAATTCGTAAGTATGACAGACTAGAGGAGTGAATTGCTTAAGAGTAGTTTTTGTGAATGCATGTATGTGAATAGTATATGCGCTATTAGGAGGTATATGCTAATCATAGGTAAAAATGTACAAATATATAGGCATAGGGGATAGCAAAAGTGTCCGATAAATAGAAGTGTACGCTATTTGTGAATGTCCATTATGGAGGTTGTACTATATTTTATTATTCAAGAGGGTCTTGTATTTTTAATTGATCGAGAAAAGAAAAACTTTTTTTATTCATTGCTATTAAAACTCGCGTAAATATACTCGCATTATATACTCGTTATATACTCGGATTATGTACTCGCTACCACGCATGCGCGGCAGCTTATTACTGCTTATTTTACTGTTTATTACTGTTAATTTTACGGTATAATACTGGCAGCTGGGATGCCAGTATTATACTGTAAAATCAGCACTTTTTTTTGCAGTGTAAAACTGCTGCTAATCCTCAATTCGCAATAATTCAGTTCGGTACAGCTTCAGTATTTTTGAATTAACGTTACACGATGCATCATACTTTTGTATTAATATTTTATGTATACAGATATGCATCATCTGTGAGAAAAAAACAGAAGAAAGGTGACACGTTATATAAAATGTCATGCAATATATGCACGATATTTGATGTCGAGCGAATTAAAACCCCTCTGGTGCGGTTGAAAGAATAAGTTTATTTTTCCAAGGGATAACACCTGTATAGGTGCACCACACACTTTTATTCCCTTGCAGGGAACTGAGATCATCTAAAATGCTTGGAAGTGGAACTTTTTTTGTGCTACAAAACGCAGATGCAAACAGTTACTTTTCCTGGTTCAAACGTCACGTTTGAAAGTGCAACTCTTATTTATGCAAGAAAATATACGACATCGACTAAAACTGGATTATATCGAAGATTTTATTTATGTGCAATAATACTACATATGTTTTGACATGCATTCACATACACGCACGCACGTGCTCCACATCATCATCGAGCGTGGCGATATTTGGGCCAAATACCGTCAAATTTGGCGATAAAAATAACTTGTCATGGTGATGACTGGCTAATTTCGTGAAATGTACATTCAAATCCGCTTTTGACCATGGACAAGAGTCAGTCGCAAGTGAATGTGTTGACACATTCAATGTGTCAATTGACAGGAATAAGAGGAATCACATAAGAGGAATTTACATTTGTATAAGTCTATTTTATACACGAAATTTAATTCAATTTCAGAAACATATGATGTATAGCGGTTGAAATATAAGAGTTATTTTAAGGATAGGATAAAATCTCTTGTACAAAGTTATGGTTATTCTAATGAAATTAAAATGGGGGCTCCGTCCCCCTGAAGTAAGGTATTGCTATTTGAAAAAATACAGTAATAAATAGTTTATCTATCATTGCATAACATTGTGTTTAATGCGATACTTTTAAAATTTCCGGAACTTTCGATAAATTTTATATTCTTATAAATGTACAAATAATTTTAAAAGATTGAATTTCAGGATATCAAATATTATGCAGATAATGTTAAATATTAGCGAGATTAATGAACAATGATTTTGTAGAGCTGACATTGAGGCCTCTGATCTGTAGATTTATCAGTACTATGTAATACTGAAATACAAATTCTGAAATTCCAAAATTTCAAATATTGAAAACACAATTTACCAATCATATTCAGTAGTACTAAGTATTACTATAATACTATACAGCTATAATACTACCATGTAATAATACAGTATGATGCTGGAGTAGATAATAATATTGGATAAAAGTAAGTACTAAATGAAATATAATGACTGAATAATAATACTAGAGTAAACAAATATAAAATATAAGCAAATTAAAATGTACAAGAAATTTGAATCCCTCTGGGATCAGATTTAATACTTAAAAGACATTTAATATGAATACGTGAACAAAGTTAAAACAAATTGGAGAAGATGCTAACTTAATATGAGAATTAAAGAAAAATATCTACGCTATTGAAGGGCCCAGCTGGAAAGATATGTAATTATAGAATAACAAAAGGAAATATTTAAATGCAAACAAAACAGTTTGCATACAAAATGAATTTACAAAAATTTAAACTTATATAATAATAAATTATCAAATTGAATTAAAAATACCTTTAGACCTGTTACTGATTTTAAATTTCAATTTAGTCCTACTAATCTTTCTGAATTCCTTATTTTTACAAATTTGTAGGTCACAATAAATATGTATTTTATTTAATAACTGATAGGTTTAAAGTTATATTACAAGAAAAGGAGACGTGATAGAGCAGTTTTTATTACATTTTATGAATCAGCATTAAAAATACGATATAAGTTATGAATTTCGTGTAGAATGCTGTACTTGGCTATTAATGTTATCGAATCAATAACACACTCTATTAATGTAACATCTCTGTTTAGTGAACTGCTTTTATAGATTCATGTGATTTCTTAGTATCTACTGTTTAAAATTAAATGGCTTCTCTACATTACTTTCAAAAATATATTTCACTAAAAAGTATCATTATGTGTAAAACGAGATCATTGACCTAAAAAACATTTTAGACTGTCAGTGTAATTATTCTTGGTACAGTTGTCGCAGACGCAACGGGGTATATTTTTGGCGCCAAAAGAGCGATCTTATGCATGAGCAACCCGGCGACATTGACTAGATTTTGCTTTGTGCGGTAACCCGGTAGAGCGTGTGTTTTATATTGAATTAAACATTGTATATTTTATAATAAATTAATCAATGTGCTCTCTTAAAACAAAAGAGCCAAAATAACTCAAGTTGAGCCGAAATCCACTCATCTCACGATTTGAAAGTGAGCTTCTCATGAAGAGTTGAAACAACTCGAGTGAACGAGTTGTTTTTAAGCAACTCATGATTGAGTTATCTCTATTTTACTCATACTTGAGTGAAATCAAATCAATGAAGGTTAAATCCAGTAGCACTTGAGTGATTTATAACTAAGTCATACTTGAGTGAAATGAAGTCCTTTAAGACTAAATCAAGTAGCACTTGAGTGATCTGCAGCCAACTCATATTTGAGTGAAATGAAGTAATTTAAGGCTAAATCCAGTAGAACTTGAGTGATTTATAATCAATTCAAACTTGAGTGAAATGAGGTCATTTCAGATTTAATCCGGTAATTCTTGAGCGATTGGTAACCAATTCATACATGAATGAAATCAACTCATTTAAGAGTTAATCCAAAACCCCTTGGGTGATTTATAATAAACTCATTCTAGAAAAGAGTCAACTCACTTAAAAATTACAAAAAAAAACCCTTGAGGAATTTTTAATCAACTGACTAAATAAAATCAAACCATTTAAAAGGAAATTCAGTAACCTTTGATTTATTTTTATCAACGAAATTCAAAATAACACAGAATTCTTGCCACGTTTTCAAATAAAAATAATGATAAATAACTACCTTATTTTATACTCTATAAAAATTATATTTTATTATTTATACCTTTGAACATTTAATTAGTAAAACTAGCACTATTTGCCAGCATGACCTTTTTTTTTTATCTATTAGATCTCTAATCATATTATTAGAAATTGCTTCATGCCTTATTTAATAATGAATGCAAGCTTCACACCCCTTCAGTGTTTTGCTGCATTACTACCCATCTTTAAACTTCATCTATTGGATTTCTAATCATATTAGAAATCGATTCATTATGCTTTCTCTATTCTTCATTATTAATTCATTATGCCTTCTCTTATATCTTATTTAATTTTGAATAAACACTGTCAATATTGAAATTAATACAAAAAAAAAATCACCAGACAACAATGAAAGTAAATGAAATATTGATTAAAAAAAATAAGGACTTGTTAAAAAATTTTAAATAAGGAGTTATAAAGGCACTTTTTTATTTTTGGAAAAATAAGGATTTTCTAAAGATGTTTAGAGTGTAATATTTAAAACATACTTTGCATACAAAAAAATTATTAAAAAATATTCATGTTATATAAAATATAATATATAAACATAAAAAAAATCTTTTCTTTTTTCGTGTATTTCTTTATATAAAATATGTATAATTCCTAAGTATAAGAGTCTTATTTTATTTATTTTCTTAAGAATTCAATATTAAGAAAAATATTCATCTAATTCATTATTTTTTCTTTTCTATTAAGTATTATTTTATTTGCTTAATGTGTTATAAATATATATTCATTTCGTGAAAGACAATTTTTATAACACTTTTTTTTTCTTTTGGTTAATGTGTAAATTAAAGTTCATACTTGAGTTCTAGCACATTTTCAAGAAAATTAATAATATTTCAATTAAAGCCTGGATTCCTTTCCATTAAAGTAAGTACTTATTTAGAGTATATACATGCATTTTTATGAATATCAGCAATGTTAATCATTATTTATTAAAATATGTTTACTTTGTCGTTGCCACAAGAGTAGACTAAAATATTTATATATTTTTTTTATACATAGATTAAATTGTAAATGTGTTAACGTAAAAATATTAACTTAATTAAATGCTTCTTCTGTCACTAATTTATATGCAAAATTATATTAGTTAGTGAAAAAGGTAAGGTAAGAACTTTATGTAATGCACTGTCTGTCATTTGATAATTACATATTTGATTTATTTTTCCATATATGCTTTTCTTTTATAATTACCAATAAACAGAGGTATTTTACGATTATTATGAAATTTTAAATATATAGTTGTCCTGTTTTAAGATTAAAAAAAATTTGAAGGGCCCTGTTCTGAAATTTTTTAAAAAAGGGGGTCCTTTAAAAGACATTTTTAATGTAACATTTATCATTATAACATATATTTTTTATCAATGAAAGTTGAAATCTAGTTACTCAAATTCGAACCAAGATTAAAAAATACTTTTTAAATCCTTTTGCTGAAGTTTTCCTCTCTGGTGAACTTATTTGTTTACAAATTACCCATTTTAAAATGTCACAAAATAATACATAAATAATAAATAGTAAGTTTTTATGGAATAAAAAGGAATTTTGTGAAGGAGCCTGTTTTATTATAAAGAATTTTGTGAAGGGCCCCATTTTATCAAATTGAGTTTTGTGGAGGGCCTATTTTATTAAATTGATTTTTGTGAAGTATCCTGTTTTATTAAATAGAATTTTGTGAAGTGGCCCTAAATATTCACCAAATTTCGCTTGGTATTTTACCCTTGATATATTTAATATTTTTTAATAATAATTAAACCCTATCTGGTGAGTTTTATTGTAGATTATATATATATGTATAAACTATGTAATATGGTTAAATAAATCGAATATGTAATTATCGTATGACAGACAGTACATTATAGTACAGTTTTACTAACTGATATTATTGATAAAATTTTGCATGTGAATTAGTGACATCATAAGAAGCATTTAATTAAGTTAATATTTTCATGTTCAAAAATTTACAATGTACATTTACATCTGTATGAAAAAAAAAAATAATAGTTTAGCAATGGAAGATATTAAATATGAAAAAATAAATAAAAGGGAAAAGGAAAAGCATGCGAATGAAACAATCGTGAATTTATCAAAACGTAAATTTCCTTTATCATTAAAAAAGGTATTCCGATTTAGAATTTTGATTTAAATTCATATTAATATTAAACATATTTACATAAATCATACTAAATTTAATAGCTATGATACGCGAACAAATACGAAGTATGTGAAATTATTTATGCACAATTTTCCTTTGATATGTATGAAAAGAAAGGTAGGTCTTAACTAAAAAGTATTAAATTTACAAATAAAGCAAATTCATATTGAATACTGAATAATGCATAAAAATTGTTGCGCGAGACTATTTACTAATAAATAAATTGTGCAAACGTAATAAAATATTTTCGCAACACGAGCTTCAGACAAAGCCGTGGAGTTAAGCCTACTCGCGCAGAAACGACACGACAAGTTAAAAATATTTTAATACATAATGATCAACATTGTTGATATTCATAAAAATACACATATAGACTGTAAATAAGTACTTACCTTAATTAAAAGCTATCCGATCTTGAATTGAACTACTTTAAATTAACATCAGAATTCAAAACACATTTTGATTTCCCAACACGTTGTATCTGAAATGCACGGTACTATGTTACTTTCCTACGAACAAGTACGGAATGGGAGAATATTGGGACCTGCTTTATGACCGAGGTTAATCGTCAGCAAACCAGTATTTCCTCTGAAACCTGGCTTTGTAATAGAGCCGGTGTTGTTTCCGCTCGCCAATGATTGCTTTTTTTATCGAGTTGAGTTGTTTAGTATTCGCTCTTCTGGAGTGCATTAGAAAAATAAAAATTCAAATCTAGATGAGTGAAACGTTTAAAAATCAACTCATTCACGATCCAATAAATTACAGCTCTTTTCTGAGAAGCCAAATCCACTCTTTCGTTTTAAGAGAGTGTGTGTTTTATAATAAAATAAACATTTTTGGTTATAATAAATTGATTTTGGTTATAATAAAATCGTTTTTTTTATAATAAAATAAACTGTTTCATATTAAAATAAAACTAACATACTGTTAAGCAAGATAGACCTAACAGGTATCCGAAAACGGGGTTTTCTAGCAAAATAGCGCAAAACAAAAATCGCGCCAACGCCGGTGCGTCTAGGTCAGCTGTTCCTTATTCTTCTATAAAATGTTCTTGTGGCATACTATCCGTTTTAATTGCAATATTGAAGCAAAATTGACTCAATAAAAAAATAAATCTGAAATCTAAACATGAATTATATAACTATTTAAGCAACACGTTTACGCTTATTATGTATTCGAAAATAATATGTTCTATTCAGCTTGAATATTTCATGTCGTTAAGTAGGGTTTAGCTCCACATCCTTCATCACTTTTTTTGGGAAATCATCCAAACATCTGTGCTGCTAAGTGACGAGATTAGTTGTGTGTGGGGGGGAGTAGGGGTCTCTCAGGGATACATTACTATCATGTATCCGTAATGTATCCCCTCGCGGAGACAAACGCTTGGCTTGAATACTCATACCGAAAAAGAAGCAAAAATAAATTTCAAAGACAACAATAAAAACATTTTTATTTGTTCATATATTCAAGCTGAAATATAAAGCAAACATTGAAGATGATTGCATTTTATGCAAGGGAATACACAAATGATCCTAAGTAACTTTCTTTAAATAATAAACACAACCTAAGGCAATTTTCTAAAATTGCCATTTAAATAACTTTACCATTTGTTTGAGTATTAGCATTACAAGAAAAACTAAATGACAATTTTAAACTTTTCGGAACGCTTGTCACGCTATGTTACGATAGAGTTTAATGCGAGTTAAAAGTCTATATAGCAATAATAATCTGAAGACACTTTCACAAATTTTGGATCTAATTTGTAAATGGGATTGCTTTTAGACATGATTTAATATCGATTTATAAAATAAAAATTTAAATTACAATTCGTTACATTGAGATAAAGAATAATAAATGGTACTTTATTGTGAAAACGAGTATATCACTGTTTTTTTGTACGTGGTATGGCGACAAACAGGTTTCTTGAACTGAAAAAAGATGACATTAACTTTTTCTTAAAATATTATATATATATAACATACATAAATATGTATGTTATCGACGTTATTCAACTCTGATTTTTTTTTCCTGAGCTATTTGGAAGTACAAAAACAACGCTTCAAATTGTTAAAACCATATTTTCGCAAAATTTTATTTACGAACACGTGTGACTCCTTATTGGGATATACTCTAGAACACATATTGTGCATAAAATATGTATACAGTACTGGAAGGTAAATGGATGTATTTCCTCTCATGCTTCCTTTTTTTAAAAAAAAATTCATATAAAAATATCTACAAATCTTTGAAAGATGGTACTTTTTAAAAAATGAACTAATTTGATCTATATTTTACTGAACTGAAATTAAGGAAATTGATGAATAATTTTATACTAAAATTCAAAATTTATTTTGTAATATTTTAAAATTCTTTATGTATCATTATTGTTCCTGTTGAGCTTCAATAATTAAATACAAAAGAAAGTTGGTTTAGATTATATTCTATTAGTTTTAGCAAAATGACTTTTTCAGTAGAATGAAAAATGATTTAAAAACAGCATTATAAATATAATTATCCTTTAAAACATCTGGAATATCAGATGATGGATATGTATAGTAAGGATAATATTACATACAAGAATAGCTTTCGTATTTTCAGATTAATAAATAAAAACAGTTAATGTTTTTAATTTATTAAGACTGATTTTTATGCATCAATCAGCGAGATTTTTTTGTGAATTATTAGTTTTACAGTAAGAATAAAAAGTACAAATAAGCATTGTGTTTTTTTAATTACATTTCAAAATTAGTAATTCTGATTCATATTTTGAATATCATAAATATTAAAGTGCATTTTTATTCTAAAAATTGCATACTTACCAACGGCAATTAGCATAGTAAAAGGTGTCCTCGATAACGTATTAAGCTAATTATAATCATAAAGAAACAGTTTTGTAAAATCGAAAATTTATCACAATGACATTTTTGGTTCATTATGAGTACCACCAGGTTCCAGCGTCAACTATATGATCGCCAACTCCATATTAACTGAATCCTATAAAATGTACCTGAAGAAATGTTACTCCAGGTTAAAATATATTTATGCAACATTGTACAGAAATCCGTACCGTAATATATAGAAACATCAGTGTTCTATCGTGCATATAAGTTAATGTGGTGCTCGAAGGTAACTGGTTGCTTTCATTCTATGCTACTTTCATGTATAAAGATTTGAAACTCTATGAATGATGGTACTTTCTAAAAGATAACACATTTAGTTTATATTTTAATGGATTGAAACGAAAGAGATTGGTAAACAGTTTCATACTGAACTCCCGAACTATATATTGAAATATTTTCAAATTATTTATGCATCATTAGAGTTTTATTATTCTTGGATAACGGAACACAAAAGAAAGTTTTTGAATTACTTTCTGCATAATTATTACTTCTATGTTTTTTGGTCAGATAATTCATTACAAAAGAAGGCCGATTTTGATTATAATGAATAAAATATAAGCAAAACGACGATTTCAAAAGGATGAAAACGCAGTCCAGTTCATAAAAATATATAAATTTGAATAAACCATGATATATATATTATAATTAAAATACTACCTCCAAGAATCCCGTTCTTGTTTTAGTATTTTCAGATTTATAAAAGAAACGTTCATGATTTTCAATTTATTAAAACTTATACATATGCGTCGTCAGTCAATGTAATACATCATCATAGATTGATCTTAAAACAGATATTAACAAGAAAGGGAATGCAATTTATTTTCGATTCATGAATTTTCCTGTAAGAAAAAATTACTAATAAGTTTGGTATTTCTTTAATTGCATTTGAATCTCATTCATGTATTCTAACATTGAAAGGTATTTTTTCCTTAAAATATTTTGTTCTTCATATTTTCTGAAACATTAATGAATTAAATGAAAAAGGATATGGAATCCCAGAAAATACTAATTCTTGCATACAATAATCCACAGGATACTAATCTACTCCATCCAAATTCAACTTATGATGAGACGATAGCATTTTTGTCATCGAAATTACTCCCATACGGTCGTTTACTACTTGCACTTATGCAGTACCTTCGACAGTATACAGAATATTTTGACAGAATTGATTTTGCTATGGTTTATAACGATAAAAATGATTGCCGTATAGGAAATTTTAGAGAAATATTAAAAAAAATAAATTGTTCACAAGTTCATGTTGCAGCAATTCCAGAATATATGAATAATTATGCTTTAGAGACAAGGGGTTTTTCTTACCCGTACGAGTTGGACGATTTCACATTTATTACGCGAAAACCGGTATACAAACCACACATTTTCGGCATTTTTCAAATGTTTTCGTTGTCTGTATGGCTAACAATAATGGCGGTTTTAATTGCGATGCCAATAGTAACTTATACCATATTGAAACGGAAGTATACGTTCAACAATATTTGTTTTCACGTTTTTGCGACGTTGATGAAGCAAAATTCACCTATAAGACCTTCTTCGCTGGTGGAAAAATTCCTTGTCTATTCCTGGGTTGTAGGAGCTATGATTCTTTGCTTGTCTTACGATTCCGTATTTTTATCTTTTCTTTCAATTCCACCTGTCATTAAAATTAAGCACCTTTCAGAGTTAGCTTTAGCTGTAGAAAGTGGAGATTATCATTGCATTTCCCATCTGCACAATGGTTTTGTAGATTACTGGAAGAACTCAAAACACGAACATTTACGAGTAATCGCAACAGACATTGTTAAGAATAAGTTATCTTACGGGCAACCTTTCGGAAATTTTTTGCACGAGAGTCAAAAGCAAAATCTTGCTTTTATCATATCGACAAAGTTTCTTGACTTGCTGGACGCTGAAAAATTCTTTATCTCTGAAGACCGTTTTCATGAAACTATGCATGGAATAGTGCTTCGAAAAGGCTTTGCTTATAAAGATTTGCTGGATTCATTCGTACACAAAATAATGGCTTCCGGCCTGTACATTAAATATGTTAGCGATGCATTATTTTTGTCCAAAAGAGCATTGTCTTTAGCTGACTCGGTATATGCAACTACTAATAGAAAACTGACACTTACAGATCTTGCCCCCGCATTTATGTTCCTGCTATGTGGTTATTTCATATCCTTTTTGGTTCTTATCATCGAAATATATTCAAGTCGCAAAAAAAGGAACTATATGAAAAAAAATCATAAGAAGAAAGGACGAAAAGTTTGTGCTGTTACTCATGTGTAATTAGTTCGGCACAAAATGTTCCTCTTATAAAAAATATTATAGCTTAAACCAGGGGTTCCCAAACTTTTAGACCGACGTACCACTAAATCGAAGTTCATACTTCCGCGTACCAAGCGTATCAAACATAATGCTAATATAGGAAAAAATGTAAAAGTGGAACTTCCCATAATTTGTTCGATTTCAAATCACCATTTTAAATAACTTTACTATATTAAAAACCGATTTCCTTGAAACAGAAAGAAACTTACACATTTGGTACTGAACAAGAGACTTAAATAGATGCGGGGACTTAAATAAATAATGAATTATGTTTTAAATAAAACTTCAACGCTGAAATAACCGGTACAAAGAAAAAAAAAGTTTTAACTCCTCATTTTTGAACAAGTTTGTTACTTTTACGAATTCAGATTTTACCGTCAGATAATAAAATTGAAAAAAAAAAAAAAAAACATGTTTAAAACAGCTTTTCTGCTAATCAAAACTGTTTCGTTGATTAGTTTTTAAATTAGATCTTTATTTACAAAATTTTAATTTTTTCCCTGTATAAATGTAATAATTGCATGTGTTTAATTCTGGAAAACTGGTTGTATCATAAGCAGCGTGTGCGGATTTCAGACAGTTTGCTATAACAAACATTTCTAGTAACAATTACAACAACAAAAGCGTTTACAGTCTCTAATTTTCATTCGAAATTTTCTAAAGTGATAAGTGTTCATGCCGTTTTTGATTTTATAATATTATGCTAATATTTCATTTTATGTACTAGCATCGCTCTTTCACGTACCAGTACCCACAGCTTTGCGTACCAGTACTGGTACGCGTACCATAGTTTGGGAACCCCTGGCTTAAACCATTTCTATGCCAATAATACACATCTTTTTTTTCTGAAATACAAGTTTATTAGAATTATTAAATTAAGAAAATGTTTCAATAACGGCTTTTTCGTAAAATTTGGGTGTGCTAAAGCTTTTTTTTTTTATTCTAGATCCAAAATGCGAACTGTAGACGAGTATCCGGAAGTAGGTTTCTTTCTTTAAATAGACAGAATGAAAGCGCTGCGCCACAGTAGACCGATTGTCACCCCTTAAATTATACTAGTAATCTTCATCTTATTTAATGGCAGAATATCGGATACTTAGTAAGGCGAAGAATACTATTGAAATTAAGTGGTGACGAAAGGCCAACTGTAGTGCGGCGTTTTCATTACGGTAAATGGAGAATCGAATCTTGGTTTTAAGCGTTATCAAAACTGCACTTTTTTTTAATGAGAATAATAAACATATTCATATCACGCTAAAATAATTTTCTGTTCTTGATAATAATTCTGAACATCCTCAAAAGGATAAGTGACATTTCAAATAGAATTTACAAAAAAAAAAAAAAAAAAAGAAAGAAAGAAAGAAAGAAAGAGGAATAAATGTTTTTAAGAAAGAGAAAATTTTCTTTGATTTAATGTCCCCGCATTTATATTTTTTATCGGACTTTTTGATATCTTTTTTGGTTCTTATTGTCGAAATTTGGTCAAATTGCAAGAATATGAATTATATGAAGAAAAGTCAGTAGAGCAAAGAAGAAAAGATTATGATTAAACTACTCCATAATTGGTCTGGTTAAGAATTATATATATTTTTTAATTTACAGAATATTTTTAGATTAAAGATTTACTAATAAATTATACATTTGTCTCTGAAATTTGATTTTATTACAAATAGAAAATTTCGTAAAGTTTTTTTGTTTTTTTTGAAGGAAAATTTGTGAAATTTCGATTTTCTAAGGTTTTTTTCTATTTTATTTACAAAATGACAACTGCGTATAGAGTTCCCTATTGTCCGAGAAATATATATTTGTTTCCATAAAAATGGAATTGAAGCTTAGATTCATGCATAATGGTATTATATATATATATATATATGTATATATATATATATATATATATATATATATATATATATATACATATATATATACAGGGTGTTTTTTTTTAAACTGACGCTATTCAGTGCCGCCTGTAGCTCGTTCTAATAACTGGATTGATACAAAATTTTGTGAGTGGACTAAGAAAACCATGGGAAAAAAATTCCAACAAAAAAAATTAGTTCCAATTACCGCCGATAGGGGGAAATGTGACGCTGTACAATGAAAAATAAACATCAGAAACAGACAAAATTAATAATTTGGATAAAATGCCATGTTTTATTCATCATTTACACTTTCCCTTTCGTTGATTGCAGTTGAAACATCCATTATCACTTTTTCTGCCACCTATTTACGTCCTCTGCCGGACCGAACTGCTAGCGAGCCTGTTTCTTCGAATTTCAGAATCATTGCTTTCAATACATTAACGGATAAAGGTCCTTTGCGCAGTTTATGGCGTGTTCTAAGTAAACGAAGAGCAGCTGGTGCATTGCACTGGTTACAATAATAGAACTTCACAAGTAACGCGCGCTGCGGTAGCGTGAGATTCATTTTCAATTTGAGCTGAAATTGTTTCTAGGTGTTTTTCGCATGCATTTATAACTTAAACTATTGGCGCTACTGTCGCTTGAGTAAGTAAAAATTTGCATTTTCATTTATTGCCCGTATTGTATGCTAATTCTCAGTTGCATAAATTACCACAGCGCCACATTTCCCCCTATCGGTGGTGATTGGAACTATTTTTTTTTTGTTGGAATCTTTTTTTTCCATGGTTTTCTTAGTCCACTCACAAAATTTTGTATCAATCCAGTTATTAGAACGAGCTACAGGCGGCTCTGAATAGCGTCAGTTAAAAAAAACACCCTGTATATATCAGATCTGGCAAGTCTCCGGCTTTTTGGATACCAGTATTTTAGTACAGAAAATGTTGTTTTATTTAATCGGAGCATTTTGCGATTTAAAAAAAAACAACATTTTTCTCTAAAATATTTCTGGTGTGCAAAAAGCCGGAGACTTGGCAACTCTGATATATATATATATATATATATATATATATATATATATTGATGAAACCACTCATTTTATTTGTGGTATTTAGGCATTTGGGACTTGATAATTCTGTCTAAATTCCACGAATTTCATTTCATTCATTCAATTTCATTTATTCAATTTTTAATTTAATTTCTTCTTCTTTTAAATAAATTTTTGGTTTCTATATTCAGTGTGTTGGGGAATACTTTCATTGTCAACTAATTATTACATACTTAATCATTATTTCATAGTTTAAGTTGGTGTTATGGTAATGTTTCATTTATGGTTATATATATATATATATATATATATATATATATATATATATATATATATATATATATATATATATATATATATATATATATATGTATATATATATATATAATAATAAACACCAATGGAAAATCACTTGCAGAACCATTATCACAAATGCCAACCAAAAACTTTAAACCACTTAAATTCAATACTAGAAAAACAAAACTAAACAAACTACATTTACACAGAACCAGAAAACGCAACTAATTACTTAAACTCAAAACAAAAGAACACAACAAATTGCAGCAAAAATTAAAAATGCCAATAAACAACAAAGAAAAGCTAAAACAACCTGTGTCAGGTGGCATGGCTTGAGACATGCACTGCTGGCTTAAACTAGTTTTACGCATGCAACACTCCCCCATACCTGACAAGTACAGACTGAAAATGAATGAAACAGACATAACAAAAGGAAGCAAACTAAAGCCAGACTACACCAACAAATTCTCGATTTACATCACAGTAAACAACCCACTACACCGACAAACTATAACTAGACTACAACATCAATTTCTCAACTTACATCATGGCAAACATCCCACTACACCGAAATACTAAAGCCCGACTACTCCATCAAGTTCTCAACTTACATCACAGCCAACAACCCACTACACCGACAAACTATAACCAAACTACACCAACAAATTCTCAACTTACAGCACGGCAAACATCCCACTACACCGACAAACTATAGCTAGACTACACCATCAAGTTCTCAACTTACATCACAGCAACCATCTCACTACACCGACAAACCATAGCCAGATTACACCAACAAGTTTTCAACTTACATCACAGTAAATAACCCTCTACACCGACAAACTAAAACCAGACTTCACTATCAAATTCTCAACTTACAACACGGTAAACAACCCACTACACCGACACTCCCACAAATATCACATCAACAAAACATCGCTCGTATTGAACACTCCTAACAGTTCGTCACTATAACCTTTATTTCTGATAAATTTGTATGTTAGATCGGACAAAAACTGAACCGGATAACCTTGTGATAACGCCATATAATAAAAATCAGCTATATTCCTAGCAATATTTGCATAATTAGAGCACAATTTCTCAATACGGCATAAACCATTTATAAAAATATTTCTGAAAATGGACAAATGCACATTTGAAGTGAAATGTAACATTTTAATAGTATCAAAATTAAAATAATTTCTCTTATCGTAAATATTTGTTACCAGTTCACCATTAGAAACATCTAAAGTTACATCCAGAAAATCGACACATTTTGAATTATTTGACGCAATTTTCAGGCTTAAACTATTTGGATAGTGATTAAAGCTGAGATCTTTCAAGGAATTGTTAATCCCGGCTAATAGAACATCATCTATGTATCTGTAATATATTACATTTTGATTTGCAGTATCTTCTTTTTCATATGTATATAAATAAATATCAGCTAGGATGGAGCTGCAGCTCCCACCCATAGGAATACCTTTAATCTGTTTGTAAAACCGTTTACCATCATATAAATAATTTTCTTTAACTACAAAATTAAAAAGAGTTGTGAACTGTTCAGAGCTTATATTTGTAGTATTGAACTCCTTAAAAAAATCCATAATTTTACTCTTTAAATCATCTAAATTAATACTATTGTATAAATCTTCAAAGTCATAAGTATGAAATTCCATTATATTGCACAATTTTCTTAAATTGTCAATCAATTTAAAACTGTTTTTAATTATACATGTAGATTTTTCTTTTAAAACTTTAGCAAATATTTTGTTTAGAATGTGTAGAAACTTTTTATTTGCTGTAACCAAATATGAACCGAAACCACATGTAATAGTTCTAAAGGTCACAGGAGTTTTGTGAAATTTAGGGACTAAAACAAGATACGGCAGTTCGTTGCTATGTTGTTTAATATTTAATTTCTTGTAGAAAGCCTTGATCCTATTACCAACTACTTGTTTGCTTGATTTTAAGAGCTTATAATTCGCCTTATTATCATAACTACCACGTAGAATGTCTCCATATAGTTGTTTACATATTATTGCATAGTTAGAATTTGCTTTATCAACGTATGTGATAATAAAGCTGTTCTGAAGTTGCTTGATAGAACTCTTTAAATCATTATAGTATTCACCCGTAACTCCATCACTTTTTTTATTGTAAATCTTGTTCATTTCCTTCAAAATATTAAATTTCCACTCCAAAAAAACACTTTCGGGTAAGCCATATTTATTCATCAATTTCTGAACAAAAATATCTACATTTTTCGTTATACGTTGTATAGCATGAGTTTTTGTAACAATCCTTTTCAGGCGATACTTCGTACCGTAACGCATATATTTTCTAAGGTTTATGTTTTGCACGATATTTAAATTGCCTGTTAAAACATGTCCATTCGTTTCATTTATAAAACTCTTGTATTTCGCGTCATTACAATGACAGACGCTACTATCAATTCCCTTTTGCAATTCTTTAGCATATCCATTATAGTTAAATATTTCACGTCCCAATGGCTTATCATATCTAAATGCCTTTACAATCTCAATTTTCTTAACTGGCAATAATTCGTTATATTTGTTTAGTATTGTTTTAAAATTAATGCCACTCATTTTGTGACCAATATAGTCCATGACAAAATACACTTTATTATCAATTTTATCATGTTTATTCTGTAGCTTCAAATATTCTTCTAGACTTTGTTTTCTTACTCTAAATCTTAACAAATCCAAACTCATATCGATGTTAATACCACCATTATTTTTGATATATATAGAACTTAGCAGTTCTGGAATAAGTTTTTTCTTTAAATTGAATATAATAAATTTAATTCCATTTACATTATCTTTAATGTCACAACCAAGTATGGCTCTTTCAATTTCCATAATGTTATTAAGATTTATTAAATCTTTATAATTTCCTTTATTATTAATATCTTCATTTCTTATATCATGATTAGTTCTTTCATATATAGAAACGTCCAACACTTTATCTCTAAAGCATTTTAATACATTAACCTGGTTAAACATAACATTTAACCCATATGGGTAAACAGTACCATATTTTATCATCATGTCTCTCTCACATAGCAATCTTTCCCTCTTATTCGGAATTATATGAAGAACTGATAATTCTATATTCTCTAAGCCATGTTTATTAAAGTGGGTAATTTCAATTTCTTGCTCTTCTTTACCACTTTTACAATGATTTATATCCGATTTGTGATTATTAAACCTTTTATTAATTGGACCTGATGTTTGTCCAATATAAGACAAATTACAGATTTTACATCTGAGTCTGTAGACACAGTTATAAACCTTACATAACTTCAAACAGTTCTCATCTTCAATATTACTGTACTCCTCTCCTACGTACAAACACACCTTACAACGCCTATCCATGCATTTCTTTAATTTAAAAACTTTTCTCTCCCTATTTTTCACTATATTTTTATTATAAAACCACCTAGTTTTATATCTTGTAATTTTATCAGTCCTCATTCCACATTTTTTAGACACCTGTAATATATATATATATATATATATATATATATATATATATATATATATATATGATATATATATGACGATAACAAAAATATGTTTCACTCAGTAAAGTATGTTTCTACTCTTGATAATAAATCTTGACATTCTCAAAAAAAAGTGGAAGTTTATATAGAATATACAAATACGATTTATATATAAGTGTGGGTGGGTGTGAAAAAAGAAAAAGAAACTGGGATGAATCTTTTCAAGAAACAGAATACTTTTTAAATTAAATTTTTTTTAAGAAGAAGAATATTTTACAAAGTATTTGAGAGTGAAGCGTTTTACAATGAAAATTAATAAGAGTAAATCCTCTTAAGTGAAAAAGAGATACTATAACGCTACTCACTGATTGGAAAACTTTTTACAAGTTTCTGAAATGTCAATGAATTTAAAGCATTGTTTGAAGCTGAAAGTGAGAGAAAAAAAGCGCAAGTGACATTCACAATCAAATTTCGTCATTAGTATAAATGGAAGTGCGAAGATTTTTTATTAAAAAGAGGATGAATACTTTTAAGAAACAGAAAATTTTGTTCGTTTAATAATTCGGAAAGGAATAAATATACAGTGACGGTTTTTTAAAGAAATTGCCATGGTGAATGTGTTTCACATATTATTTCAAAATAGAGTGAATTACTGCACAAAACATAATAGTAATTCCTCTTATCTAAAAAAGAGAAATAACTCCACATTCCGATACGACAATTTGGTAACTTTTCTTGCATTTCTAAAATGCCAACGGACTTGTAAGACACTCTGTACATTATTTAAAATTGGGATTTTTTTTTTAATTAGAAGAAAATAATTTTTACATCGAAAAGAGTTGTTTCTTCTGGTGTTCTTCGAACTGTTGTTTTACCTCTTAAGAAATTTTAAGTGCCTCATCAGGAGAGAAGGATTCCTTTTTTTTAGAAACCTTTATTATTTCTGCCCTATAGATAAAAAAAAATGAGAGCAGAAGTAAAATGTTGGACTGTCAGCACTTGTCTTGTATTTTTTGGAATTATCACTTCTGGCTGATTATTTAATTGTGAGGTTTATGCAAGATAAAATTAGGATTAGAAATACTAGAAACATGTTGTTAGATGCGTTCATAATTATATAAATACGTAGCACCTATAGTCGTCGTCTGGTATGTCCGTCTGTCCGCATATAAAAGCGCAAAAACTACCCAACCAAATGGTTTGAAATTTAATATATAGTATCGTTGCAGAATTTTGTCGAGTCTTTTCAAATTTTATGAAAATCGAATCAAAACGTAAAAAGATATTAATGAAAGTTTCCTTTATTCTATTAAATCCTAACGTATGTAATCTATATAATAAAACCCCAAGTCATTGTGACTAAGGAAAACAAATACGGAGCAAACCACTTCTTTTTTCATATGCCAGGAGGCCCTTTTGATTCAAAATTATTTTTTCGAATGAAATGGCATAAAAATTACATTTTTAGAAAGATCGTTCGCAAAAATTGTTTGCTTCAGAGCTGAGTTCCATTCAAAAATGTATCGATTCTGAAATAACTTCAGTGGAAATTCGGTTAACAGCCGAATATCTCAATCATTATGAGTTATAAAAATACTAAACAAAGGAGGTAATCAATCGCAAAGCATGATCTCCAGGGTGAATTTTGCAGCACTGTCTGATGTAGAAAAAAATCGTATTTGTAAACGTGGCATACGTAATAAAAAAAAAGAATAGGGATGCTTATTTCGATCATAGCAGACGATATAATTCATTTCACTGAAATAATTTTTTTTTTTTTTTTTTTTTTTTTCTTTTTACATTGTGAAACTAGTTATAAAACGAACGCACCTCACATGTCAAGTTTTATGTACAATTTCGAAATTGCTTTTTTCTTCTACCAACTAAGATTCAGATTTTGATCATCACAAATATGCTCCCAATCTAGAAGTAGCACGCATGAACTTTCTGAATATGAATAACAGCTATAACGAGCCTCTCCTCAAACTATCAATGAAACACACAGCGCTTTAAGACTATAATATAGACTTAAAAATTTCCTTTTCACACCGCTCTCAATACTCGATTACGAAGTGCCAAACTGATTCATCCGTTTGCAAAGGAAAAGAAACTGAAGGCAGCAGCAATTGCATCGCAGCAATTACCAAAAAAGTTAGGAATAAGGAACAAATACATGAGACGAAGCGGATTTGGGGGACTTTACTCCTCAATTCTTCTGTTTTCTAACGGCCAGAGGAAGGACCATTCACCTCTGTATGTGTTGTGAGATTGTATGTGTTTTGAGATAAAAAAACAGAATTTTATAAATTGAACAAGAAAATGTGCAACATTTTTCTGCGAAGATTATCAGACATTTTATATATAAAGGTGGAACTTCTTATTTTAGCAAATGATGAGGAAAAAGGGAGGACTATAGTTTCAGGAGAAATAGTTGACACATCTTATCATCGGGTGACTTATTACATGTCATTGTGAAAGTTTACTTCTCATGGTAAGTGAAAGTTCATGAAAACAAAAATTTGATTTGACTCTGTTCGAGAATCAAGAACAGCTAATGAATTCAAAATAGTTGTTTTTAACATAACTAAAATTAGCACTTTATTTTTAAAGCACGGTTTCTATATTCTGTACAATTCGTCAATCTTTATAGATTCAGTAATAAAAATATGTGTAAAACATCTGAAAGACATAAACTTTGAGTTGTAATTAATGTAACATAGTTATAAGTAAAGGATTGACAGATTTTACATTACTGTATCTTGTAAATCTAGTGATCAGGGCTATCAATCTCAGGTGTGTAATTCACATTTTTATTTTGTTTTCGCTTCACATACCACCTGATATATTGCAATCCGAAATTTATATAGTTTAAGTTACATATAAAAATGAGCATGTAATGTTTCCAAAAGTTCAAGATAATAGTATAACTTTTAGAAACTGAAAATGGTGTTCTTTAAAGGATAGCCTTACAATTGTTTTAAGAAAGAAATTCCATTGCATAAAAGTACGACCACCAACTTTTCTGGTTAACTTTACGTTTGCAATTCTTTATATTTATTATATTTTTTTATTGTAGTATGTGGTGCGGTCTGAAATTATAATGTAATTTTATTTAGGTAAGCATCTTTTTGCATAAGAATTTTATCATAAAAAGCATTAATATCCTAATAGCAATACTTATATAGCTGTCAACTAAAAAACATATGTTGCACATTTAAAGAGTAGATATTGTTTAAATACATCCTAATCTATTTGGATTGAAGAAAAATTCCAAAATAATCTAAAAATTAGTATTTTAAAATGTAATAGTATAATTTTAGTTGGTTTCACCACTTGGAGTTTATTGATCCTTAAATGAATTCTGTGCATCTGTCAAATTAGGAGACACCGATAGGGATGGCGTGAGCATTTCATATATTTTTTGCGGTTATGTACCTCAATTTTGCAGTATATGTCTTGATAACACTCCTTATTAGACTTATTTCGATAATTATGCTCCAGAATATGCACTTGTAATTCAAATTGCAACACATTCATTTATGTGTAGAAAATTAAAGCTATTGAGTAATCATCCGTAATCGGGTCACTGTCAATTGATATATTTAGCAAGAGTGATTTGGCTATAAAGTAGTTTTTTAGATTTACTTTTAAAACATTCAACTTAAATCATATTGTTTCTAAATCGATTATGTTTGACATTGGTTAAGGATATCTGATTATGGAAGAGTAGCTAATCTGGTTTCTTTTTTCATCTCAACTTTTTTTTTCATAAATTCCGTAACCGGAATTCTTTTGATGTTTTTATATACTATAAATTACATGTGATAAGCAACTGTTAATCGAAAAGAAAGTGTTTATACAAGGTGGCAGATTTGTAAATATGACACAGTATGTATTTTTTGAAAAATTACAATAAAATTACATTAAACCCTACACGGTTAATTTCCAACGTCTGTCAAATGTATTGGCAATGTTTTAAACAAATCAAATCTACTTTACTACTTTTTTTTTAAAATTTGGTTGCAGTTTTTTTTTTTTAAATGAAACTTTCACTTTTGGAAACATTTCCAAAAGAAAACTTTTGATATAATTCTGAAGGATTTTTTGACAGAATTAACTTTTATTCATTCAATTACAATTGATAATCTGAATTATTTTTTTTTTTACAAATTACCTTTCTTACCAAAAGAACGATTTTATATTGAGTAAGACTAAATGTTTTAATTTAATTTATATATTATGTAATATACCTTTAAATTAAAAAGTAAAAAACAAAGAAATCAACCTAACATTCCTGATGAAACAACAACAAAATTGTCTTTTATCCTCTTTATATAAAATTCGTAATAGATTGTTTGACCCGTCAAACAATCCTGTTCTGACACTGAAATTTTATTTTATAAAACGTAATTTACTAAATCGCTGTAAATATTTGACTTCAATTATTGAATAAAATTTCTGGTTGTTTGATCCGATGATTAGAGGCCGGAAATTACGATACTCATTTAAGGATCCATATAGCCATTTTACTAATTTTATTGTAATTTTCTTTTTTCTGGAATAATTCATTTACACATTTAATAACTATTATTCTGTATTAAACACATTTAAAGAAGTATTTATCCTATTAAAATTAATGTCTCTGTCAATTACAATTTTTGTGTACTTTTCAAAAATTTGTGTTATTTTATCGTATACATATTTTACAATGTGTCAATTTTTATTTAAATCAATTTTCACGTATGCATAGCCATCGGAGTATCTCACTGAACCATAAAACCTGTCTGTAAAGGAAAGCTGGCGCAACAGTCCACAAGGGGGACAAAGGTAGATGCTTTACTTGTCGGTGAAATTTAAAATATAGACACTTAAAAAAACATACGAACCCAGAGAACTTTTTGGCATGAAGTGTAAGGGGGACCCCATACTTATAGCCCGTCTCTTGGTTGGCTAAGGAATATTGCCAATAAGGGACAAAGGAAGGGGGGGACTGATTTGGTGAACCTTTTCCCATAGAAATGACCAACAGAAAAATATCCCTCTTGGTCCCCCACTCCCACCCCCCAACAGTGTATCTGTATCTGATGTAAATTTAAATAAAAAGATGAGAAGGAAAATAAAGACAGAAGATTTTATATTTCCTTTTTTCTCCAAGACTCAATAAACATACCTTGGATATTACGTTTCGATCTCATGCCTAATTCTCCCTGATGCAAGGCTCCATCCTGCACCTGAAACTGAAGTCCGACTGAGGTATCTGGAACCCGGATTTTCCAACTTGTTCGCATAAATAAATATGCGTGACAGTCTTGGAGGAAACCTATCGATGAGCGTACATGTGAAGTCTCACAGCATTTGAGAAGTAGCTATTCGAGTTATGAAAAATACACAAAGGTCATAGAAGGCTACAGATACATGCAGCTTTCGTAAGTCTGACAGCTCCCAAGCAGTACTCAAATGCACTTTGGTGAGATAAATTTTTTAATTATAATACTCTATGGCTATGCCTTTTTTTCTCAAGTATGCATGATTAAAAAATATATACATATGTTGCTGATATACAAATGGTGTATATTTAGAAATAAAAATTTAAATTGACTTTTGGTAAATTTGTCTAGCACTTGTATGTGCTGCGATGGCCTATTAATTTAGATAAATAATAATAATAATAATTGAAAAACATTATGTATGTAAATCAAACGTGCTTTCTGCTAAATAAAACTTGACACATTAAAATGCATTAATGTGTCCTTTTTTTTCTTTTGTTCTACCTTTATTGTATTTATTTAAGTGTTTTCATATTAGAGAACACTGTAGTTATGACTTAAAATTATTATTTGAACTTTCATTTCTACTCATTTTCATTTGCACAAAAATATTACATTTCATCAAAATTAAATTTTATAGACTTTAAATTGTTATTTTATCTCAACTATTTGAATTTTAATCTTTATATGAAAGATTCTAACTAGGGTTCTATGTCACTTTCATATTAACTATTCCCCTTTCATTTAATTCAATATTCTCAATTTTTTGCCCTTATCCGTTTTTTTTTTAATTTCTTCGGCAAAAACAAAATTTTTGGTGTAAAAATTTTTAATATCGGTCCTTAACTTTTTTTATATTGAATTTTATAAATTTTTCTATTATTGAATCATTCTTACCTGTCTCAGACACAATGTCTCTATCATTGAAATTGCGGTTTTCATTCTTTTGTTCCTAATAAATCCTGAATATCTTTTCTAATATTCTACAAGTGCGCAGTGTAATACTGCGATATATTTCTCGCTAAGATATTTTAATGACAAATAGCTTAAAATTTTAATTACTTTAAAATTAATTTCCTAATAAATGGAATCGTTGGGTGTTCTTGGAATTGACAGTTTTTCCCAAAACAGCATTCAACTATATAAATATAGGAGCATTTTTCAGTCTAAGCGCAAGGAACTATATTATTAACTATCTTACCCGCCCTAGAGTCCTGCATCGGGTCGCGTTACCCACTTTTAACCGAACACGACCCGCGGTTCGTGTCAGGTCGGGTTTCCCGTTGCGGTTCGGGTTCGGGTTGATTGACTTCAATTTTTTTGTTGCTGTTCGGGTTCGTGTCGCGTTGTCTTTCATTATTTCGGGTTCGGGTTGGCTTTTGAATCTTGCGGTTCGGGTTCGGGTTGAACCCGATATTTTAAAAGAATGTCCAAAATATTTTTTCAGGTTAAAAGTCTATCACTGTAAAAAATGACCGATGTTTCTTGTTTTATGAAAATATACTATAACCACGAACGAAAATATAATATTATCTTAAGAGTTATCCGAAATTTCAAATAGCATGTTACATTGTCTTTTGAATCCCCAGAAACGAATACATCTTCAAAATTTAAAGAATAATTTATAAAAACAAATTATTTTTAGCTGTCTGAATTTTTCAGAAACGTTTCCGAAGAGTTTTTATAGTGTATTAATTAGTGTCCTCAGGCTGGAATACGTGTTTTTCGAATGTCATCCATTCCCAAGTACACGTTTTCAGTCCCATAAGTTAATTTATACATGAAAGAGTAAATAAATAATCTTAATTTTAATGTTATTGTTAACGCTGTTAATTTTGCATGTTAGTCTGTGAAACATATTTCTTGAGCATGAAAATGTTTACTTGAGAATGGATAGCATTCGAAAAACAGATATTCCAGGCTGAGAACACTAATTAATACACTATAAAAACCCTTCGGAAACGTTTCTGAAAAATACGGACAGCGAAAAATACTTTGTTTTTATAAATAATTCTTTAAATTTTGGAAATGTGTTGGTTTCTGGGGATTCAAAAGATAATGGAACACACTATTCGTAATTTCGGATAACTCAGAAGATTATATTACATTTTCGTTCGTGATTATAGTATATTTTCATAAAATAAGAAACATCGGTCATTTTTTACAGTGTATAGACCGCAGATCAAAGTTTCACAAAAGCAAAATGCGTGCTTTTCTGTTTTGTCTAGACTTAGAATTCGTTTCAGGACTTTAATATGAACATACTTTCTACTTACTGGTACGATAACGATTATAACGAATGTTTCTGCACTGCTGAGGCATTTCTGCTGAATACACTGTAAAAAATGACCGATGTTTCTTATTTTATGAAAATATGCTATAACCACGAACGAAAATATAATATAATCTTCTGAGTTATCCGAAATTTCAAATAGCATGTTACATTGTCTTTTGAATCCCCAGAAACGAATACATCTTCAAAATTTAAAGAATAATTTATAAAAACAAATTATTTTTAGCTGCCTGAATTTTTCAGAAACGTTTCCGAAGGGTTTTTATAGTGTATTAATTAGTGTCCTCAGGCTGGAATACGTGTTTTTCGAATGCCATCCATTCTCAAGTACACGTTTTCAGCCCCATAAGTTAATTTATACATGAAAGAGTAAATAAATAATCTTAATTTTAATGTTATTGTTAACGCTGTTCATTTTGCATGTTTGTCTGTTAAAAAAACTTTTTGAGCCTGAAAATGTTTACTTCAAAATTGATAGCATTCGAAAAACAGGTATTCCAGGCTGAGGACACTAATTAATACACTATAAAAACCCTTCGGAAACGTTTCTGAAAAATTCGGGCAGCTAAAAATAATTTGTTTTTATATATTATTCTTTAAATTTTGAAGATGTATTCGCTTCTGGTGATTCAAAAGACAATGTAACAATGCTATTTGAAATTTGGGATAACTCAGAAGATTATATTATATTTTCGTTCCTGGTTATAGCATATTTTCATAAAATAAGAAACATTGGTCATTTTTTACAGTGTTGTTAGGGCAGGAGAGAACAAAATGTTTCTAATATTTCTAATCCTAATTTCGTCTCACATAAACTTCACAAATAAAAGATCAGCCAGAAGTGTTGATTCCAAAAAAATGCAAGGCAAATAAGGGTAACCCAACATTTTACTTCTGCTCTCATTTTTTTTTATAGGATAGAAATAAGGATGATTTCTGAAAAAAAAAGGAATACTTCAATGTGTCACTTACAATTTCATAGGAGGTAAAACAACAGTTTGAAGAATACCAGAAGATACAGAAATTTCGATGTAAAAATTACCTTCGTCTAATCCAAAGAAAATCCCAATTTTAAATAATGTACAGAGTGTTTTACAAGTCCGTTCACAATCCAGAAATTCAAGAAAAGTAACCAAATTGTCGTATCGGAATGCAGAGTTATTTCCCTTTTTAGATAAGAACAATAACTATTATTTTCGATCTGTAATTCACTCTATTTTGAAATCATTTGTGAAAGACATTCACCATGGCACTTTCTTCAAAAAACCGTCAATATCTTTATTCCTTTCCGGAATATTAAATGAACGATTAGTAAATGTTTCTTAAAAGCATTCATCCCCTTTTTACAAAATTCTTTTTGTACTTCCACTTATACTTTTAAATAAATTTCGTTGTGAATGTTACTTGTGCTTTTTCCACATACTTCCTACTTCAAATAATGTACAGGGTGTCCTATAAGTTGATTGACATTTCAGAAAATTGTAAAAAGTTATCCAGTTGTCGAACCGGTGTGCGACGTTATACCTTTTTTTCAATTAAGATAAATCTACTCTGATTCATTTTCACTGCAAATCCCTTTATTCTCAAATACTTTGTAAAATATTTCTCTTCTTTAAAAAAGATAAAAATAATTAAACGATATTTTCTGTTTCTTGAAAAGATTCATCCCAGTTTATTTTGCTCTTTTCACACACACACACACACCTATATATATATAATTAGCTGTTACCCGTGACTTCGTTCGCGCAACATTAAAAGAAGAATAAATACATTAATAAGGCAAAATATTTCACTCCCGATAATTAAAAACGCTAATAATTAACTAACTATTTATCATATTTCATAAAGACAATACGGTATTTTTTGTTATAGGGACCTTGACATAACTCAGTCTTAAAAAAGTGAAATTTTGTGCCAAATAATAGCGTAAAATGAAATTGCAACCAATGCAAAAAGGAGGGCCAAATAAAATCGTGGAAATAAACGAATTGGGTAAAAACAAATGTCAATTTTACCTGATAAACAATTTTACTTTTAACGCCTTTGTGAAACGTTTTAACAGCCATCCTCCAAAAAAACATTAATTGGAAATAGTATATGCTTTTTCTTTAAATTCACTTCTGCCTCCTTGGTTTAATGTATCGCTAAAACAAATCTTGTTTTCTAAATGACAGTATGTTGTCAGGCAATTTTTGTTCTCCAGAATAAATTGATTCATGAAGTTTGAATATGTCAAAATATGTTTTTATTTTTCAGATAATTTACTGAAATCAAGATTTTGTTTTCACCATCTATTCAAAATGAAAATAAATTCTGTTTTTCCGTTTTAATGAGAAAATCGTGTAAAAAATATACTGATCTGTTTTATTCCTCCTTTTTTATACACAAATATGAAGTAATTTACTTTCAGTTTTTAGAGAAAGTTCGTTAAAATTTACAAATAAATAAATAAATAAATAAATAAAAAATCTTGGCACCTAATTTAATTTTTTTTAATTCTGGAAGTTTATGTGACATCCTCGGATCAATGATAACCGGTATTAAGTAAATCGCTTTGCGTTCGATAGTCTAGGAGTAGTTGCGAAATACAAACACATGGTCAGATTTTAATATAATATTTTCGTATGATGTGATTTTTAGCAGAATACTCTCATCTGTATATAACGGATACTCATGCTTAATAATCAGTATAGATTTAAAAAAAATCGTTATAAATATGGCGTGAAACTCATCTACTTTCTATACTTATTGATCCTTGTATTATTAATGTAAGGAATTGATTCACACTCATTTTAAAACATAATGGAAAATTCCCGTTTTATTACAACTATGACGTCTCTTTTTCGCCAGAGAAATCCCTTTCTAATAACATAATTCTTGTTAATTTTCTTTTCCAGGCAATTAATTTTAATTCTGGCATAAGGGAAATTATGTTACTTTAACGAAATAATATTAAATCTTCAGGTTTTATCAACAAAAATGGAACTATTAAAATTCGTTTTTTTTTTAGGTAATCGAGTTATTTCTTTTAGTTTTAAGAATGAAAATACTATTTCTCGCTATCCATGACATCATTTTCGACATGGATAATTTTGCGGAGCATATTATTGACATTTGCTAACCATTTTCTTTTGAAACTTCTTTTTACTTTTCTAAAATTTAAATAAAAAATACGGTATAGTTATATTAGCCGTGCGCAGACGGTAAAACGCCAAGTATTGTTAGCATACAAAAGAAAAAAAAAAGAAAAAAAGTGAAGAAATAAAAACCCATGATCATTTTATTTCACCAATGAAAGCATATCCGCTTTATTTTAGATGTATGACGTCATAGTCGCCTGTTTCCTATGGTTACGGATATTTAAACCTTGTATTATTATCAAAAACTAAAAAAAGTACGTTTTATTTCTAATAATAATATTTAATCTTCTTTTTAATTCTTTAATTTTTTTATTTCATTTTCATTTTTCACGTGAAAATTTTTCAATTGTAACTAAATTGTTGATTAAAAATTATTATTCCGGGTTTTGAATTTGTTTTGGCAACCATAAAGTATTAGCAACGGTAAAGTAAATTTAACCATTTAAAAATATTATACGAAAAAATGTCCATTTATTCTGTATGAAAATAACGAAATTTTGAATTATTAAGAAAAATATTTGAATAAAATAAACAAAAAGCAGCCTATGTTCAATTGAGGGTTATAATTAACCTATATGCAAAGATACAGAATCATTAAATGCTCCATTTTGACGCTGGCTTCAGCCTAACATTTGCACACTATCAGATTTATAATATTACTAGCTGTTACCCGTGACTTCGTTCACGTAACATTAAAAGAAGAATAAATGCATTAATCAAGCAAAATATTTCACCCCCGATAATTAAAAACGTAAATAATTAACTAACTCTTTATCATATTTCATAAGAGAAAATACGGTATTTCTTTGTTATAGGGGCATTGACATAGCTCAGTTTTAAAAAAGTATAATTTGTCAAAAAACAAATATCGGTTTTACCTGATAAACCATTTTACTTTTAACGACTTTAAAAAACGTTTTAACAGCCATCATTTAAAAATAATTCATTGGAAATAGTATATGCTTTTTGTTTAAATTCAATTCTTGTGAATATATGGAGGAATAATTCTACACCTAAATGTAAGGAGCTTCAATTGCAAAGCTTTTTGCAACCCAAAATTACATGCAAACGTAACATTTACATGTGTTACGTTTGCATGTAACAGTAACAGTTACATGCAAACGTAACACTTGCAATTGCAAAGCTTTTTGGAACCCAAAATTATATGTAAACATTACTTTTGCATGTAATTTTCAGTGCAAATTAACATTTATAAGGGTTCAAATTAAAATTAATTTGGGTGCAAATTACATGTAAATGTTACGTTTGCATGTAATTTGGGGTTGCGAAAAGCTTTGCAATTGCAAGTGTTACGTTTGCATGTAACAGCAAATTTGCCTCCGTGGTTTAATCTATAGCTGAAACAACTCTTGATTTCTTGACAATATGCTGACAGACGATTTTTGTTCTGCAGAATAAATTAATTCATAAAGTTTGAATATGTGGAAATATGTTCTTAATTTTTCGAAAATTCTACTGTAATCAAGATTTTTTTTTCACCAACTATTCAAATTGAAAATAAATTCTTTTTTCTGTTTTAATGGAAAATGGCATAAAAATGTATTAATCCGTTTTATTTCTTCTTTTTTTATCCACAAAAATGGAGTAATTTAATTACCGTTTTCAGAGAAATTTCGTTAAAATTTACAAAAAAAAAAAAAACAATAATAATAATAATAATAATAATAATAATAATAATAATAATAATAATAATAATAATAATATTTCGGAGTCTAATTCAAAATTTTAAATTCTCAGCGTTTATATGACATCCTTAGATCAATGATGGTGTTAAGTAAATCACATTGCATTAAGAGCAGTAGTTGTGAAATACAAACAGACAGTCAGACTTTAAAATAATAGACTTGTGTTCAATTTTCTTTTCCTAATAATCTTACTGATGCTTGTATTATTAATCGCAGAGTTCAGAGAATAAATAGATATGAAATGTTTATGTTTAGCGTGATGCTGAAAATACAACCATACAGTTGGCCTAAACTGGCGGCTTGCTTTGAAAACCTCTCCCCGTCCAATAAGTCAGCCCTTGGGCCTAATGATTTGAGCGATAACCGGCTTCATATTGCAAGCCGATTTGACGGTTCACTGCCTCTCTATTCTTTCACTGTACTCTGTAATTATTATTGTATGAAATTGATTCCCGCACCATTTGAAACATACTTGAAAAATCCCGTTTTATTTGAAATATGACGTCACTTTGATTCCAGAGAAATCTCTTTTCAATGATATAATTCTTGTTAATTTTCTTTTCCTGGCAATCATGACGGCAATTTTATCCAAAAACACACATCGGTATGTAACTGATTTTCAAGCTTATTATTACTCAGTATCAAAAAACATATTTCAGTTATTCATCTTAAATCTGACGTCCATTATGTATATATACTTTTATTATACACTGATATTCATGCTCCTTGTAATGTTACGAATATTTGAAAATACATGTTTTATTTATGACGTCATATTTGTTCAAGCAAAGGAGGATACTTCTCATAGTTCCATGGTCCAAGCGAAATCTTTTCTTAGTAATATGATTATTGTTCAGTTTTCCTTCTAATTATAACGCAGTTTTTGACAGAAAATATCTTCTCAACGTAACCAATATTCATACTTCATGTATAATAAGAAATACTCCATATTTTTGTTTCAAATATCACGGAAATTCCTCTTCTTTTGAATTTTCATTTTTCACGTGAAAATCTTTCAATTGAAAATTAATTGTTCAGTAAAAATTATTATTCTGGGCTTTGATTTATTTTTGACAACGATAAAGTACAGTAAAATCCCGTTACAACGAACTTCACGGGACCGCAAATTTTATTCGTTGTAACGGGAATTTCGTTGTAACGGAATTCAATAGAAAATTAAACATTTCAATTCAGATCATCATATCATAGTTAATTATAAAAATATAGTAGTATAATACAAATTAGTAGATAATTAATTATTAAAAATAGTAATAAAAATTAGTAGTACCTTCTAATAACGTAAAGTTAGTATAATACAATGTATAATATTTTTTATAGAACTGAAAAATTGACTTACCACCATTTCAATGATCTTCAAATTGTACAAGAAAAAATTTAATGCAGAAAATCAGTGATTTTTTTTTGTACAAGGGAGTTTGAAGCTGCGGACAATACAAAATTATGTACATGATTAATATTAGAAAAAATGTTATCTGGTACACTGCTCTGTAAAGAAATAAAATTGCGCACTCTTTCTAAGCTTTCTAAGGCTTCAGCAGATGTAACTTTTGAAACCTCATTTTCTTCATCTTCAGAACTTTCTTCATCATTTTCTAAAATGCGATCATCAACAATAGACTGCACAATATCTGTCTCTGTTAATGAATAACAAGTTGCAGCATTGTCATCTGCAGTTAAAAAATCTTTAAAGCTTATGCTTTGAGACACACCAGATTTTTCTTTTACTAAGTTCCAAGTGGATTCGATCTCATATTCGACTGTCTGCTCCTCTTCATGTACTACATCGCTAGATCCTTGAGCCGTCGATTCTTTATTTAAATCCTGGTCAATCTGCGCGTGTTTCCAACAGTGGGCTATTGTTTTCTGGCTTATATCATCCCACGATCCACAGATCATATCAATTGCCTCTTTCATGTTGCACTTTCTGTTTACGTTATTTTGCAGATCACAGAGAATGCGTTTTAATAACATAGTTTTGTATCGTGATTTTACGGCTCTGATAATGCCTTGGTCAAGAGGCTGAAGTATTGCAGTACAGTTAGGCGGGAAATACTCTACACGAATGTGATTCAATATAGGAGGATCATTGTGTGCTGTGCAGTTGCTAAAAAAGGGTAAATTTTTCATGGAAAGTGCTGAAATCTGATTGTTCATTTGATCTGAGTAGATATGTCTATGAGTAGAAGAATTTTACGTTTTTGTTTTTGCATATCTTTATCAAAATTTATCAGCCATTCATTAAAGAATCCTTGCGTCATCCATGATTTTTTGTTGGCTTTGTAGATGCATGGTAAGGACTTAAAATGTTTGAAACAACGGGGTTTTTCAGATTTGCCGATTATGAGTACTTTTCGTTTTTCTGTTCCTGATTTGTTGCAGCAAAATAGGGCTGTAATCCTTTGTTTGGAAAGCTTTCCTCCAATACACTTGTCTCCTTTTAACGCTAAAGTCTTCCTTGGTTCTAACTGAAAAAATATTCCGGCTTCATCGGCATTAAAAACATCGTTAGGACTATACGTCTTGATTATTTTTTGTATTTCACCTTTACGCCATTCGTTTACAAATTCAACTGGGACGTCTTTTGCTTCTCCTGAAATGCATTTTGCCACTATACCGTATCTTTCTCGGAATCGATTCAACCATCCGACACTGGCTTGAAAATTTTCAATGTTTAGCATTCTTGCAAATTCCAAACCTTTTTCTCTAATTAAAGGGCCACTTAGAGGGATGTTTCTAGAACGAACATCCATAAACCATTTGTAAACAGCACTATCCACATCTTGAAACTGGGCATTTCGAATTCGTTTTCTGCTTGGATCAAAGACTTTAACTTGAATTTTTTTCAAAATGCTTTCTTTATCTTTTAGAAAAGTGGATAAAGTAGACGGCGAAATTCCATATTTGCTAGCAACATCAGATTTTTTCATTCCTTTCTCAACTTCAGAAATTATGGCTTTTTTTTCTTCCAAACTAAATTGTTTTCGCTTAACAGCCGCCATTTTATGACCTACTGGTAAGATGAAAATTTTCAAACTGATTTCGAGCTTTGGAAATTCCTTTGCGAAAGTTATTCAGGTAGGGAGGAGAGGGAAGGGGGAATGTGCAATACTCATTTCACGTTTTGTTAAGTTTGCCTACATTGGTTACAGCTTACTTGGACTTCCAAGAAAAAGGGGTGGAGAAAAGGGGAGAGCGAACAAAGGAAACATTCCTTCTGCAGTGAAATGCCTATGCACACCGATTTTACAACAAAGCTCGGAGAAAAGCGATTGCTTTAGAGATAAGCTTGATTGTCCCTAAGACTAGGCATCGAAAACAAAAATTGTCAAGCGATAAAAATGTACAACTGAAAGTATTTGCCGTGTCATATTATTTCGTTCTAACGAGATTATAAAAAATTGAATATTTCGTTATACTGAGATTATGTTAACATTATTTGAATACATTTCAAAACGGGACTCGCTTGCATTTCGTTATAACGGGATTTTTCGTTGTAATGGAATTCGTTGTAACGGCATTTTCCTGTAGTAGCAACGGTAAAGTAAATTTAACCATTTTAAAATATTATACGAAAAAATGTCCATTTATTCTCTATGAAAATAACGAAATTTTGAATTATTAAGAAAAATATTTAACCAGCCTATGTTCATATGAGGGTTATAATCAACCTATGCCCAAAGGTACAGGATCATTAAATGCTCCATTTTGACGCTGGCTTCAGCCTAACATTTGCACACAATCAGATTTATAATATTACTAGCTGTTACCCGTGACTTCGTTCACCTATCATTAAAAGAAGAATAAATGCATTAATTAAGCAAAATATTTCATTCCCGATAATTAGAAACATAAATAATTAACTAACTCTTTATCCCATCCCATAGGAGACAATACAGTATTTCTATGTTATAGAGGCCTTGACATAACTAAGTTTTAAAAAAGTGAAATTTTGTGACAAATAATCACGAAAAGGAAACTGCAATCAATGACAAAAAGGCGGGCCAAATAAAATCGTGGAAATTGGTGAATTATGTAAAAACATATGTCAAGTTTACCTGGTAAACCATTTTACTTTTAACGCCTTTGTGAAACGTTTTAATAGCAATCCTTCAAAGATAATGGAAATAGTATATTCTGTTTCATTGAATTCAATTCTTGTGATTAGGGAGCAATTCACTGATCAGCATGCATTTTGATGATCATATAAATATATATTTTTCTGAAAGTGTTTTTTATGCTGATTTCAAAAATGTAAAGCATTTTTGCACACCACGTACACTTTTTTTACAAATATTATTTTTAATAAATTTTATTCTTAAATCATAAATTACTTTATAATAGTAATACTAGATGGCGCCACCAAATTTTTTAGGAATTGATTCCATATGTATATACATTACATTAATTTAAATAAATGAGAAACTGTATTTAGGAAGCTGAAATTATTTATTAATATGATTTAATAATAATAAAAAAAATTATTTATGTAAAATTAAAAAGAAAAAGCGAAATCCATAAATTTAATTTTGTAAAAAATATCTAAATTAATACTTGCTAGGTGGCAGCACCAAACAATGTTTGATCTAATGCATAGGTTTTAACAACAATAAATTTCTTTGTTTATTCACGTCTGTTTCTTTCGATTTGAAATATGTGATATATTTCACATCTTCTTTAATTGAATAATGGCTTCACGTAAATGTGTAAATGATACAGATATATTTTGTTACATTTGTGGAAATTATACTGTAGTAAAACAAAGGCAGGATATTACAGATTTTGTTAAAAATGCTTATTATGCTTATTTTGGTGTGAGACTGGGTGACCAAGATAAGACATGGGCCCCTCATAAAGTGTGTAGAACATGTGTTGAAGGATTACGACTTTGGTTGAAAGGCAAAAAGAAATGTATGCCTTTTGCTATTCCCATGGTATGGAGAGAACCTAGAAATCATCATGACGATTGTTATTTTTGCTTAGCTAATGTTCATGGGTATAGTTCGAAAAATAAAAAAGGAATTATATATCCTAACTTGCCTTCTGCAATAAGACCTATATTGCATAATGAAAGTCTTCCTGTTCCTTCTCCTCCAACCAATTTGGAAAGCATAAATGAACCAAATAATTCAGAAGATGATGAAAATCAAGAACAAGATGTCTATAAACCAGAAGTAAATGATAAAGCTCCAATTTTATTTAATCAGCATGAACTCAATGATTTGGTGCGCGATTTAAATTTGCCAAAAATAAAAGCTGAACTTCTTGGTTCTCGGCTTAAATCTAAGAACTTATTATTACCAGAGACACAATTCTCTTGGTACAGGCATCGTGAAAAAGAACTTGTTCCATACTTTTCTGAAAAGGATAATTTAGTATATTGCAATAACATAAAGGAAATAATGAATTTTTACGGTATCCTTTATAATGCATCAGAATGGAGATTTTTTATTGATTCCTCCAAGACAAGTTTAAAAGGGGTTTTGTTGCATAATGGAAACCAATATGCATCAATACCTATAGCCTACTCAGTTCATTTAAAGGAAACATATGAAAATCTTGAACTTTTGCTAGACCAGGTCAAATATAAAGATCATGAATGGTTGTTATGTGGTGATTTAAAATTGATTGGAATGCTACTTGGACAACAATCAGGATACACAAAATTCCCATGTTTTCTGTGTGAGTGGGACAGCCGGGATAAAAAAAAATCATTGGGAAAAGAAAGATTGGCCATCAAGAATATCATTATCCCCTGGAACAAAAAATGTAATTAAAGATCCCTTAGTCAATCCTAAAAATGTTTTGCTTCCACCTCTGCATATCAAATTAGGGATAATGAAACAATTTGTGAAAGCCCTAAATAAAGAAAATGAATGTTTTAAATATATTTGCAGCAAATTCCCTTCTATTACTGATGCTAAGCTTAAAGAAGGTATTTTTGTTGGGCCTCAGATACGAAAATTACTGACAGATAGTGAATTTGAAAAAACAATGAATGATTGTGAAAAGGAAGCATGGCTGAGCTTTAAATGTGTAGTGGAGAACTTTTTAGGAAATAAGAAAGACCCAAATTACAAAATTATAGTTGCAGATATGTTAGAAAAATTGAGATTACTTGGTTGCAACATGAGTATAAAAATACACTTTTTACATGCACATATCGAATTCTTTCCCGAAAATCTCGGAGCAGTGAGTGAGGAACACGGTGAAAGGTTTCACCAAGACATCAAAGATATGGAAAAACGGTACCAAGGCAAGTGGAATAAAAATATGATGGCAGATTACTGCTGGATGTTAAAGAGAGATCTTTGTGCTAGTGGACGAAAAGCAACTAAAAGGAATTTTTCTCAAACTAATTGATTTTTTTAATATTAATCAAATTTGTCCATATTTAAATATATTGTAAGTATAATTATTATGTCTATACTTTAATTTTTCATACATTAATTTTTTAATACATATCCTAGTCTGTATTAATTATTTACCTTTGAATAATAATTTTTTTTTATAAATTTATATAAGTGAAAGTTAAAAAATCATATGTTTTTATAAATTTACAAATTGTTAATTTGTAAAAAATCCTGACGTGGTACGCAAATTTCGACTTTACTTTTGAAATCAGCTTAAAAAATTGATCTAAAATCACCTATTCATTTTTAATCATAAAAAAAAAAGTTTCAATATGCAGATCAGTGATTGTAAACCTAAATGCAAGAAGCTTAAATTTGCCTCCTTGATTTAATCTATAACTGAAAAAAAATCTTTATTTCTAAATGAAAATATGTTGACAGACGACTTTTGTTCTCCAGAATAAATTGATTCATGAAGTTTGAATATGTGAAAATACATTTTTATTTTTCAAAAATTTTACTGTATTCAAGATTTTTTTTTCTTTCACCATCTGTTCAAATTGAAAATAAATTCTTTTTTTTTTCAGTTTTAATGAGAAAAAATATATTAATCCGTTTTATTTCTTCTTTTTTATCCACAAAAATGGAATAATTTAGTTGCCATTTTTAGAGAAACTTCGTTAAAATTTGAAAAAAAAAAAAAGAAAAAAAAAAAAGAAAGAAAGAAAGAAAAATAATAATAATAATAATATCTCGGAATTTAAATACTTTTTTTAAATTCTGAGAGTTTAAGACATCTTCGGATGAATGATAACCGGTGTTAAGTAAATCGCTTTGCGTTCGGCAATCTGAAAAGAGTAGTTGCGAAATACAAACAGGCGGTCAGATTTTAATATCATAGATTCGTATTTATTTTTCTTTTCCTAATAATCATGGTGTGTATTCGGCAAAAAACTCTCATCTGTATGTAAGTGATATTCATGCTTAATAATCGATATAGATTAAAAAAAATTCAATTTTTCGTTTTAATAAATGTCGTGAAACTAATCTACTTTCTATACTTACTGAGCCTTGTATTATTAATGTACGGAATTAATTCCTGTTCCTTGTAAAACACATTTGAAAATTCCCATTTTATTTCAAATATGACGTCACATTTTCCTCAGAGAAATCTCTTTTTAATGCCATAATTCTTGTTAATTTTCTTTTTCTGGCAATCAGGACGTAAATTTTAGCGGAAAACTCACATTTGTATGTAACTGGTACTCAAGCTAATTATTAATCAGTATCGATAAAAAATATTTCAGTTTTTCATCTTAAATATTACGCTCATTATCTATCTATTTTCATTATACATTGATATTCATGCTCCTTGTATTATTACGACTGTTTGAAAATACATGTTTTATTTATGACGTCATATTTTTCCAAGCCGAGGAGGATCCTTTTCATAGTTCCATGATCCAAGCGAAATCTATTTTTAAGAATATAATTATTGTTCACTTTTCCTTCTAATTATAACGCAGTTTTTTGACAGAAAAAGATCTTTTTAATGTAACCGATATTCATACTTCATATATAATAACAAATACTCCATATTTTTGTTTAAACTATCACGTAAATTCATCTTCTTTTGAATTATTTTTCATTTTCTTTTTTCACATGAAAATCTTTCAATTGAAAATTAACTTTTGAGGAAAAATTATTTTTCCGTGTTTTTATTTATTGGCAACGATCAAAGCCCTAGCAACGATAAAGTAAACTGGTTAAATTTTATGGGAAAATGTCCATTTATTCTCTATGAAAATAACGAAATTTTGAATTATTAAGAAAAATATTTGAATAAAATGAAAACAAACCAGCCTATATTCATCTGAGGGTTATAATCAACGTATATGCAAAGATACGGGATCATTAAATGCTCCATTTTGACGCTGGCTTCAGCCTAACATTTTCACACAATCAGATTTATAATATTATTAGGATAGCTGTTACCCGTGACTTCGTTCACGCAACATTAAAAGAAGAATAAATACATTAATTAAGCAAAATATTTGACTCCCAATAATTAAAAACGTTAATAATTAACTAACTATTTATCACATTTCATAGGAGACAATACGGTATTTATTATTATAGGGACCTTGACATAACTCAGTCTTAAAAAAAGTGAAATTTTGTGCCAAATAGTCGCGAAAATGAAATTGCAACCAGTGCAAAAAGGAGGGCCAAATAAAATTATGGAAATAGACGAATTGGGTAAAAACAAATGTCAATTTTACCTGATAAACAATTTTACTTTTAACGCCTTTGTGAAACGTTTTAACAGCCATCCTTCAAGAAAAGATTACTAATCGTAATTGGAAATAGTATATGTTTTTTCTTTAAATTCAATTCTGCCTCCTTGGTTTAATGTATAGCTGAAACAAATCTTGTTTTCTAAATGACAGTATGTTGACAGGCAATTTTTTTTCTTCAGAATAAACGGATTCATGAAGTATGAATATGTGAAAATATGTTTTTATTTTTCGGATAATTTACTGCAATCAAGATTTTGTTTTCACCAACTATTCAAAGCGAAAATAAATTATGTTTTTCAGTTTTAATGAGAAAATAGTGTAAAAAATATACTGATCTGTTTTATTTCTCCTTTTTTATACACAAATATGGAGTAAGTTACTTTCCGTTTTTAGAAAACTTCGTTAAAAAAAATGGCATTTAATTTAATTTTTTTAATTCTGAGAATTTGTGTGACATCCTCGGATCAATTGTAACCGGTATTCACTAAACCGGTAGTAAACTAACCGGTAGTAAATCGCGTTGCGTTCGATAGTCTAGGAGTAGTTGAGAAATACAAACACACGGTCAGATTTTAATATAATAGATTAGTGTTCATTTTCCTTTTCTTAAAATTATGATGTGATTTTTAGCAGAAAACTCGGATACTCATGCGGAACGAAATAACGAAATAACGGATACCCATGCTTAATAATCAGCATAGATAACAAAACATTTAAATTTTTCGTTATAAATATGGCGTGAAACTTATCTACTTTCTATACTTATTGATCCTTGTATTATTAATGTAAGGAATTGATTCACACTCAATTAAAAATATATTGGAAAATTCCCGTTTTATTTCAAATAGGACGTCTCCTTTTCCCCCAGAGAAATCCCTTTTTAATGACATAATTCTTGTTAATTTTATTTTCCAGGCAATTAATTTCAATACTGGCATAGGGAAAATTATGTTACTTTAACAAAATAATATTAAATCTTTAGGTTTTATCAACAAAAATGGAACTATTAACATCCGTCATTTTTTGTTTAGGTAATCGAGTTTTTTCTTTTAGTTTTAAGAATGAAAAATCACTATTTATCGCGATCCATGACATCATTTACGACATGGATAATTTTGCGGAGCGTATTATTGACATTTGCTAACCATTTTCTTTTGAAACTTCTTTTTACTTTTTTAAAATTTAAATAAAAATACGGTATAGTTAGTTATATTAGCCGTGCGCAGACGGTAAAACGGCAAGTATTGTTACCATACAAAAGAAAAAAAAGAAAAGAAGTGAAGAAAAAACACAAGATCATTTTATTTCATCAATCAAAGCATATCCGCTTTATTTTCAATAAATGACGTCATATTCGCCTGTTTCCTATGGTTACGCATATTGAAACCTTGCATTATTATCAAAAACTTAAAAAAGTACGTTTTATTTCTAATAATATTATTTAATCTTCTTCTTAATTCTTTAATTTTTTTAATTTCATTTTCATTTTTCCCGTGAAAATTTTTCAATTGAAACTAAATTGTTGAGTAAAAATTATTTTTTCGGGTTTTGAATTAGTTTTGGCAACGATAAAGTATTAGCAACGGTAAAGTAATTTTAACCATTTTAAAATGCTATACGAAAAAATGTCCATTTATTCTCAATGAAAATAACGAAATTTTGAATTATTAAGAAAAATATTTGAATAAAATAAACAAAACCCAGCCTATGTTCATATGAGGGTTATAGTCAGCCTATATGCAAAGATACAGGATCATTAAATGCTCCATTTTGACACTGGCTTCAGCCTAACATTTGCACACAATCAGATTTATAATATTATTAGGATTAGGATTAGGATATTTGTATATATATAATATTTGTATATTCTGTGTAAACTTCCACTTTTCCTTTTTGAGTATGTCAAGATTTATTATCAAGAGCAAAACATACATTACTGAGTGAAAAATATTTTTAATATCGTTATTTATACAAAAAATTACCATTGTAGTAATGAATGAATCTAAGCTTCAGATCAATATTTTACGGAAACAATTATATATTTTGCGGATAATAAGAAACTGTACGCAGTTGGCATTTTGTAAATTAAATAAAAATGTTTTAAAATATGTAAATTTTACGAAAATGTCGATATTACAAAGAATAATTTTTTGAAAATTTCTTTTTATAATAAACTCAAATTTCAGAGAAAAAAAAGTATAATTTAACAGTAAAAATTTTACAGTAAAAATTTAGTCTAAAAGAATTTCTATAAGTTATAAAATATATATATGTGTAAATTTTCACTAGCTTAATTATGCAGTGACTTTTCTTCATCTAATTCATGTTCTTGCGATTTGATAAAATTTCAACAACAAGAACCAATATATATATATATAAAAGTGCGATAAAAAATATAAATACGGAGATACCAAAACAAAGAAAATTTTCTATTTCTTGAAAATCTTTATTCCTGTTTCTTTTCTTTCTTTTTTTCTTTGTAAATTCTATGTGAATTGTTATTTATCCGTTTGAGGATGTCCAGAATTATTTTCGACTGTAGAAAAATACTTTAGTGTGATAAGAATGTGTTTATTATTCACATTTTATAATAAAAATAAAAGTGCCATTTTGACAACGCACAAAGCTATGATTCAAATTTCTGTTTGCAGGAATGAAAGCGCTGCGCCACAGTAGTCCGTTTATCACCACTCAATTTCAATAGTATTCTTCGTCTTACTAAGTATCAGATATTCTGCAATTAAAAATAAGAAGATTACTATTATGATTTAGTGGTGACAATCGGTCTACTTAGGCACAGCGCTTTTATTCCTTTCTATTTAAAGAAATAAATATATTTGCGCATATAAGACTACTACGTCTACAGTTGGCATTTTAGATCTGGAATAAAAAAAGCTTTAGCACATCCAAATTTCACGAAAAGGCCATTGTTAGAAACATTTTCTAAATTTAATAATTTTAATAAACTTACATTTCAGAAAATAGATGTGTTATTCGCATAGAAATGGGTTAAGCTATATTATTTTTTTTACGAGGAACATTTTGGGCAAACTAATTACACATGAGTAACAGCATAAAATTTTCGTTCTTTTTTCTTTTTCTTCATAGAGTTTATTTTCTTGCGACTTGAATATATTTCGACGATAAGTAACAAAAAAGATATAAAATAACCACATAGCAGGAATATAAATGCGGGGGCAAGATCTGTAAGTGTCAGTTTTCTATTAGTAGTTGCATGTTCCGGGTCAGCTAAAGACAATGCCCTTTTGGACAAAAATAATCCATCGCTAACATATTTAAAGTACAGACCTGAAGCCATTATTTTGTGTACGAATGAATCCAGCAGATCTTTGCAACAGAAGCCTTTTCGGAACACCATTCCATGCATAGTTTCATGAAAACGATCTTGTGAGATAAAGAATTTTTCAGCGTCCAGCAAGTCAAGAAACTTGGTCTGTATGATAAGAGCAAGATTTTGCTTTTGACTCTCGTTCAAAAAATTCATTAAAGGTTGCCCGTAAGATAACTTATTATTATAAATGTCTGTTGCGATTACTCGTAAATGTTCCTGTTTTGAGTTCTTCCAGTAATCTACAAAACCATATTGCAGATGGGAAATGCAATGGTAATCTCCACTCTCTACAGCTGAAGCCAAGTCTGAAAGATGTGTAATTTTAATGACGGGTGGAATTGAAAGAAAAGATAAAAATACGGAATCGTGAGACAAGCAAAGTATCATAGCACCTACAACCCACGAATAAATGAGGAGTTTCTCCGCAAACGACGAAGGTGGAAATTTGCTTCATCAATATTGCAAAAACGTGAAAACAAATAGTGTTGAATGAATACTTCCTTCTCAATATGGTATAACTTACTATTGGCATCGCAATTAAAACCGCTATTACGGTTCGCCATACAGACAACGAAAAAGTTTGAAGAATGTCGAAAATATTGTGCAAGTAGTATATATAGTGCAAGTAGTAACCGACCGTATGGGAGAGTTTTCGATGAAAAAAATGCTATCGCCTCATCATAAGTTGAATTTGGATGGGGTAGAGTAAGACTGTTTGGCTTATTGTATGCAAGAATTATTGTTTTCTGGGATTCCATATCCTTTTTCATCTAATTCATTAATGCTCCAGAAAATATTGCTTACAAAATGTTTTAGTAACAAAAATCATTTATAATAAAAATACATTTTAATTATTTTTAATATTAGAAAACATGAATAAGAGTTTACAACATTCAAATGAAATTTTTAAAAAGACCATGTATATTTTTACTCCCTTCTCATACTGGAAAAGAAATGATTGAAAAAAAAATGGCATTCTCTTTATTGTAACTTTTTGTTTTAAAAACAATGTACAAAAATTTACCACACTGACTGATGCATTAAAAAAAAACAGTTTTAATAAATTGAAAAATTAATCAATGAATTGTTTTTATTTATTAATTTGAAAATTGTAAACCATGAAAGCCATTCTTGGATGTAATTTTATCATTATAATACATATTTATCATTTGATTTTCTAATATACTTTTATTTCGGGAACAGGCCTTCCTTTCATAAACTTGTTTTTAAAATCATTTTTCATTCCATTGAAAATGTCATTTTTCTTATAATCTAAATTTGCTTATAATCTAAACGAACTTTCTTTTGTTTTTAATTATTCCAGCAGAACAAAAAGTTAACGATAGTTATGCATGAATTATTTAAAAATATTACAAAATTGAGTTCTGAATTTAAGTATAAAATTATTCACCAATTCTTTTTCATTTCAGTTCATTAAAATATAAATCAAGTAAGTTAGTTTTCAAAAAGTACCACATTTCGTAGATTTGTAAATCTCTTTATATAAAAAATCAGTTTACCTTCGAACTCTGCCTATCTTTTCTGTACATTAGAACACTGATTTACATTTACAATACTCTGCGATGATCATGCATCAATGCATTTTGTACAGCAGTTGGATTTCTCCAGATACGTTTGATAAGATCCAGCTAATGTAGTAAAAGTTGAGACAGGATTCAGATGGTACTAAAATGAAACCACAAATGTTATTGTAATGAGGTTTCGATTTCACAATATTATTTCTTTTAAACTGTAACTTGTACAATTCGTTATTGAACACAGCTGTTAATATGTTATTTACTGTTGATAAGTATAAAAATTTTGCACGCAATCTGCTGAATATCACATTTTCTTTCGCGTCCATAATCGTTATTGAGATTATTTTAATAATGAATCATATATGTTCGTAACTGACATTTTATTTTTGATTTTGCAAAAACATGAGTTTAAAACTGCCAAACATTGTTTTTGTAGTAGGAAAAACTCAGTGCCATCGATAAAATACACACTTTTGCTTGTTTGTGCATTATAAACGATATTTTCAGAAAAAGTTAATGTCAACTTTTCTTGCGGAAAAATTCTGTTTGCCTCCGTATCATATACAACCGCACAATAATGTACTCGAATCGAATGTAAAATATTACTTTTAATCTTTACCTATAACTACAGTGAATCTAATTTAAATATTTGTTGAGAAGTTTATAAATCAATATTAAAACATGCCCAAAAGCTATGTTGTTCAATCCCATTTACAATTTAGAACCACAGTTTGTGATGAGTGTTTAGATTATCATATAACTATATTACCATTTGTCTTTTAAATTCGCATTAAAACCAAGCGTAACAAGAATTTGGAAAAATGTGAAACTTTCCTTTCAGTTTTTCATTAAAGCTAATTAAAAAATTCTAAACACGGAATACCATTCTTGAATATAATTTTATCGTTATGATACATTTTTATCATTTGATATTTCAAATACTTTTATTTCGGGAACAGGCCTCCCTTTTATAAACTTTTTTTAAAAATAATTTTCATTCTATTGAAAAACTCATTTAGCTTGCATCGAATTGATTATAATCTAAACAAACTTTCTTTTGTTTTTAATTATTCCAGAAGAACAAAAGTGGAACAATAATGATGCATGAATAATTTGAAAATATTACAAAATGGAGCTCTGGATTTAGGTATAAAATTATTCACCAATTTGTTTCATTTCAGTTCATTAAAATATAAATCAAGTTAGTTAGTTTTTAAAAAGTACCATCTTTTGTAGATTTTCAAATCATTTTATGTATAAAAAAATGCATAAATGAAATCATTCATTTACCTTTGGACCCTCTATATATTTTATGTTCAATAAAACACTGATGCACCTTATATGCTACGGTAAGGCTTACTCTCCGATAATGATGCACAGATATATTTTGAACTGGTGAAAGATTTCTTCAGATACGTTTCATAGGATTTGGTTAGTGTAGAAACAGTTGACACAGGATTCAGATGGTACAGATATTGAACAACTAATGTTATTGAAATGAGGCTTCGATTTTTCAATAATATTTCTTTAGGATTATGACTAGTTTAATGCGTTACTGAAAACACCTGTTAATATGCTATTTTCTGTTGATAAGTATAAAAAAGAATGCACACATGTTTCTGTATATCTCAATTTCTTTCGCGTCAATAATGGTTATAGATTTTGTTATAAAACTGAACCATACACGTTCGTAACAACAATTTTTATTGGAAATTTCCGAAAACATGAGTTTAAAACATCCACGCATTATTTATGTTCTTGTCGATTGTACCGAAAAGACACGGAGTTTAATAACATCGATAACATACACACTTTTGTGTGTTATGCGTAATATTTTAAGAAAGAATAAATGCAAAAATTTATTTTTCAAGAACTTTGTGTACCTCCGTACCATGTACAGTCGCACAATGATGAAATTGATTTTGAAATAAAATACTCCTTTCCATTCTTCCTATAAATAAAATGAATGTAATTTAAACAGTTATTTCGAAATCTACAAATCAATATTAAAACATGTTTAAAAACGACGTTGTTCAATCCCCATATAATTTAGAAGCACACACTGTGAAGTGTTCTTAGATGATTATAATTATATTGCCTTTATTTTTAAGTGATCATTCGCATTATAACAGAGCGTAACAAGCGCCAGGGAAAATGTGAAAGCTTGTCGTTCTGTTTTTCCTGTATTCTTATATTTAAACAGGTGCTAAATTTATGTAAATGAAATTATATATATTTAGAATTGTCTTCTGTTGTGTTTAAACGCTTCTATAAAGTAGCTCAAGTTCAAACCTGAATTTCGTTTTTCTCAAATGTATAATTTACGAATTTATAATGCACATATTTTTATGTTAAAACATTTCAAAATTCGTTTGTAAAAAATCGAATAATCTCCAATTCCCTCTTTATCGTGAAGCTTGACTATATGTAAAGTAAAAAAAAAAATATTTTTTTGTCCTTGAACTTTATTTCAATTTACTTTTTTGGTACCAGTGTTCAAATAAGACATTTTCTACGTGAGAATAATATATGGAGCTCTGTCAGATGATATAGGCTAATTATACCATTAAAATACCGAAAACATTGTTTGAAGGAAATACATGACATCCAATTGTGTAAGTTTCTTTCTAAATCTTTCGTGTCCGATTACTATATTTTAATTTGGGGAGTGGGGGAGGGGAGGGGGAGGGATGGGAGGGGTATTACTTTTAGTTTATGAAATTAAAAGTAGGTATTTCAATTTCAAAAATATGGTTTACTGAATTCCGTCGAATGTGTCTGTAGTTATTCTTCGTACTATTAAACGGAAATCGTTCCATATTATATTTGCACAAGTTTGGAAAATGTATTATTACTACAAGAACTGAAAAAGAAATAACATCTTTCAGATTTTTTTTCTTTTATCACAAATTATTGGTTAGAGCATTTAAATTTAAAGAATGAAACATGCGTTTGAAGTAAACATCCGAGCAAAGTTGTATAGAGGATTAAGTTAATATTTTAAAATTTGTTACTGATATAAATTGAGTAATGATGGTAAGTATAAATAAACATACAATCGTCACTACATGTACACAGTATCAAATGTCTTACGTGCGAATGTATAATAATACGAAATGTATAATAATGCGAAATAGTAAATGTGCTATGTATGTATGCTCGAATGTATTCGTGTATTTAAAACATCTCCTCAGAAAATTAATATTATTTTTGACTCCCGTTTTCTTTATCCTTTCTTTGTAATGCGTCTCTCCATTTTTTTTTCTTAGTTGTCAAAATATTTCTAAAGCATATACTTAATATTATTTCAAGTGTTAACATCTTACTCACAGCTCGTCCGTTTTTAACACTTAACACATTAAATTAAGCACATATTTTAGAAATATTTTGAGAACTAAGAAAAAAGAGACATCCAGTACAGCGAAAAAATAAGTTAAAAATATCAATTTCCCAAGGAGATATTTTAAATAGACGAATGTTACATGTACTTTTTTTACAAATGATTACAAGCAAAAAAAGAAGAAGAAAGGGGCATTGGTCGTTAAAAAAAAAGTTTCTATTGCGAACCCATTCCAGTGAAAGTCTACTACGGCAGATTTTCGCTTCTTTTTTTTATATAAGTTAATCTAAATTCCTCTTCCTCCCAAATTTTACTCTCAGCATAAAAAGTTTGATTATTATTTATTTCGTAAAAAATAATAAAATATAGGATTTTCCCCCCTTCTAATCATTTTAGCACTTTTCTTTGACCGAAACACTTTCCAACGCATTCAGCATGCCATAACTAAACTAAATGTAAAACGCAATTTCAATGATAGAGACATTTTGTCTGGAACAGGAAGAAATGATTCCATAATAGACAAATTTATAAAATTCAATATTTAAAAAAGTTACGGGCCGATTTTCAACATTTTTGCATAAAAAATTTTGTTTTAGGACGAGGAAAAAAAAGAGCCAGGTTTCTCGTCACCCGGACGCCTTGAAGTGCATCACTCGCTCCGTCGCCCAACTTTCTAAGTCAGTAGCTGACCGCAATTTTAATATTCTGGGACGTTCGGCAAGAATCTTGTGGTCGCGATACTCTTGGTCCACGGTTGTCCCAAGGTCCCAGATTCGAAAAAAATGTGAACAGTTCTCGATTCGTAAAAGCAAAGGGGTGGGTGTTTTACCACATTTTTAGAAGGAAAGGCAAAATACGATGTCTGTCAATTTGACTATCTCGTTTACGGTGAAAAGATTTGTCCGAATTGTTGCGATTTAAACGACACTTCCAAAGATATTGCTATTTTAAAAGAAGGCAACACTTTTCGGTAATTAAAAATCTCTTGTACATTTGATAGTTTCTTTTCTTTTCTGTTTCTTAAAGTAAAGAATATTGTATGTAAACAGGTAATTTTTTAATCGATTTTTAACTCATTTCCTAATAGGAGAGAATTATAAAACTGATGTTCAAAGGTGTGTTTCCGATGATAATACGACATTTTCATACCGTTTGCAAGTTATTAATTTTAAAAATCAGTCAGTAACATTTTAAGACACCCGGCATATATTCAATTTACTGCATGAAATGTAAAACGTAAGAAATGACGTCATAGTTTAATTCTTTCTTTATGGTACTTTTATGAATGCCCCAAAATCGCCGCGGAACACGGAAAAACTTTAAAAATCGCATGAAAAATTCACGAAAAATTAAAAAACCCCACTATATTAATACCGAATAAATTTTGCAGAAAAGAGTACAAAATTTATAATATTGTGGCTAAGAAATTAAAACCGGATTCGTTTTACTAATGTGGAAAATCGACGCGAAACTATATATATATAACTTTTGTAAATAAATAAATATATATATATATATATATATATATATATATATCATTAAAAAATTCTAAAAATACAAAACTTGCAGAGGACAAAATTTACTACAGTGGACTAAAACAAATGTAACCCGTTTTCTTTCACGAACTCAAAACACAACACAAAACGCGAAGAACGCTAAAATTTGCGTTGAAAATCGCAGAAGACAAAATGAGTTTGAAATCGAATTCCAGAAGCCATTCAGAAATCGCACAGGACAAAGTTTACTATATTGGGCTAAAATATTAAAGCAAGATTTTCTTTTACGAATGTCAAAAATTGCTGCGAAACACGAAAAATATCACGAAAAAAATTCGCGAGATATTCAGAGATAGCTGTACGAATTCTGAAAAAACTTTACTGAAAAGACGACAAAATTCACTACATCGGGCTAAAAGTGTAAAAGCGGATTTATTTTTACTAATGGGAAAAAATCAACGTGAACGTAAAATAAAAAACCCGCAGAAAAAATTTGAAAATTAAAAATTAAATAATCGCGGACAAAATTTAATACAGTGACATTATAAACCAATATTCTTTCATCAATGTCAAAAAATCAGCGTTTTAAAATGCTAAAAATCATATTGAAAATCGCATTTAAAATCGAAAAAACTTTAAAAATCGCCGCTGAATAACCACATTAAAAATCACTAAAAAAATCAAAAGTTGCGGAGAACAAAATATACTATGTTAGGCTAAATACTTAAAACGGATTTATCATTAAACGGAGAAATGAATTTAGAAATCCCAAAAAGGTACTTTAAATAATATTTATATTTTTCGTTGCTTTAAAATGTTTAAAAAAAAACAAAAAAAAAACAGAGTAAACGCTATTTTCGAATGTATTGTTATTTTAAAAGAATGCAACCCTTTTCGGCAATTAAAAATCTCTTTTAAAATCGGTAGTTGTTTTTCTTTTTCTTTTCATTTCTTTTTTTTCTGTAAAAATATTTTTACACTTTTTTGAACTTGATTTCTGTATGTAAACATGGAAATTTTTAATCAATGTTTAACTCATTTAAATTTTGGCGAAAACTTTTTTTTTATTCTGTCTTTTCTTCCATAACAAATGTCAGACCTATGGGTTATTTTTTTAAATGCTCAGTCTATGAATATAATCGAAATGATATTGTGCATGTTGAGTCTTAAATGTATCTCGAGGACTAATGCACGGAATTTAATAAAATTTCCATATTCTGTTAGACCTTAATATAAATTGGTGCTGATTAGTTTTTGTGTGTGTGACTTTACGTGGAAATTTCTTGATTTCAGTGATTTCACGCCTAAATTTATTAATTAGGCATTACATTATCTTCAACCGTTCGGTTTAAAATCTAGTTTTCCTTGAAGGAAACTTGCCGCAACAATGCATTTCAATAACGACATCTTACTGGTTTTTTCAACAATCACACAATTTAATCTTATCAGAATCCCTTCATTGTTATTCCAACATTCGCAACAATTACATCCGCTGCTAAAATTATTTTCATTCGAGAAATTCATCTCTAAAGACAATTGTTTAATTCAACAATGCATTCCCATTCGCTCAGTGGCACACTCTTATAAGATGATTCGAACAAAAAATAAATAGTTTTGTGGACATATTAAATAAAAATAGATTAATTTTACTAATAATTCGAGTAGTTCCAATCTTTGCGTAGGATCATGAGATCTGATATCATAATAGATGAAATAGTGTAGCAAGTGTAAAGTACGTCATTTTGATACAATCGTAATAAAATCTTGAGATCAAGGAATAAAAACTACAAATTATAGTTTAAATGTGACGTCAATCTTTTATGGCTGAATGCTTTTCGCAACGTATCAATTTTGTAATTTTCTACAACAGCTCACTTTCTAAAATGTGAGTGAAATGGAATTGGACAAGAGTACAACTGAAATAATTCTCATGATGAAAATAAGCATTTTAATTTGTAACATAAAAAAAAAAGGAATTTTCATTCAATTACTTCGGTTTTGTAGTATTTTTTATGTCATTTTTTTTTCTAAACAATTTAGGTTGACGTCATAATATTTTTAAAATAACAAGAAGTTATTTTCTACTACTTTTTTTTAGGTGCGTTCGTAATTATATAAATACGGAGCACCTATAGTCGACGTCTATCCGTCCGTACGCATATAACAGCGCGAAAACTACCCAAACGAATAGTTTGAAATTTAATATATAATATCGCTGTAAAAATTTGTCGAGTCAATTCAAATTTTATGAAAATCGAATCAAAACTTAAAACGATATTAATAAAAGTTTTCTTCATTCTGTTAAATCCTATCATATATAATCTATATAATAAAAAAGCGAAAAAGGTGACTGAGGAAAACAAATACAGGCTGACCATTTCTATTTACATATGCAAAATTATTTTTTCGAATAAAATGGCATAAAAGCTACATTTTTAGAAAGATCTTTGAAAAAAATGGTTTTCTTGAGAGATGAGTTGCATTAAAAAATGTATAGATTCGGAGGTAACTTCAGTGGAAATTACGTTAACAGCCGAATATCTCAATCCATTAGAGTCAATAAACACAGGAAATTCGTTTATTATGAGTCATAAAAATATTAAACCATGGACGCAATCATTCGCAAAGCAAGAACCCCATGGTGAATTTTACAGTGCTGTCTGGTGTATAACAAAAATTCGCATTGCATCACGTGACATGTGTAATAATAATAAGAAAAGGCATGGTCATTTTGCTCAGAGCAGACGATATAAATTCATTTCACTGAAATAATAACGATGATTATTTTACATTGTGAAACTAGTTATAGCACGAACGCACCTCTTACGTCACATTAAATGTACAAGTTACAACTTGTTTTTTTACAGTCTCGTAAATCTAATTAATTTCGTAACTGAATATAGTGATACTTTGGCTAACGAATATTTCAGGTAACGAAGATTCTATTGACTGTTTTGTGACTTGGCTAAAGAACGCAATTTCGTGTAACGAATGTTTTATTGGATTCGCACGTTAATACGAAGCAGCCACTTAGCATTTTAATCGGACAATAAATTCCCTGTTTCAGTTAAGAGGCTATTTCACTCACGCGAAAGCACTCACTCGCCATTGTTAATCCTATCGGAGAGTTTTATTTTAAATATCTCGTTTGCATTTCAATATTTTTAAACGATTTTTTATTTTATTTTTTGCACTGCATAGCTGAGGTCGATCTCTACAATCGCCGTTTTCACTTTCTTTTATTTTAAGTACTGGATTCATGAAAACTTTCACTTCCGGTTTTTGACGGATTTATACGTTTCAGAATGTCCTGAACACGATTGGACTAATTTTCGAAAATGTCTGTCTGTCTGTGACAAAAACTTTGTGGGCGCTCTACCTTAAGAGCTAATGCACGGAATTTTATAAAACTTTAGATTCAGTTAAACCTAGATATAAATGGGCGCTGATTCGGTTTTGGTGTTAATCACCCAACAGGTGGCGTTGCTATATTGTATTTTTCACGATTTCTGCAATAGCTCTATCTGAAGAAGTAATGCACAAATTGTCATCAAACTTCATATTCTGTTAGACTTTGATACAAATAGACGCTGATTAGGTATTGGTCTAAATCGCCCAACAGGTGGCGTTGCTATGCTGCATTTTTTACGATATCCGCTATAGCTATATCTCAAGAACTCATGCACGGAGTTTCTCTACACTTTTTATTCTGCTAGACCTTGACAAAAGTAGGTCATTATTAGGTTGGGTGTATACCGCCCAACACGTGTCGTTTGCTATGTTATGTTTGGCACGATTTCCGCAATAACTGCGTCTGAAAATTGTACACATTGTCGTTTAATTTTTGTTTGCAGACGATATGATTTATGCAGAAGAAAGTTACTTGATGGCTACAACATACTAGTAACGAAACCCTATTACTCCCGCTCCGTTGTCTGTCCGTCACAGAGCCGTTCTCAGAACCTATATAACTTACAGAGTTCCAACTTTTTGGTGTTATAGCTGAATACCTGCTATCAAGCTCAAAATATTAAAATTTGAAAAAATCGTATTATTTTAATATATAGAGATAAAAAACCAAAAATCTAACTGCCTTTTTCTATTAAATTTAAACATTTTTCGTTATAGCAGTTGCTAACAATTAAAAATCCGCAATAAAATTCTTTCTACAATACTTAATTCTCTACTGAAAGATTTCCACGTGAAAAATGAAAATTAAATAAAAAGTGGGACCAGAAGAAAAAAAACAATGAATGAAGGTATAATGAGATATTTTATACTCACGTCTTTAATGAAATAAGAAGTTTCACCAATTGAAAAAAAAAGATTAATCTGACGTCATATTGGTAATAAAACGGAAATTTTCAAACATTTCTCAATAATACAAGTAGTATGAGTATGTACAGAGTATGTACATGAGTATGTACAGAAAGCAGATTAATATCACGTCATTAGAGAATTAAAAAGAAAATTAATCTGACGTCATAACGGATTTTTTCAAACGTTTGAGAATAATACAAAGAGAGTATCAATATTAGTAATAGAGAATAGTAAATATATGAGTTTGAGGAACGTATTGAATCATGATATTAAACCCGATTATGGAAATATTGGCATATTTTAACATTTTGAAGGTCTCTATACAACATGTTTAATTTTGAAATTGATTTTATATTTTAAATATCGCATTTAGTCCACATGACAGATATTAGTATGACAGAGTATAATAGCCGGCTTCGCCCGCTATGGGTCCGGTTGAGATTTTCAGAAAAATCGAGAAAAATAGACCGGTAAATTTTTACTTTATAAAAAACATGACATATTTTTGTTGCTAAGTGAAATTTATTTGAATTTATTAAAGGAAGGATAAAGTGTTTTGAAAGGAATACTAAACAAAACCCTTTGTGTGATCTTCGATCACACTTACCCACTTGTTTTTAGATTTTGTTTGTTGTCCGAAAGTGAAAGTATCCTTATTAAAAAAAACCACAAACAAAATCGAAAAAGTAAAAAGCGGCGATTGTATAGAGACCAACCTCAGCTATTCAATGCAAAAAAAAAAAATCGTTTAGAAATATTGAAATGCAAATGAGTTATTAAAAAAATGTCCCATAGCATTAATATTATCGAACGAGTGTTTTCGCGTGAGTGAATTTCGGATAATAAATGTGATTTTCGATAGCTCTCAAAGAGAAATTCACAGTGCTTAGATGTTATCTGATTTTAAACAAATATCAGTTTTCTGAATAGTACATTCTTAAAGTTACAAAATTTCCTGCACCTTATCTTAAAATATACGACTGATGATGTGGCAGTGGTTAAAAATGGGCCAAACTACCAATACGGCGTTTTCTGTTTTATATTTTATTAAAAAAAAAAAAAAAAAAAAAAAAAAAAAGACTAAAATTCTTTTTTTTTTTTTTATGAATTTGTCCTTGCAAAAGATTTCTTTTGTGTTGTACATTTCAACCTTTTTAAAGATCTATAGATTTTTTTTTTAATTTAGTTTTAAAAAATGAAGCACACAATTACCCTGCATTACCCTACTGAATTTGAAAGAGAATTTTACAAAATTAGCCAGATGTTGTCATTTATGGCTTCATTTAGGGTGATTTGTTTTGGGGTTAAATTTGGTGATATTTTCGCAAGTGTCGCCATGTTAGGCGAGAATTTGACGCTAGTAAATATGGATATATATTTTTTTAAGCGCAGACAGTTAAAACAAAGCTTTTGAACAAAGGTAAGGAGCTTGAGGGATCACTTAAATTTTAGTTTAGGGAAGGAATTTTAGGACCAGAAAGCTGTTACTCGTCTCCATTACCCTCCACCTTATCCAATGAATATGGACCAGGTTTCGGCAAATCTTGAAGAGTTACATCTTTGTAAATGCGCATCAAGCCGTTGAAGTTAACTCTCCGGCTGACGGGACTAATGACTAACGGCGATTATCTCATTACAGGAAAAATGTTACTGGGGTAAGTCCTATCTATTTCGTTTTATGTCGTATCCTATTTCGTGTTTCAGACTATGAAATTCTGATACTGCCGTAGATTGATTAGGTAATTATCTATTGTAGGAAACATAGCGAGATAAAGAAAACGAAATTTGCAAATAAAAGGGGATTTTTCACCCGTATTTTCTGACAACCTATCTACTGTATCGTACTGTATAAGAAATTGTTTCATTAGGTATCAAATGTTTTCAAAATAAAGTAGCTATTTATCTGTTATTATATACAGTCAGAATTTCTTTTTATCTAATACCTGTAATCAGAAGCTGTATTTATATAATCATACATAAAGAAGCATAATAGCCCATTGTTTTCTTTTCATGTCTGCTTATATCATTTGGAAAGAAATCTCAATTTCTGAAGTCTGAATTGAGCCAACTTTAAAAAAAAAAGCGGCAACGCTTTATAACAGGGAAGTACCTATGATTTTATGAAGGCCAGTGGTGAATTTTTAAGGAGACCTAGGTAATCTCAGATGGACATTGCACTTATGGGGTTTTTTTTAACATTATTTTTGTAGAAGCATGTTAGAATTTTTTCCACAAAAACACAGTTTAACCTAAAAATAAAATTTAATTTTAGTATTTTTTTTTTTTTTTTACGCTTTAGTTAAAACACCTCAAAATGATCTTTGAAATGCCAAGTTTAGATCCTTTATAAGTGGATGGTAGTTTCCCTTCTAATAAAAAAAAACTCGCCAAATCACATGCTAATAATGTTCCTTTCAAAAGTTTTCAAATAGAGGTGGAAAGAAAATTCTTGCATGTAATAGAGTTCTATCGTTCTTGATAATAGATTACAATAACCTATTACTTTTGTAATTTATTTCTTGAAATTAGTCTTGGCGGTGTGTTTGGCATTGTGTCATTTTTCCTAAAGCTCCTAACTGTTTTCAAATTGTGCTGTTCCGTTTTCCAAGTACGTCATACTGTCCCTTTTCCCTAGTAAAACATTACTTCTTTACCACTCGCTATATATGTGACCCTATTTATGCTTTAACCTCTAACTGTGGGAGGTATTTTGACACCATAAACTAAAAATAGGCACAATACACCACTTTTTCCGTACTAAAATATTTGCTTTGTGTAATCGAAAATGGTCTGCCGATTAATAAAGCGAAGGTTGCGTTAAATAATTACTGGTGTGCAAAAGCTTTTAGTAACAAAACAAGCAAACTCTTCTGGCCCGAACTGAGTTCGAGCTACACAGTTAAGGGGTTAAAAAATCCTTTAATTACGAAATTTCAGTAATAATGTAGATTGCAAAGACAGAAATAATTTATTTAAAATGAATGCAGGCTCAATATTCAACTGTGAAATCTTTTGTTTGAAGGTAGCCCAGCTCTTCAAAAATTTTAACTTTTATGAAAAAAGTTCTTTTTAAGACGTTTTTGTCTAAAACATTCATAAAGTACATTTCTGAAAAATTTCAGTCACTTTCAATTACTATAGCTAAACTATAGCTATTATTCCACACTGTATTGTTTACAAACAAATGCCACTTGTTTTATACAGCAAACAAAGTATTTAAATGTATTTACATCAGCTTTTATATAAATCAATTCTTATTACTTTAAAATTGCTAAGGTTTTGTGAAATGTTTACGATATTGATTGAAAAAGTTTTAATAAAAGAGTGTATCACACCTAAGCGATTTAAATGTCGGATTTGAAATATTCTGAAAACGCATAAAAAATGAAAATGATAATTGTTTATAGTTTTGCCAATTTTTTCGTTGTTTAATATATACATAGAGATACATGTGTATATAACAAAATATATTAAACAAAATATAATATTTAAAAATTAATTATACATGTATGCACACACGCATTAATTATACATAATACACACACACGCATATATATATATATATATATATATATGTATATGTATGTATAACAAACGATATTAAACAAAATATAGTATTTAAAAATTAACGTTGGTAACGTATCAAAACTTGAAAAAATATATTTTAGAAAATAAAATAGAGGCATTATAAATTTCGCAACAAAAATATAATATTTTAATGTTTTTCAGTGAAAAATGACTCAAAAATTGCAATTTTTGTGCTAAGTTACTTATCAGTTAGAAAAGTCTTATAGTATGTTATAACCGCGCAAAACACAATATTAATTAGTTTAACCTTAATTTGGTCTATAAATTTACTTCTAACTAAAGCATTTTTTGAATCTTAAATGTTTGAAATTTAATTTAAAATAATAATAAAAACATTCAAAACAAATCGCTAATTTTTTTTCGTACATATACAAGTGAGGTTGATGCGGACTTAGAAAAACGGAAAGAAAAAGAACACGCAAATAGAAATAATTTTTTGAAAGGGTTATTATTGATATTTCTTTAAAAGAATTGCACCGTTATAGAAAGAAAAAAAAGTACATAGATGTGTCTTTCCGTAGTTTATGTCTCTCCGTATTTCAAATAGTTAATCTGGCTCTGCGCTGTAAAATATGCAAGACTCTTTGTCTTGCATATTTTACATATTATTGCATATTATTGTCTTTTCAGTTGTTCAATGCTAGCCAGTACCGGAACTTCTGGCGATCGCCATTTTAAGAAAAATGAATATTTATAGAAATATTTCTATGGGGGAAATGCAAGATATGGGGGATTTTTTAATGCTCGGATCAGGCCTTTTTTTTTTTTTTAATTTCTATTGTTATGCAAGATCTATAAGTGTGCCAAATAATCAATAGAGATTAATCGGCTATTGCAAGCTTTGAGCCATACATACAAAGCGAGGTAAATGAAACCTTCTAATAACAATTGCGTTTAGTTCAACAATTGAACAAGCATCGTTTATCATTTTCTAACAATGAATTTTACTGTACTAATGTAGGTTCTTTTCGAATGAATGTATTTTTGTTTTCTATAACACTGTAAAATAACAGTTGTTTTTTATGCAACAATGGGACAACAAGTTACTTCTAATAATGAATTTTCTTTTGATGAATACTCAATTTTAGTTTAGGGTAGAAATTTTAGGACTTTGACCAGATCCTGATGAATCTCGACCAGGTTTCTGCAAATATTGAAGAGTTTAGATCATCTTTGTAAATGTGCATCAGGCCGTTGAAATTAACTCCCTACCTGACTGGACTATTAGCTGATTAGTATTTCCCATTAGAGGAAGAAAGTTACTGTGTACTGGGGTAAGTCCTTTATCTACTTTGTTTTATGTTGTATCATGTTTCAAGTTTCTGACTATGAATTATGGTCTTAATGGAATAGCTTTATATGATTAGGTACTTGTCTGTTATAGGGGCTTTAGCGAAACAGGGAAAATGGTCTTTGGAAAAAAAAAGGCTACTTTTTAACCATACTTTCTGGCAACTTACTTACTGTTTCGCACACACGAGTAATTTTTCATCATTTATCAAATGTTTTTTTTTTATTTTTTTAAATAAAAAGTGGCTATATTTATCTGTTATCTTAAACAGTCAGCAAAAGTTTATCTAACACCTGTAATCTTATGTAAACTTATATTCTGAATATGCAAAAGCCGAAAATTATTCTATTACTTTCCCGCATTTCTTTAATTTCTATAATGTTCTAAAAAATTCTTTTCCCGCCAAAATCATTAGAAAGACGTATTTCTTCAATGTTAATTCATAGATAAAAGTTAGTGCGTGGCGAAATTGAACATGTATTGGTTAAAACAGGTCACGTGTTACGAAATTTTTCTTGTGCGCTCCTCTCTAAATGACAGAGAGAGAGAGAAGGGATTTTGCCGTCGAAGTGAGTGTTAATATAAAAAGTTGCTGGCGTTGTAGTGAGCAATCAGACACCTAATAAAGTTCTAATATATTTCAACATAGAGATTTACTAAGAGAGAGCACTCCCCCTAGGTTTAAAAATAATTGGGTTTAATTAAATGTAATGCTAATATAATCTAATTATATTAGCTATATAATCTAATTATATAGCTAATTATATCTCAATCTTGTTCTTTTTTTTCGTCGATCTACATTTTAATCGGCTACTGCTGCTTGAATTTCATAATATGACTGCATTAATTTTTAAGATCCTTGACATATTTTTTCATCCACTGCGGGATGGAGCTAAAAAAATATAGCAGAACACAACATATCATATATTCTAATACGAGTCCGAGAAATTATAAAATCTTGTGTGTGTGTTGCTATATATACAAATTTTATCCTAAAAACGGCTCTAACGATTTTGAGGAAATTTCGTGTCCTACCGTTTTGGGACACCAGAAAACCATTGGGTTGGGTCACATGTTCGAGAATATTTGATTAGTGGGTCATTTTGGGTCACCATGGGTCAGGGTCAAGCTAATTGTATCTAAAAAACGGTTCAAACGATTTTGACTAAAATTTGTATCCCACCATTTTCGGGCACGAGAAGACTATTGGGCTGAGTCACGTGTTAGAGAACTTTCGATTAGTGGGTCAGTTTTAGGTCAACGCGGGTCGAGCTAATTGTATTTAAAAAAACGGCTTAGACTATTTAGACTAAATTTTTTATCCTACGGTTTTTGGGCACGAGAAAATAATTGGGCTAGGTCACATGCTCGAGAAAATCCGATTATTGGGTCATTTTTGGGTCACTGTGGGTCAAGCTAATTATATCTAAAAATGGCTCCGACTATTTTGACTAAATTTTATATCGTACGGGTTTCGGTCTCGAGAAGACAACTGGGCTTGGCCACATGCTCGAGAAATTTTGTTTAGTGGGTCATTGTGGATCTTTGAACTCAAAGTTAATTTTGACCGAGCATAACTCGGCCTTCTCTGCTCATATATATAAAGCTTTGAACTTGGGGCGGTTTTGAATTCTAAAGGACATGATCGACGTACATCTGCCCTTTTTTTCAGAAATTCCAACATAGGGCACTGTTAAAAATCTACAGCAAACTGTCCATCCATTCGACCGTTTTTAAAGGTAACGGTTGCTTGACCATATTATTAAGCGTATCTGACCATATTATTGACCATATGATGGTCAAAGTAAAGTTAAATTACGCTTATGTAACAGTTTTCTATAAAAATGGTTGGACGACTGGACAGTTTGCTGCAAATTTTTAACAGTTGGGAAAATGCAATAGGTAGCATTTCTTACGAAATCTACCTAAAAGCGGCAAGGTCTTTATAACATGGAAGACTGGTGAAGTTAAAAAAATATATTAAAGCAAGATTAAGTATTTTATGTAGTGTTATACGCCATTAAGCTGCATAAGGTCACACTATACACTCTCAGAAAAAACTGTAAATTTATGAGCGTTTGCTCTTCAATTTTCACGGGCAACAGCCTTATTTGATGAAAAACGGTCTGATCCACTAAATAAGCGGCCTTATCCCTTAGATACTTAGAAAATTAAGAGCAATCCACATATTCTTACAGTTCTAGCCCATATGTTAGCAAAAATACGGTACGACCCCATACATTGTCCTCCGCAACGGTGTTACCCTTCATTTTACTCGTGTTTCGAAAATTTTAACCCGCCAAAAAAGCGATTCTGTGATGATTATCTAACGTGCTACGTGCTACTGAGCAGTAAGTAAAGTGTTATAGTGTTTTAAAGTGCGTTATATCCTGTGCATTATAATGCTGTATTACTTTGCCCCGTAAAATTACGGGCTGCACAAAATGATGGGCATGGATTGTTTTTTTACAGGGTATGACTGGAATCTTTGCTGCCGGCCTCTGCCCGTAATTTTACTGCAATTTCTTTTACAGTGTACGTGATCTGCATCGGCGTGGAATCGGATAATAGGATTAGCCACATTTGAATACTCAGTAAAACTCTTCCGAAGACAATTAATTAACTTAGCACAAGAAGTTTAATTCTCACCATAAACCAGTACAATATTATATATTTGTTGCGAAATTTATAATGCCTCTATTTTATTTTCTAAAGTTTATGTTTAAAGTTTTTAACACGTTGTCAATAATAATTTAAGTATCATACTTTGTTAGATAGCGTTTGTTAATGGATATATGTATATCAATATAATGAATAATAACACCTTGTAATAATATATTTCTTTTAAGTGCCAAAAGGTGTAAATTAAAAACATAATAAATACACAGTAAAATAACTTTTATTAGATTGTTTGACATGTTTCGGCTCAGTCCGAGCCGTTTTCAAAAACAAATGAGAATATCCCATAATTGTACGGTCTTTTGAAGTTATTATTTAAAATGCTATCATTTAATTTTCCTGTACTTTTTAAATATTACGCACGGTATCTTTTATTTTTACTGTGTTGTTTATTTTCATATCTGTGAACACGGAGTGACTCGAGCCAGAACTTTGGCAATTTAAAAGATGCTGCATCGGTTACAGATCAGTAAAAATAAAAGATAACGTGCGTAATTTTTTAAAAGTACTTGAAAATTAAATGATAGCATTTCAAATAATAACTTCAAAGACCGTGCAATTGTGGAATATTCTCATTTGTTTTTGAAAATGGCTCGGAATGAGCCTATATATGTCAAACAACCTAATAAAGGTTATTTTACTGTGTATTTATTATATTTTTAATTTACACCTCTTGGCACTTAAAAGAAATATATTATTACAAGGTGTTATTATTCATTATATTGATATACATATATCTATTAACAAACGCTATCTAACAAAATATGATACTTAAATTATTATTGACAACGTGTTAAAAACTTCAAACATAAACGTTAGAAAATAAAATAGAGGCATTATAAATTTCGCAACAAATATATAATATTGTACTGGTTTATGGTGAGAATTAAACTTCTTGTGCTAAGTTAATTAATTGTCTTCGAATAATATAAAACAGAAGAGAAAATATTTCCGCCGAATCTTTTCCATTAAAATAATTTTACAAATTTATTTTCACTCACATTAAAACAAATTAAAATCAGAAAAAGTGAAAAAAGAAAGAAATCATAAACGAAAATAAAAATTCTTAATAAATAATTAAATAGCGAAACAACAGACAAAGAAGTTATCATTCTACCTATAAGTGTGTGTGTCCGAGAAAAATGCCCTCTCTCATTCAAATTTTTAACACGCTCGTGAAAGCGCACCCGTGCTACACCATACTTTCAATGTAAAAACCACACTTCAACTATAAGCTTGGTTTCGAGCGATATATTTCCTCTCCGGATCAAACTCTTAACTGGCGAGCGAAAACTTACTCCAATACTCACACAAAAAGCGAACGCGTATCATTATGCCTCCAACCATTTTCTTGTTGGATGATTTACTACGCATTTCATCCTTTTATATATTCACAAGATTTACACATAAAAATACATTTCTTCCACACTTTCATAAACGGATAGCCAAAAAAGAAATTACAGAGCACATTATTTGTTATTTTTAATTAAACGAGTCTGGTTGTGCGAAAAGTAGCCAAATGATTTCAGGAATCTGTCGCCGAAGATTAAACAATTATTTTGGCCTTTTGAAATCCTATTAGAACTTTTGCTCAGCACGATGAATATATGACATAGGCAGGGATAATTCTACTTTCTTCTCGATGCAACGACAAGAATGGCACAGGCGCAAATCGTTTGGTTTTGAATATATTGAATGACGGTGGAAAATTGAGTCAGAGCGTCAAACTTTTATTTTCAAAAATAATTAAATTTTTATCTAAAGTATCCCATTATCATTATGTTCTCTAATACATCGCCACTTTCTTACACATTCCTGAATTCAGTGTTATTCATAAAGGCAAAAACTATTGCAGCCTTTCTTTTCCGGAAATTAGGAAATCAAACAGTGTGTTACAGTTTTCTAAAACGACAAAGGATATTTAATAAAATCATGTCAAATTTGGTGTTTTGAACCGAATTTTCGAAGTGACAGATCGAGACGGCGCAGGCTCTTACTCCGTCAGACATTATTTAATAAATTACAGATATATTTCCAGTAATATATTAAAACGATAACAGGTTCGAACAAAATAATTAAATTAGTTAGCTTATTTTCTCAAACGTCAAGCATACGTGCTTTTCGGCTTCCTGCGTCAATTCTCAGTGGGGAGATGGGTTAGATCGCTGGATCACTTCGATCATATTTTCAAAGCGAGTGTTCTGTGTTCCTTGATTTTGAAACCTTTTACTCTGTTTAGTTTATCTGTATCTTTTCCAAAAGTTTCAAGTAGTGGGACTTTACTTTATGAAGATCTGTATGGCGGGTGAAGGTGAGTTGTTATAGCAGAAACCATTTTTGAGAAATATTAATGTAAAAATGTATCGTAACATGAAATTTATTGCTGAAAATGAGTTTGTAATATGATATATCATATGAAAGACAAACACAATATATTCCTGTGACCCATTTCGGAAAAAGGCGCTTGAAAATTTTCGAGCAGCTAATCTCCTTTTTCCATTAAAAGACGACTTTTAAAACTATATATGAGAATTTGCTATTTAAAAGTATTTTGAGACTTGTTTTATTGTTAAGAAATAAACACTTTGAGATTTATTCAGTATTATATATAGACATATGCAATCAACTAATTCATTATATGCTGAAAATAATTACTTTAAAAAAAGCTGATTTTAGTACTGATTAACATACATAAGTTATTTTTAGTTATTCACACATTATCCCAATAATAGCAATCGTAGTGCGGATTCTCATTCGTAGAGACATTTTCAACTTTCAAGTGAATGATGGTTTCCCATGAGATCGAATGAAAGACAAAAAAGTGTAAGTGGACTTGCATCCGAATAAAAGAGAATTTTTACAAAAACGCAGATGGAATTCAAAATATAAATTTACCAAAAGTACGATCGAAAAATATTGTTTATAAAGACTGAAAACTCTTGTATACAAATGTATCAAATCGATTTTTTATTTAAGAAAAGATTGCACTTTTAATTCTTCTTTAAATCAAAAATTTTCACCAAAATGCTTTTTCTATTTTTCTCTAATTCTATGATCAAATGAAATTACTACATGTATGTGGAAGTTGGTGGTTCGACGGGGGGAGGGGGCGGGAGGGGGGGACGAGTGCACTCACAAATACATTGCTTCATATCACGGAATGAAAATCGTAGATAATGTGAAATTAGACATTTTCGTATATCACGCTTCGCCACGGGTAAATACCATTATTTACACTTTCGGGTGCAAATAAGATTGAAAGAGAGACACTGAATTTGTAGAAAGAACTCTTCAACTTATGTAGACGTAACTGTTAAGAATGTACAACTATTAGTTGTAGAAGTATGATTTTATACTTACTAATGTATATCGATATATTTAAATTGATTGACAATTGCATGAGGATCTTTGAAAAACTGCAATTTCACCGTAACATGTGTTGTATTATTATTGTTGACAATAGTGGTTATTGAAAGAATGATGAAAGATTATGTGAAATAGTTGTGTTATTATTTATTTTGAAATAATGACACGGAATTTGTGGATAGCTTGTCTTGAACTTCTGCACACATAATCGCTAAGAATATAAATCTGTCAGTTCTAGAAGTATAATTTTGTAAGTACTGAAGTATATTCATATATGTAAACTGATAAAACACAGAGTCTTTGGAAAGATGCGATTTTAATGTAATAATTTAGATTTATCAAAAAACATCCCTTTAACGTTCCAAAAGATACATAGTCATTACTTTAACTGTATTCATTTATTTAGAATTTATCTAATTTTGATGACAGTTTTAGAAAAATATTAAGCTATACCGTCTCATATATTATACAAAAAGTTATTTTATAAGGGTAGAACAAATGAAAAATGAATAACGGTTATAATTTGCTTTAAAATTGTATAAGCGTGGTGAACCTAGGTAAGGTAGAGCGACAAGTAACAAAGGTAATCACTACAGCGGAAATATACAAGCACTAGGTAGTCACGCAGAAGCACGTGATATACACTGGCAGCCGGCCAACAGTATCGTTCGGAAGGCAATTCGTTGTTGCTGTTATTCCTCAACGTCCGCGTACTTGTTGCGAATAAAAAAGAGCGAATAGGTGTTATTAGTTATTAGTGATTGAACGAGTTGGATTTCGCGAAGTGCATCGGAAAAATGAAAGCAGTGTATGGGGAACATGCTTTGTCATTCACCAGTGTGCAGGACAGACGAAAGCACATCCTTGACAGAATCTAGTGAAGTTTTGATGGACAGGGTTCAAAAACCATCCGTATAGCATGGATCTTTCGCCATATTTAGTCCGCTGAAAACGACCTCGAAGGGTCGCCGTTTTAACTTGAACAATGAAGTCACGTACACTGTTCGAAACAGGTTCCTATTTTAACCAAAGGACTTCTATGGTCAAGGTATTCATCGCTTGGAGAAACAGTAGGACAAGTGCTTGCGTAGCTTTGGAGATTATGTTTGAAATATGCCATATGCTGCGATGCATTCATTTCTGGAAAAAAGTAAATGTCTCTCCGTTGAAATGAACAAGATTCCACTCCACATAATACGACAGACATCTGACAGATGAAGAAATTAAATATTTATGCGGAGATACATTTATTTCTGGAGAAAAATAAATGTATCTCCGATGAAATAAACAAGATTCGTCACTCAAAAATACGACAGACATCCGACAGAAGAAGAAAATAAATATTTATACGGATATGCATTTATTTCTGGAGGAAAGTAAATGTATCTCCGTTGAAATATACAAGATTTATCACTCAAGAATATGACAGACATCCGACAGAAGAAATAAATAAATAGTTATGCGGAGATGCCATTATTTCTGGAAAAAAGTAAATGTGAGATACATTTACTTCTCCATTGAAATAAACAAGATTCGTCACCCAAGAATACGACAGACATCCGACAGAAGAAGAAATTAAATATTTATGCGGATATGCCATTATTTCTGGAGGAAAGTAAATGTATCTCCGTTGAAATAAACAAGATTCGTCACTGAATAATGCGACAGACATCCGACAGAAGAAGAAATGAAATATTTATGAGGAGATGCATTTATTTTTGGAGGAACGTAAATGTATCTCCGTTGAAATAAACAAGATTTGCCACTCAAGAATACGACAGACATCCGACAGAAGAAGAAATTAAATATTTATGCGGAGATGCCATTATTTCTGGAGGAAAGTAAATGTATCTCCGTTGAAATAAACAAGATTCGTCACTGAATAATGCGACAGACATCCGACAGAAGAAGAAATGAAATATTTATGAGGAGATGCATTTATTTTTGGAGGAACGTAAATGTATCTCCGTTGAAATAAACAAGATTCGTCACCCAAGAATACAACAGACATCCGACAGAAGAAGAAATTAAATATTTATGCGGAGATGCATTTATTTCTGGAGGAATGTAAATGTATCTCCGTTGAAATATACAAGATCTGTCACTCAAGAATACGACAGACATCCGACAGAAGAAGAAAATAAATATTTATGCGGAGATGCATTTATTTCTGGAGGAAAGTAAATGTATCTCCGTTGAAATAAACAAGATTCGTCACTGAATAATACGACAGACATCCGACAGAAGAAGAAATGAAATATTTATGAGGAGATGCATTTATTTTTGGAGGAACGTAAATGTATCTCCGTTGAAATAAACAAGATTCGACACCCAAGAATACAACAGACATCCGACAGAAGAAGAAATTAAATATTTATGCGGAGATGCCATTATTTCGGGAGAAAAGTAAATGTATCTCCATTGAAATAAACAAGATTCGTCACCCAAGAATACGACAGACATCCGACAGAAGAAGAAATTAAATTTTTATGCGGAGATGCATTTATTTCTGGAGAAAAGTAAATGTATCTCCGTTGAAATAAACAAGATTCTTCACTGAATAATACGACAGACATCCGACAGAAGAAGAAATAAAATATTTATGCGGAGATGCATTTATTTCTGGAGGAAAGTAAATGTATCTCCGTTGAAATAAACAAGATTCGTCACTGAATAATACGACAGACATCCGACAGAAGAAGAAATGAAATATTTATGAGGAGATGCATTTATTTCTGGAGGAAAGTAAATGTATCTCCGTTGAAATAAACAAGATTCTTCACTGAATAATACGACAGACATCCGACAGAAGAAGAAATAAAATATTTATGCGGAGATGCATTTATTTCTGGAGGAAAGTAAATGTATCTCCGTTGAAATAAACAAGATTCTTCACTGAATAATACGACAGACATCCGGCAGAAGAAGAAATAAAATATTTATGAGGAGATGCATTTATTTCTGGAGAAAGTAAATGTATCTCCGTTGAAATAAACAAGATTCGTCACTGAATAATACGACAGATATCCGACAGAAGAAGAAATGAAATATTTATGAGGAGATGCATTTATTTCTGGAGGAAAGTAAATGTATCTCCGTTGAAATAAACAAGATTATTCACTGAATAATACGACAGACATCCGACAGAAGAAGAAATAAAATATTTATGCGGAGATGCATTTATTTCTGGAGGAAAGTAAATGTATCTCCGTTGAAATAAACAAGATTCTTCACTGAATAATACGACAGACATCCGACAGAAGAAGAAATGAAATATTTATGAGGAGATGCATTTATTTCTGGAGGAAAGTAAATGTATCTCCGTTGAAATAAACAAGATTCGTCACTGAATAATACGACAGACATCCGACAGAAGAAGAAATAAAATATTTATGCGGAGATGCATTTATTTCTGGAGGAAAGTAAATGTATCTCCGTTGAAATAAACAAGATTCTTCACTGAATAATACGACAGACATCCGACAGAAGAAGAAATAAAATATTTATGCGGAGATGCATTTATTTCTGGAGGAAAGTAAATGTATCTCCGTTGAAATAAACAAGATTCGTCACTGAATAATACGACAGACATCCGACAGAAGAAGAAATGAAATATTTATGAGGAGATGCATTTATTTTTGGAGGAACGTAAATGTATCTCCGTTGAAATAAACAAGATTCGACACCCAAGAATACAACAGACATCCGACAGAAGAAGAAATTAAATATTTATGCGGAGATGCCATTATTTCGGGAGAAAAGTAAATGTATCTCCATTGAAATAAACAAGATTCGTCACCCAAGAATACGACAGACATCCGACAGAAGAAGAAATTAAATTTTTATGCGGAGATGCATTTATTTCTGGAGAAAAGTAAATGTATCTCCGTTGAAATAAACAAGATTCTTCACTGAATAATACGACAGACATCCGACAGAAGAAGAAATAAAATATTTATGCGGAGATGCATTTATTTCTGGAGGAAAGTAAATGTATCTCCGTTGAAATAAACAAGATTCGTCACCCAAGAATACGACAGACATCCGACAGAAGAAGAAATAAAATATTTATGCGGAGATGCATTTATTTCTGGAGGAAAGTAAATGTATCTCCGTTGAAATAAACAAGATTCGTCACTGAATAATACGACAGACATCCGACAGAAGAAGAAATGAAATATTTATGAGGAGATGCATTTATTTTTGGAGGAACGTAAATGTATCTCCGTTGAAATAAACAAGATTCGACACCCAAGAATACAACAGACATCCGACAGAAGAAGAAATTAAATATTTATGCGGAGATGCCATTATTTCGGGAGAAAAGTAAATGTATCTCCATTGAAATAAACAAGATTCGTCACCCAAGAATACGACAGACATGCGACAGAAGAAGAAATTAAATTTTTATGGGGAGATGCATTTATTTCTGGAGAAAAGTAAATGTATCTCCGTTGAAATAAACAAGATTATTCACTGAATAATACGACAGACATCCGACAGAAGAAGAAATAAAATATTTATGCGGAGATGCATTTATTTCTGGAGGAAAGTAAATGTATCTCCGTTGAAATAAACAAGATTCGTCACCCAAGAATACGACAGACATCCGACAGAAGAAGAAATTAAATATTTATGAGGAGATGCATTTATTTCTGGAGAAAAGTAAATGTATCTCCGTTGAAATATACAAGATTCTTCACTGAATAATACGACAGACATCCGACAGAAGAAGAAATAAAATATTTATGCGGAGATGCATTTATTTCTGGAGGAAAGTAAATATATCTCCGTTGAAATAAACAAGATTCGTCACCCAAGAATACGACAGACATCCGACAGAAGAAGAAATTAAATATTTATGCGGAGATGCATTTATTTCTGGAGAAAAGTAAATGTATCTCCGTTGAAATATACAAGATTCTTCACTGAATAATACGACAGACATCCGACAGAAGAAGAAATAAAATATTTATGCGGAGATGCATTTATTTCTGGAGAAAAGTAAATGTATCTCCGTTGAAATAAACAAGATTCTTCACTGAATAATACGACAGACATCCGACAGAAGAAGAAATAAAATATTTATGCGGAGATGCATTTATTTCTGGAGGAAAGTAAATGTATCTCCGTTGAAATAAACAAGATTCGTCACCCAAGAATACGACAGACATCCGACAGAAGAAGAAATAAAATATTTATGCGGAGATGCATTTATTTCTGGAGAAAAGTAAATGTATCTCCGTTGAAATATACAAGATTCTTCACTGAATAATACGACAGAAGAAGAAATAAAATATTTATGCGGAGATGCATTTATTTCTGGAGGAAAGTAAATGTATCTCCGTTGAAATAAACAAGATTCGTCACCCAAGAATACGACAGACATCCGACAGAAGAAGAAATAAAATATTTATGCGGAGATGCATTTATTTCTGGAGAAAAGTAAATGTATCTCCGTTGAAATATACAAGATTCTTCACTGAATAATACGACAGACATCCGACAGAAGAAGAAATAAAATATTTATGCGGAGATGCATTTATTTCTGGAGGAAAGTAAATGTATCTCCGTTGAAATAAACAAGATTCGTCACCCAAGAATACGACAGACATCCGACAGAAGAAGAAATAAAATATTTATGCGGAGATGCATTTATTTCTGGAGAAAAGTAAATGTATCTCCGTTGAAATATACAAGATTCTTCACTGAATAATACGACAGACATCCGACAGAAGAAGAAATAAAATATTTATGCGGAGATGCATTTATTTCTGGAGAAAAGTAAATGTATCTCCGTTGAAATATACAAGATTCTTCACTGAATAATACGACAGACATCCGACAGAAGAAGAAATAAAATATTTATGCGGAGATGCATTTATTTCTGGAGGAAAGTAAATGTATCTCCGTTGAAATAAACAAGATTCGTCACCCAAGAATACGACAGACATCCGACAGAAGAAGAAATAAAATATTTATGCGGAGATGCATTTATTTCTGGAGAAAAGTAAATGTATCTCCGTTGAAATATACAAGATTCTTCACTGAATAATACGACAGACATCCGACAGAAGAAGAAATAAAACATTTATGCGGAGATGCATTTATTTCTTGAGGAAAGTAAATGTATCTCCGTTGAAATAAACAAGATTCGTCACCCAAGAATACGACAGACATCCGACAGAAGAAGAAATAAAATATTTATGCGGAGATGCATTTATTTCTGGAGAAAAGTAAATGTATCTCCGTTGAAATATACAAGATTCTTCACTGAATAATACGACAGACATCCGACAGAAGAAGAAATAAAATATTTATGCGGAGATGCATTTATTTCTGGAGAAAAGTAAATGTATCTCCGTTGAAATATACAAGATTCTTCACTGAATAATACGACAGATATCCGACAGAAGAAGAAATAAAATATTTATGCGGAGATGCATTTATTTCTGGAGGAAAGTAAATGTATCTCCGTTGAAATAAACAAGATTCGTCACCCAAGAATACGACAGACATCCGACAGAAGAAGAAATAAAATATTTATACGGAGATGCATTTATTTCTGGAGAAAAGTAAATGTATCTCCGTTGAAATAAACAAGATTCGTCACCCAAGAATACGACAGACATCCGACAGAAGAAGAAATAAAATATTTATGCGGAGATGCATTTATTTCTGGAGAAAAGTAAATGTATCTCCGTTGAAATAAACAAGATTCTTCACTGAATAATACGACAGACATCCGACAGAAGAAGAAATAAAATATTTATGCGGAGAATCATTTATTTCTGGAGGAAAGTAAATGTATCTCCGTTGAAATAAACAAGATTCGTCACCCAAGAATACGACAGACATCCGACAGAAGAAGAAATAAAATATTTATACGGATATGCATTTATTTCTGGAGAAAAGTAAATGTATCTCCGTTGAAATATACAAGATTCTTCACTGAATAATACGACAGACATCCGACAGAAGAAGAAATCAAATATTTATGCGGAGATGCATTTATTTCTGGAGAAAAGTAAATGTATCTCCGTTGAAATATACAAGATTCTTCACTGAATAATACGACAGACATCCGACAGAAGAAGAAATAAAATATTTATGCGGAGATGCATTTATTTCTGGAGGAAAGTAAATGTATCTCCGTTGAAATAAACAAGATTCGTCACCCAAGAATACGACAGATATCCGACAGAAGAAGAAATAAAATATTTATGCGGAGATGCATTTATTTCTGGAGAAAAGTAAATGTATCTCCGTTGAAATATACAAGATTCTTCACTGAATAATACGACAGACATCCGACAGAAGAAGAAATAAAATATTTATGCGGAGATGCATTTATTTCTGGAGGAAAGTAAATATATCTCCGTTGAAATAAACAAGATTCGTCACCCAAGAATACGACAGACATCCGACAGAAGAAGAAATAAAATATTTATACGGAGATGCATTTATTTCTGGAGAAATGTAAATGTATCTCCGTTGAAATATACAAGATTCTTCACTGAATAATACGACAGACATCCGACAGAAGAAGAAATAAAATATTTATGCGGAGATGCATTTATTTCTGGAGGAAAGTAAATGTATCGCCGTTGAAATAAACAAGATTCGTCACCCAAGAATACGACAGACATCCGACAGAAGAAGAAATAAAATATTTATGCGGAGATGCATTTATTTCTGGAGAAAAGTAAATGTATCTCCGTTGAAATAAACAAGATTCTTCACTGAATAATACGACAGACATCCGACAGAAGAAGAAATAAAATATTTATGCGGAGATGCATTTATTTCTGGAGGAAAGTGAATGTATCTCCGTTGAAATAAACAAGATTCGTCACCCAAGAATACGACAGACATCCGACAGAAGAAGAAATAAAATATTTATGCGGAGATGCATTTATTTCTGGAGAAAAGCAAATGTATCTCCGTTGAAATATACAAGATTCTTCACTGAATAATACGACAGACATCCGACAGAAGAAGAAATAAAATATTTATGCGGAGATGCATTTATTTCTGGAGGAAAGTAAATGTATCTCCGTTGAAATAAACAAGATTCGTCACCCAAGAATACGACAGACATCCGACAGAAGAAGAAATAAAATATTTATGCGGAGATGCATTTATTCTGGAGAAAAGTAAATGTATCTCCGTTGAAATATACAAGATTCTTCACTGAATAATACGACAGACATCCGACAGAAGAAGAAATAAAATATTTATGCGGAGATGCATTTATTTCTGGAGGAAAGTAAATGTATCTCCGTTGAAATAAACAAGATTCGTCACCCAAGAATTCGACAGACATCCGACAGAAGAAGAAATAAAATATTTATACGGAGATGCATTTATTTCTGGAGAAAAGTAAATGTATCTCCGTTGAAATATACAAGATTCTTCACTGAATAATACGACAGACATCCGACAGAAAAAGAAATAAAATATTTATACGGAGATGCATTTATTTCTGGAGAAAAGTAAATGTATCTCCGTTGAAATATACAAGATTCTTCACTGAATAATACGACAGACATCCGACAGAAGAAGAAATAAAATATTTATACGGAGATGCATTTATTTCTGGAGAAAAGTAAATGTATCTCCGTTGAAATATACAAGATTCTTCACTGAATAATACGACAGACATCCGACAGAAGAAGAAATAAAATATTTATGCGGAGATGCATTTATTTCTGGAGAAAAGTAAATGTATCTCCGTTGAAATATACAAGATTCTTCACTGAATAATACGACAGACATCCGACAGAAGAAGAAATAAAATATTTATGCGGAGATGCATTTATTTCTGGATGAAAGTAAATGTATCTCCGTTGAAATAAACAAGATTCGTCACCCAAGAATACGACAGACATCCGACAGAAGAAGAAATTAAATATTCATGCGGAGATGCATTTATTTCTGGAGAAAAGTAAATGTATCTCCGTTGAAATATACAAGATTCTTCACTGAATAATACGACAGACATCCGACAGAAGAAGAAATAAAATATTTATGCGGAGATGCATTTATTTCTGGAGGAAAGTAAAGTATCTCCGTTGAAATAAACAAGATTCGTCACTGAATAATACGACAGACATCCGACAGAAGAAGAAATGAAATATTTATGAGGAGATGCATTTATTTTTGGAGGAACGTAAATGTATCTCCGTTGAAATAAACAAGATTCGACACCCAAGAATACGACAGACATCCGACAGAAGAAGAAATAAAATATTTATGCGGAGATGCATTTATTTCTGGAGGAAAGTAAATGTATCTCCGTTGAAATAAACAAGATTCGTCACCCAAGAATACGACAGACATGCGACAGAAGAAGAAATAAAATATTTATGCGGAGATGCATTTATTTCTGGAGAAAAGTAAATGTATCTCCGTTGAAATAAACAAGATTCGTCACTGAATAATACGACAGACATCCGACAGAAGAAGAAATGAAATATTTATGAGGAGATGCATTTATTTTTGGAGGAACGTAAATGTATCTCCGTTGAAATAAACAAGATTCGACACCCAAGAATACAACAGACATCCGACAGAAGAAGAAATTAAATATTTATGCGGAGATGCCATTATTTCGGGAGAAAAGTAAATGTATCTCCATTGAAATAAACAAGATTCGTCACCCAAGAATACGACAGACATCCGACAGAAGAAAAAATTAAATTTTTATGCGGAGATGCATTTATTTCTGGAGAAAAGTAAACGTATCTCCGTTGAAATAAACAAGATTCTTCACTGAATAATACGACAGACATCCGACAGAAGAAGAAATAAAATATTTATGCGGAGATGCATTTATTTCTGGAGGAAAGTAAATGTATCTCCGTTGAAATAAACAAGATTCGTCACTGAATAATACGACAGACATCCGACAGAAGAAGAAATGAAATATTTATGAGGAGATGCATTTATTTCTGGAGGAAAGTAAATGTATCTCCGTTGAAATAAACAAGATTCTTCACTGAATAATACGACAGACATCCGACAGAAGAAGAAATAAAATATTTATGCGGAGATGCATTTATTTCTGGAGGAAAATAAATGTATCTCCGTTGAAATAAACAAGATTCTTCACTGAATAATACGACAGACATCCGACAGAAGAAGAAATAAAATATTTATGAGGAGATGCATTTATTTCTGGAGAAAGTAAATGTATCTCCGTTGAAATAAACAAGATTCGTCACTGAATAATACGACAGATATCCGACAGAAGAAGAAATGAAATATTTATGAGGAGATGCATTTATTTCTGGAGGAAAGTAAATGTATCTCCGTTGAAATAAACAAGATTCTTCACTGAATAATACGACAGACATCCGACAGAAGAAGAAATAAAATATTTATGCGGAGATGCATTTATTTCTGGAGGAAAGTAAATGTATCTCCGTTGAAATAAACAAGATTCTTCACTGAATAATACGACAGACATCCGACAGAAGAAGAAATAAAATATTTATACGGAGATGCATTTATTTCTGGAGAAAGTAAATGTATCTCCGTTGAAATAAACAAGATTCGTCACTGAATAATACGACAGATATCCGACAGAAGAAGAAATGAAATATTTATGAGGAGATGCATTTATTTCTGGAGGAAAGTAAATGTATCTCCGTTGAAATAAACAAGATTCTTCACTGAATAATACGACAGACATCCGACAGAAGAAGAAATAAAATATTTATGCGGAGATGCATTTATTTCTGGAGGAAAGTAAATGTATCTCCGTTGAAATAAACAAGATTCTTCACTGAATAATACGACAGACATCCGACAGAAGAAGAAATAAAATATTTATACGGAGATGCATTTATTTCTGGAGAAAAGTAAATGTATCTCCGTTGAAATAAACAAGATTCGTCACTGAATAATACGACAGACATCCGACAGAAGAAGAAATGAAATATTTATGAGGAGATGCATTTATTTTTGGAGGAACGTAAATGTATCTCCGTTGAAATAAACAAGATTCGACACCCAAGAATACAACAGACATCCGACAGAAGAAGAAATTAAATATTTATGCGGAGATGCCATTATTTCGGGAGAAAAGTAAATGTATCTCCATTGAAATAAACAAGATTCGTCACCCAAGAATACGACAGACATCCGACAGAAGAAGAAATTAAATTTTTATGCGGAGATGCATTTATTTCTGGAGAAAAGTAAATGTATCTCCGTTGAAATAAACAAGATTCTTCACTGAATAATACGACAGACATCCGACAGAAGAAGAAATAAAATATTTATGCGGAGATGCATTTATTTCTGGAGGAAAGTAAATGTATCTCCGTTGAAATAAACAAGATTCGTCACTGAATAATACGACAGACATCCGACAGAAGAAGAAATGAAATATTTATGAGGAGATGCATTTATTTCTGGAGGAAAGTAAATGTATCTCCGTTGAAATAAACAAGATTCTTCACTGAATAATACGACAGACATCCGACAGAAGAAGAAATAAAATATTTATGCGGAGATGCATTTATTTCTGGAGGAAAATAAATGTATCTCCGTTGAAATAAACAAGATTCTTCACTGAATAATACGACAGACATCCGACAGAAGAAGAAATAAAATATTTATGAGGAGATGCATTTATTTCTGGAGAAAGTAAATGTATCTCCGTTGAAATAAACAAGATTCGTCACTGAATAATACGACAGATATCCGACAGAAGAAGAAATGAAATATTTATGAGGAGATGCATTTATTTCTGGAGGAAAGTAAATGTATCTCCGTTGAAATAAACAAGATTCTTCACTGAATAATACGACAGACATCCGACAGAAGAAGAAATAAAATATTTATGCGGAGATGCATTTATTTCTGGAGGAAAGTAAATGTATCTCCGTTGAAATAAACAAGATTCTTCACTGAATAATACGACAGACATCCGACAGAAGAAGAAATGAAATATTTATGAGGAGATGCATTTATTTCTGGAGGAAAGTAAATGTATCTCCGTTGAAATAAACAAGATTCGTCACTGAATAATACGACAGACATCCGACAGAAGAAGAAATAAAATATTTATGCGGAGATGCATTTATTTCTGGAGGAAAGTAAATGTATCTCCGTTGAAATAAACAAGATTCGTCACTGAATAATACGACAGACATCCGACAGAAGAAGAAATGAAATATTTATGAGGAGATGCATTTATTTTTGGAGGAACGTAAATGTATCTCCGTTGAAATAAACAAGATTCGACACCCAAGAATACAACAGACATCCGACAGAAGAAGAAATTAAATATTTATGCGGAGATGCCATTATTTCGGGAGAAAAGTAAATGTATCTCCATTGAAATAAACAAGATTCGTCACCCAAGAATACGACAGACATCCGACAGAAGAAGAAATTAAATTTTTATGCAGAGATGCATTTATTTCTGGAGAAAAGTAAATGTATCTCCGTTGAAATAAACAAGATTCTTCACTGAATAATACGACAGACATCCGACAGAAGAAGAAATAAAATATTTATGCGGAGATGCATTTATTTCTGGAGGAAAGTAAATGTATCTCCGTTGAAATAAACAAGATTCGTCACCCAAGAATACGACAGACATCCGACAGAAGAAGAAATAAAATATTTATGCGGAGATGCATTTATTTCTGGAGGAAAGTAAATGTATCTCCGTTGAAATAAACAAGATTCGTCACTGAATAATACGACAGACATCCGACAGAAGAAGAAATGAAATATTTATGAGGAGATGCATTTATTTTTGGAGGAACGTAAATGTATCTCCGTTGAAATAAACAAGATTCGACACCCAAGAATACAACAGACATCCGACAGAAGAAGAAATTAAATATTTATGCGGAGATGCCATTATTTCGGGAGAAAAGTAAATGTATCTCCATTGAAATAAACAAGATTCGTCACCCAAGAATACGACAGACATCCGACAGAAGAAGAAATTAAATTTTTATGGGGAGATGCATTTATTTCTGGAGAAAAGTAAATGTATCTCCGTTGAAATAAACAAGATTATTCACTGAATAATACGACAGACATCCGACAGAAGAAGAAATAAAATATTTATGCGGAGATGCATTTATTTCTGGAGGAAAGTAAATGTATCTCCGTTGAAATAAACAAGATTCGTCACCCAAGAATACGACAGACATCCGACAGAAGAAGAAATTAAATATTTATGCGGAGATGCATTTATTTCTGGAGAAAAGTAAATGTATCTCCGTTGAAATATACAAGATTCTTCACTGAATAATACGACAGACATCCGACAGAAGAAGAAATAAAATATTTATGCGGAGATGCATTTATTTCTGGAGGAAAGTAAATATATCTCCGTTGAAATAAACAAGATTCGTCACCCAAGAATACGACAGACATCCGACAGAAGAAGAAATTAAATATTTATGCGGAGATGCATTTATTTCTGGAGAAAAGTAAATGTATCTCCGTTGAAATAAACAAGATTCTTCACTGAATAATACGACAGACATCCGACAGAAGAAGAAATAAAATATTTATGCGGAGATGCATTTATTTCTGGAGGAAAGTAAATGTATCTCCGTTGAAATAAACAAGATTCGTCACCCAAGAATACGACAGACATCCGACAGAAGAAGAAATAAAATATTTATGCGGAGATGCATTTATTTCTGGAGAAAAGTAAATGTATCTCCGTTGAAATATACAAGATTCTTCACTGAATAATACGACAGACATCCGACAGAAGAAGAAATAAAATATTTATGCGGAGATGCATTTATTTCTGGAGGAAAGTAAATGTATCTCCGTTGAAATAAACAAGATTCGTCACCCAAGAATACGACAGACATCCGACAGAAGAAGAAATAAAATATTTATGCGGAGATGCATTTATTTCTGGAGAAAAGTAAATGTATCTCCGTTGAAATATACAAGATTCTTCACTGAATAATACGACAGACATCCGACAGAAGAAGAAATAAAATATTTATGCGGAGATGCATTTATTTCTGGAGGAAAGTAAATGTATCTCCGTTGAAATAAACAAGATTCGTCACCCAAGTATACGACAGACATCCGACAGAAGAAGAAATAAAATATTTATGCGGAGATGCATTTATTTCTGGAGAAAAGTAAATGTATCTCCGTTGAAATATACAAGATTCTTCACTGAATAATACGACAGACATCCGACAGAAGAAGAAATAAAATATTTATGCGGAGATGCATTTATTTCTGGAGAAAAGTAAATGTATCTCCGTTGAAATATACAAGATTCTTCACTGAATAATACGACAGACATCCGACAGAAGAAGAAATAAAATATTTATGCGGAGATGCATTTATTTCTGGAGGAAAGTAAATGTATCTCCGTTGAAATAAACAAGATTCGTCACCCAAGAATACGACAGACATCCGACAGAAGAAGAAATAAAATATTTATGCGGAGATGCATTTATTTCTGGAGGAAAGTAAATGTATCTCCGTTGAAATAAACAAGATTCGTCACCCAAGAATACGACAGACATCCGACAGAAGAAGAAATAAAATATTTATGCGGAGATGCATTTATTTCTGGAGAAAAGTAAATGTATCTCCGTTGAAATATACAAGATTCTTCACTGAATAATACGACAGACATCCGACAGAAGAAGAAATAAAATATTTATGCGGAGATGCATTTCTTTCTGGAGGAAAGTAAATGTATCTCCGTTGAAATAAACAAGATTCGTCACCCAAGAATACGACAGACATCCGACAGAAGAAGAAATAAAATATTTATGCGGAGATGCATTTATTTCTGGAGAAAAGTAAATGTATCTCCGTTGAAATATACAAGATTCTTCACTGAATAATACGACAGACATCCGACAGAAGAAGAAATAAAATATTTATGCGGAGATGCATTTATTTCTGGAGGAAAGTAAATGTATATCCGTTGAAATAAACAAGATTCGTCACCCAAGAATACGACAGACATCCGACAGAAGAAGAAATAAAATATTTATACGGAGATGCATTTATTTCTGGAGAAAAGTAAATGTATCTCCGTTGAAATATACAAGATTCTTCACTGAATAATACGACAGACATCCGACAGAAGAAGAAATAAAATATTTATGCGGAGATGCATTTATTTCTGGAGAAAAGTAAATGTATCTCCGTTGAAATATACAAGATTCTTCACTGAATAATACGACAGACATCCGACAGAAGAAGAAATAAAATATTTATGCGGAGATGCATTTATTTCTGGAGGAAAGTAAATGTATCTCCGTTGAAATAAACAAGATTCGTCACCCAAGAATACGACAGACATCCGACAGAAGAAGAAATAAAATATTTATACGGAGATGCATTTATTTCTGGAGAAAAGTAAATGTATCTCCGTTGAAATATACAAGATTCTTCACTGAATAATACGACAGACATCCGACAGAAGAAGAAATAAAATATTTATGCGGAGATGCATTTATTTCTGGAGAAAAGTAAATGTATCTCCGTTGAAATATACAAGATTCTTCACTGAATAATACGACAGACATCCGACAGAAGAAGAAATAAAATATTTATGCGGAGATGCATTTATTTCTGGAGGAAAGTAAATGTATCTCCGTTGAAATAAACAAGATTCGTCACCCAAGAATACGACAGACATCCGACAGAAGAAGAAATAAAATATTTATGCGGAGATGCATTTATTTCTGGAGAAAAGTAAATGTATCTCCGTTGAAATAAACAAGATTCTTCACTGAATAATACGACAGACATCCGACAGAAGAAGAAATAAAATATTTATGCGGAGATGCATTTATTTCTGGAGGAAAGTAAATGTATCTCCGTTGAAATAAACAAGATTCGTCACCCAAGAATACGACAGACATCCGACAGAAGAAGAAATAAAATATTTATACGGATATGCATTTATTTCTGGAGAAAAGTAAATGTATCTCCGTTGAAATATACAAGATTCTTCACTGAATAATACGACAGACATCCGACAGAAGAAGAAATAAAATATTTATGCGGAGATGCATTTATTTCTGGAGAAAAGTAAATGTATCTCCGTTGAAATATACAAGATTCTTCACTGAATAATACGACAGACATCCGACAGAAGAAGAAATAAAATATTTATGCGGAGATGCATTTATTTCTGGAGGAAAGTAAATGTATCTCCGTTGAAATAAACAAGATTCGTCACCCAAGAATACGACAGACATCCGACAGAAGAAGAAATAAAATATTTATGCGGAGATGCATTTATTTCTGGAGAAAAGTAAATGTATCTCCGTTGAAATAAACAAGATTCTTCACTGAATAATACGACAGACATCCGACAGAAGAAGAAATAAAATATTTATGCGGAGATGCATTTATTTCTGGAGGAAAGTAAATGTATCTCCGTTGAAATAAACAAGATTCGTCACCCAAGAATACGACAGACATCCGACAGAAGAAGAAATAAAATATTTATGCGGAGATGCATTTATTTCTGGAGAAAAGTAAATGTATCTCCGTTGAAATATACAAGATTCTTCACTGAATAATACGACAGACATCCGACAGAAGAAGAAATAAAATATTTATGCGGAGATGCATTTATTTCTGGAGGAAAGTAAATGTATCTCCGTTGAAATAAACAAGATTCGTCACCCAAGAATACGACAGATATCCGACAGAAGAAGAAATAAAATATTTATGCGGAGATGCATTTATTTCTGGAGAAAAGTAAATGTATCTCCGTTGAAATATACAAGATTCTTCACTGAATAATACGACAGACATCCGACAGAAGAAGAAATAAAATATTTATGCGGAGATGCATTTATTTCTGGAGGAAAGTAAATATATCTCCGTTGAAATAAACAAGATTCGTGACCCAAGAATACGACAGACATCCGACAGAAGAAGAAATAAAATATTTATGCGGAGATGCATTTATTTCTGGAGGAAAGTAAATGTATCTCCGTTGAAATATACAAGATTCTTCACTGAATAATACGACAGACATCCGACAGAAGAAGAAATAAAATATTTATGCGGAGATGCATTTATTTCTGGAGGAAAGTAAATGTATCTCCGTTGAAATAAACAAGATTCGTCACCCAAGAATACGACAGACATCCGACAGAAGAAGAAATAAAATATTTATGCGGAGATGCATTTATTTCTGGAGAAAAGTAAATGTATCTCCGTTGAAATAAACAAGATTCTTCACTGAATAATACGACAGACATCCGACAGACGAAGAAATAAAATATTTATGCGGAGATGCATTTATTTCTGGAGGAAAGTGAATGTATCTCCGTTGAAATAAACAAGATTCGTCACCCAAGAATACGACAGACATCCGACAGAAGAAGAAATAAAATATTTATGCGGAGATGCATTTATTTCTGGAGAAAAGTAAATGTATCTCCGTTGAAATATACAAGATTCTTCACTGAATAATACGACAGACATCCGACAGAAGAAGAAATAAAATATTTATGCGGAGATGCATTTATTTCTGGAGGAAAGTAAATGTATCTCCGTTGAAATAAACAAGATTCGTCACCCAAGAATACGACAGACATCCGACAGAAGAAGAAATAAAATATTTATGCGGAGATGCATTTATTCTGGAGAAAAGTAAATGTATCTCCGTTGAAATATACAAGATTCTTCACTGAATAATACGACAGACATCCGACAGAAGAAGAAATAAAATATTTATGCGGAGATGCATTTATTTCTGGAGGAAAGTAAATGTATCTCCGTTGAAATAAACAAGATTCGTCACCCAAGAATACGACAGACATCCGACAGAAGAAGAAATAAAATATTTATACGGAGATGCATTTATTTCTGGAGAAAAGTAAATGTATCTCCGTTGAAATATACAAGATTCTTCACTGAATAATACGACAGACATCCGACAGAAAAAGAAATAAAATATTTATACGGAGATGCATTTATTTCTGGAGAAAAGTAAATGTATCTCCGTTGAAATATACAAGATTCTTCACTGAATAATACGACAGACATCCGACAGAAGAAGAAATAAAATATTTATACGGAGATGCATTTATTTCTGGAGAAAAGTAAATGCATCTCCGTTGAAATATACAAGATTCTTCAAAGAATAATACGACAGACATCCGACAGAAGAAGAAATAAAATATTTATGCGGAGATGCATTTATTTCTGGAGAAAAGTAAATGTATCTCCGTTGAAATATACAAGATTCTTCACTGAATAATACGACAGACATCCGACAGAAGAAGAAATAAAATATTTATGCGGAGATGCATTTATTTCTGGAGGAAAGTAAATGTATCTCCGTTGAAATAAACAAGATTCGTCACCCAAGAATACGACAGACATCCGACAGAAGAAGAAATAAAATATTTATGCGGAGATGCATTTATTTCTGGAGGAAAGTAAATGTATCTCCGTTGAAATAAACAAGATTCGTCACCCAAGAATACGACAGACATCCGACAGAAGAAGAAATAAAATATTTATGCGGAGATGCATTTATTTCTGGAGAAAAGTAAATGTATCTCCGTTGAAATATACAAGATTCTTCACTGAATAATACGACAGACATCCGACAGAAGAAGAAATAAAATATTTATGCGGAGATGCATTTCTTTCTGGAGGAAAGTAAATGTATCTCCGTTGAAATAAACAAGATTCGTCACCCAAGAATACGACAGACATCCGACAGAAGAAGAAATAAAATATTTATGCGGAGATGCATTTATTTCTGGAGAAAAGTAAATGTATCTCCGTTGAAATATACAAGATTCTTCACTGAATAATACGACAGACATCCGACAGAAGAAGAAATAAAATATTTATGCGGAGATGCATTTATTTCTGGAGGAAAGTAAATGTATCTCCGTTGAAATAAACAAGATTCGTCACCCAAGAATACGACAGACATCCGACAGAAGAAGAAATAAAATATTTATACGGAGATGCATTTATTTCTGGAGAAAAGTAAATGTATCTCCGTTGAAATATACAAGATTCTTCACTGAATAATACGACAGACATCCGACAGAAGAAGAAATAAAATATTTATGCGGAGATGCATTTATTTCTGGAGAAAAGTAAATGTATCTCCGTTGAAATATACAAGATTCTTCACTGAATAATACGACAGACATCCGACAGAAGAAGAAATAAAATATTTATGCGGAGATGCATTTATTTCTGGAGGAAAGTAAATGTATCTCCGTTGAAATAAACAAGATTCGTCACCCAAGAATACGACAGACATCCGACAGAAGAAGAAATAAAATATTTATACGGAGATGCATTTATTTCTGGAGAAAAGTAAATGTATCTCCGTTGAAATATACAAGATTCTTCACTGAATAATACGACATACATCCGACAGAAGAAGAAATAAAATATTTATGCGGAGATGCATTTATTTCTGGAGAAAAGTAAATGTATCTCCGTTGAAATATACAAGATTCTTCACTGAATAATACGACAGACATCCGACAGAAGAAGAAATAAAATATTTATGCGGAGATGCATTTATTTCTGGAGGAAAGTAAATGTATCTCCGTTGAAATAAACAAGATTCGTCACCCAAGAATACGACAGACATCCGACAGAAGAAGAAATAAAATATTTATGCGGAGATGCATTTATTTCTGGAGAAAAGTAAATGTATCTCCGTTGAAATAAACAAGATTCTTCACTGAATAATACGACAGACATCCGACAGAAGAAGAAATAAAATATTTATGCGGAGATGCATTTATTTCTGGAGGAAAGTAAATGTATCTCCGTTGAAATAAACAAGATTCGTCACCCAAGAATACGACAGACATCCGACAGAAGAAGAAATAAAATATTTATACGGATATGCATTTATTTCTGGAGAAAAGTAAATGTATCTCCGTTGAAATATACAAGATTCTTCACTGAATAATACGACAGACATCCGACAGAAGAAGAAATAAAATATTTATGCGGAGATGCATTTATTTCTGGAGAAAAGTAAATGTATCTCCGTTGAAATATACAAGATTCTTCACTGAATAATACGACAGACATCCGACAGAAGAAGAAATAAAATATTTATGCGGAGATGCATTTATTTCTGGAGGAAAGTAAATGTATCTCCGTTGAAATAAACAAGATTCGTCACCCAAGAATACGACAGACATCCGACAGAAGAAGAAATAAAATATTTATGCGGAGATGCATTTATTTCTGGAGAAAAGTAAATGTATCTCCGTTGAAATAAACAAGATTCTTCACTGAATAATACGACAGACATCCGACAGAAGAAGAAATAAAATATTTATGCGGAGATGCATTTATTTCTGGAGGAAAGTAAATGTATCTCCGTTGAAATAAACAAGATTCGTCACCCAAGAATACGACAGACATCCGACAGAAGAAGAAATAAAATATTTATGCGGAGATGCATTTATTTCTGGAGAAAAGTAAATGTATCTCCGTTGAAATATACAAGATTCTTCACTGAATAATACGACAGACATCCGACAGAAGAAGAAATAAAATATTTATGCGGAGATGCATTTATTTCTGGAGGAAAGTAAATGTATCTCCGTTGAAATAAACAAGATTCGTCACCCAAGAATACGACAGATATCCGACAGAAGAAGAAATAAAATATTTATGCGGAGATGCATTTATTTCTGGAGAAAAGTAAATGTATCTCCGTTGAAATATACAAGATTCTTCACTGAATAATACGACAGACATCCGACAGAAGAAGAAATAAAATATTTATGCGGAGATGCATTTATTTCTGGAGGAAAGTAAATATATCTCCGTTGAAATAAACAAGATTCGTCACCCAAGAATACGACAGACATCCGACAGAAGAAGAAATAAAATATTTATACGGAGAAGCATTTATTTCTGGAGAAAAGTAAATGTATCTCCGTTGAAATATACAAGATTCTTCACTGAATAATACGACAGACATCCGACAGAAGAAGAAATAAAATATTTATGCGGAGATGCATTTATTTCTGGAGGAAAGTAAATGTATCTCCGTTGAAATAAACAAGATTCGTCACCCAAGAATACGACAGACATCCGACAGAAGAAGAAATAAAATATTTATGCGGAGATGCATTTATTTCTGGAGAAAAGTAAATGTATCTCCGTTGAAATAAACAAGATTCTTCACTGAATAATACGACAGACATCCGACAGACGAAGAAATAAAATATTTATGCGGAGATGCATTTATTTCTGGAGGAAAGTGAATGTATCTCCGTTGAAATAAACAAGATTCGTCACCCAAGAATACGACAGACATCCGACAGAAGAAGAAATAAAATATTTATGCGGAGATGCATTTATTTCTGGAGAAAAGTAAATGTATCTCCGTTGAAATAAACAAGATTCTTCACTGAATAATACGACAGACATCCGACAGAAGAAGAAATAAAATATTTATGCGGAGATGCATTTATTTCTGGAGGAAAGTAAATGTATCTCCGTTGAAATAAACAAGATTCGTCACCCAAGAATACGACAGACATCCGACAGAAGAAGAAATAAAATATTTATACGGATATGCATTTATTTCATGAGAAAAGTAAATGTATCTCCGTTGAAATATACAAGATTCTTCACTGAATAATACGACAGACATCCGACAGAAGAAGAAATAAAATATTTATGCGGAGATGCATTTATTTCTGGAGAAAAGTAAATGTATCTCCGTTGAAATATACAAGATTCTTCACTGAATAATACGACAGACATCCGACAGAAGAAGAAATAAAATATTTATGCGGAGATGCATTTATTTCTGGAGGAAAGTAAATGTATCTCCGTTGAAATAAACAAGATTCGTCACCCAAGAATACGACAGACATCCGACAGAAGAAGAAATAAAATATTTATGCGGAGATGCATTTATTTCTGGAGAAAAGTAAATGTATCTCCGTTGAAATAAACAAGATTCTTCACTGAATAATACGACAGACATCCGACAGAAGAAGAAATAAAATATTTATGCGGAGATGCATTTATTTCTGGAGGAAAGTAAATGTATCTCCGTTGAAATAAACAAGATTCGTCACCCAAGAATACGACAGACATCCGACAGAAGAAGAAATAAAATATTTATGCGGAGATGCATTTATTTCTGGAGAAAAGTAAATGTATCTCCGTTGAAATATACAAGATTCTTCACTGAATAATACGACAGACATCCGACAGAAGAAGAAATAAAATATTTATGCGGAGATGCATTTATTTCTGGAGGAAAGTAAATGTATCTCCGTTGAAATAAACAAGATTCGTCACCCAAGAATACGACAGATATCCGACAGAAGAAGAAATAAAATATTTATGCGGAGATGCATTTATTTCTGGAGAAAAGTAAATGTATCTCCGTTGAAATATACAAGATTCTTCACTGAATAATACGACAGACATCCGACAGAAGAAGAAATAAAATATTTATGCGGAGATGCATTTATTTCTGGAGGAAAGTAAATATATCTCCGTTGAAATAAACAAGATTCGTCACCCAAGAATACGACAGACATCCGACAGAAGAAGAAATAAAATATTTATACGGAGAAGCATTTATTTCTGGAGAAAAGTAAATGTATCTCCGTTGAAATATACAAGATTCTTCACTGAATAATACGACAGACATCCGACAGAAGAAGAAATAAAATATTTATGCGGAGATGCATTTATTTCTGGAGGAAAGTAAATGTATCTCCGTTGAAATAAACAAGATTCGTCACCCAAGAATACGACAGACATCCGACAGAAGAAGAAATAAAATATTTATGCGGAGATGCATTTATTTCTGGAGAAAAGTAAATGTATCTCCGTTGAAATAAACAAGATTCTTCACTGAATAATACGACAGACATCCGACAGACGAAGAAATAAAATATTTATGCGGAGATGCATTTATTTCTGGAGGAAAGTTATCTCCGTTGAAATAAACAAGATTCGTCACCCAAGAATACGACAGACATCCGACAGAAGAAGAAATAAAATATTTATGCGGAGATGCATTTATTTCTGGAGAAAAGTAAATGTATCTCCGTTGAAATATACAAGATTCTTCACTGAATAATACGACAGACATCCGACAGAAGAAGAAATAAAATATTTATGCGGAGATGCATTTATTTCTGGAGGAAAGTAAATGTATCTCCGTTGAAATAAACAAGATTCGTCACCCAAGAATACGACAGACATCCGACAGAAGAAGAAATAAAATATTTATGCGGAGATGCATTTATTTCTGGAGAAAAGTAAATGTATCTCCGTTGAAATATACAAGATTCTTCACTGAATAATACGACAGACATCCGACAGAAGAAGAAATAAAATATTTATGCGGAGATGCATTTATTTCTGGAGGAAAGTAAATGTATCTCCGTTGAAATAAACAAGATTCGTCACCCAAGAATACGACAGACATCCGACAGCAGAAGAAATAAAATATTTATGCGGAGATGCATTTATTTCTGGAGAAAAGTAAATGTATCTCCGTTGAAATATACAAGATTCTTCACTGAATAATACGACAGACATCCGACAGAAGAAGAAATAAAATATTTATGCGGAGATGCATTTATTTCTGGAGGAAAGTAAATGTATCTCCGTTGAAATAAACAAGATTCGTCACCCAAGAATACGACAGACATCCGACAGAAGAAGAAATAAAATATTTATGCGGAGATGCATTTATTTCTGGAGAAAAGTAAATGTATCTCCGTTGAAATAAACAAGATTCTTCACTGAATAATACGACAGACATCCATCCGACAGAAGAAGAAATAAAATATTTATGCGGAGATGCATTTATTTCTGGAGAAAAGTAAATGTATCTCCGTTGAAATATACAAGATTCTTCACTGAATAATACGACAGACATCCCACAGAAGAAGAAATAAAATATTTATGCGGAGATGCATTTATTTCTGGAGGAAAGTAAATGTATCTCCGTTGAAATAAACAAGATTCGTCACCCAAGAATACGACAGACATCCGACAGAAGAAGAAATAAAATATTTATGCGGAGATGCATTTATTTCTGGAGAAAAGTAAATGTATCTCCGTTGAAATAAACAAGATTCTTCACTGAATAATACGACAGACATCCGACAGAAGAAGAAATAAAATATTTATGAGGAGATGCATTTATTTCTGGAGGAAAGTAAATGTATCTCCGTTGAAATAAACAAGATTCGTCACTGAATAATACGACAGACATCCGACAGAAGAAGAAATGAAATATTTATGAGGAGATGCATTTATTTCTGGAGGAAAGTAAATGTATCTCCGTTGAAATAAACAAGATTCTTCACTGAATAATACGACAGACATCCGACAGAAGAAGAAATGAAATATTTATGCGGAGATGCATTTATTTCTGGAGGAAAGTAAATGTATCTCCGTTGAAATAAACAAGATTCGTCACCCAAGAATACGACAGACATCCGACAGAAGAAGAAATAAAATATTTATGCGGAGATGCATTTATTTCTGGAGAAAAGTAAATGTATCTCCGTTGAAATATACAAGATTCTTCACTGAATAATACGACAGACATCCGACAGAAGAAGAAATAAAATATTTATGCGGAGATGCATTTATTTCTGGAGGAAAGTAAATGTATCTCCGTTGAAATAAACAAGATTCGTCACCCAAGAATACGACAGACATCCGACAGAAGAAGAAATAAAATATTTATGCGGAGATGCATTTATTTCTGGAGAAAAGTAAATGTATCTCCGTTGAAATAAACAAGATTCGTCACTGAATAATACGACAGACATCCCACAGAAGAAGAAATAAAATATTTATGAGGAGATGCATTTATTTCTGGAGGAAAGTAAATGTATCTCCGTTGAAATAAACAAGATTCGTCACTGAATAATACGACAGACATCCGACAGAAGAAGAAATGAAATATTTATGAGGAGATGCATTTATTTCTGGAGGAAAGTAAATGTATCTCCGTTGAAATAAACAAGATTCTTCACTGAATAATACGACAGACATCCGACAGAAGAAGAAATAAAATATTTATGCGGAGATGCATTTATTTCTGGAGGAAAGTAAATGTATCTCCGTTGAAATAAACAAGATTCGTCACCCAAGAATACGACAGACATCCGACAGAAGAAGAAATTAAATATTTATGCGGAGATGCATTTATTTCTGGAGAAAAGTAAATGTATCTCCGTTGAAATAAACAAGATTCGTCACCCAAGAATACGACAGACATCCGACAGAAGAAGAAATTAAATATTTATGCGGAGATGCATTTATTTCTGGAGAAAAGTAAATGTATCTCCGTTGAAATAAACAAGATTCTTCACTGAATAATACGACAGACATCCGACAGAAGAAGAAATAAAATATTTATGCGGAGATGCATTTATTTCTGGAGGAAAGTAAATGTATCTCCGTTGAAATAAACAAGATTCGTCACCCAAGAATACGACAGACATCCGACAGAAGAAGAAATAAAATATTTATGCGGAGATGCATTTATTTCTGGAGAAAAGTAAATGTATCTCCGTTGAAATATACAAGATTCTTCACTGAATAATACGACAGACATCCGACAGAAGAAGAAATAAAATATTTATGCGGAGATACATTTATTTCTGGAGGAAAGTAAATGTATCTCCGTTGAAATAAACAAGATTCGTCACCCAAGAATACGACAGACATCCGACAGAAGAAGAAATAAAATATTTATGCGGAGATGCATTTATTTCTGGAGAAAAGTAAATGTATCTCCGTTGAAATATACAAGATTCTTCACTGAATAATACGACAGACATCCGACAGAAGAAGAAATAAAATATTTATGCGGAGATGCATTTATTTCTGGAGGAAAGTAAATGTATCTCCGTTGAAATAAATAAGATTCGTCACCCAAGAATACGACAGACATCCGACAGCAGAAGAAATAAAATATTTATGCGGAGATGCATTTATTTCTGGAGAAAAGTAAATGTATCTCCGTTGAAATATACAAGATTCTTCACTGAATAATACGACAGACATCCGACAGAAGAAGAAATAAAATATTTATGCGGAGATGCATTTATTTCTGGAGGAAAGTAAATGTATCTCCGTTGAAATAAACAAGATTCGTCACCCAAGAATACGACAGACATCCGACAGAAGAAGAAATAAAATATTTATGCGGAGATGCATTTATTTCTGGAGAAAAGTAAATGTATCTCCGTTGAAATAAACAAGATTCTTCACTGAATAATACGACAGACATCCATCCGACAGAAGAAGAAATAAAATATTTATGCGGAGATGCATTTATTTCTGGAGAAATGTAAATGTATCTCCGTTGAAATATACAAGATTCTTCACTGAATAATACGACAGACATCCCACAGAAGAAGAAATAAAATATTTATGCGGAGATGCATTTATTTCTGGAGGAAAGTAAATGTATCTCCGTTGAAATAAACAAGATTCGTCACCCAAGAATACGACAGACATCCGACAGAAGAAGAAATAAAATATTTATGCGGAGATGCATTTATTTCTGGAGAAAAGTAAATGTATCTCCGTTGAAATAAACAAGATTCTTCACTGAATAATACGACAGACATCCGACAGAAGAAGAAATAAAATATTTATGCGGAGATGCATTTATTTCTGGAGAAAAGTAAATGTATCTCCGTTGAAATATACAAGATTCTTCACTGAATAATACGACAGACATCCGACAGAAGAAGAAATGAAATATTTATGAGGAGATGCATTTATTTCTGGAGGAAAGTAAATGTATCTCCGTTGAAATAAACAAGATTCTTCACTGAATAATACGACAGACATCCGACAGAAGAAGAAATAAAATATTTATGCGGAGATGCATTTATTTCTGGAGGAAAGTAAATGTATCTCCGTTGAAATAAACAAGATTCTTCACTGAATAATACGACAGACATCCGACAGAAGAAGAAATAAAATATTTATGAGGAGATGCATTTATTTCTGGAGGAAAGTAAATGTATCTCCGTTGAAATAAACAAGATTCGTCACTGAATAATACGACAGACATCCGACAGAAGAAGAAATGAAATATTTATGAGGAGATGCATTTATTTCTGGAGGAAAGTAAATGTATCTTCGTTGAAATAAACAAGATTCTTCACTGAATAATACGACAGACATCCGACAGAAGAAGAAATAAAATATTTATGCGGAGATGCATTTATTTCTGGAGGAAAGTAAATGTATCTCCGTTGAAATAAACAAGATTCGTCACTGAATAATACGACAGACATCCGACAGAAGAAGAAATGAAATATTTATGAGGAGATGCATTTATTTTTGGAGGAACGTAAATGTATCTCCGTTGAAATAAACAAGATTCGACACCCAAGAATACAACAGACATCCGACAGAAGATGAAATTAAATATTTATGCGGAGATGCCATTATTTCGGGAGAAAAGTAAATGTATCTCCATTGAAATACACAAGATTCTTCACTGAATAATACGACAGACATCCGACAGAAGAAGAAATAAAATATTTATGCGGAGATGCATTTATTTCTGGAGGAAAGTAAATGTTTCTCCGTTGAAATAAACAAGATTCGTCACCCAAGAATACGACAGACATCCGACAGAAGAAGAAATTAAATATTTATGCGGAGATGCATTTATTTCTGGAGAAAAGTAAATGTATCTCCGTTGAAATAAACAAGATTCTTCACTGAATAATATGACAGACATCCGACAGAAGAAGAAATAAAATATTTATGCGGAGATGCATTTATTTCTGGAGGAAAGTAAATGTATCTCCGTTGAAATAAACAAGATTCGTCACCCAAGAATACGACAGACATCCGACAGAAGAAGAAATAAAATATTTATGCGGAGATGCATTTATTTCTGGAGAAAAGTAAATGTATCTCCGTTGAAATATACAAGATTCTTCACTGAATAATACGACAGACATCCGACAGAAGAAGAAATAAAATATTTATGCGGAGATGCATTTATTTCTGGAGGAAAGTAAATGTATCTCCGTTGAAATAAACAAGATTCGTCACCCAAGAATACGACAGACATCCGACAGAAGAAGAAATTAAATATTTATGCGGAGATGCATTTATTTCTGGAGAAAAGTAAATGTATCTCCGTTGAAATAAACAAGATTCTTCACTGAATAATACGACAGACATCCGACAGAAGAAGAAATAAAATATTTATGCGGAGATGCATTTATTTCTGGAGGAAAGTAAATGTATCTCCGTTGAAATAAACAAGATTCGTCACCCAAGAATACGACAGACATCCGACAGAAGAAGAAATATAATATTTATGCGGGGATGCATTTATTTCTGGAGAAAAGTAAATGTATCTCCGTTGAAATATACAAGATTCTTCACTGAATAATACGACAGACATCCGACAGAAGAAGAAATAAAATATTTATGCGGAGATGCATTTATTTCTGGAGGAAAGTAAATGTATCTCCGTTGAAATAAACAAGATTCGTCACCCAAGAATACGACAGACATCCGACAGAAGAAGAAATAAAATATTTATGCGGAGATGCATTTATTTCTGGAGAAAAGTAAATGTATCTCCGTTGAAATATACAAGATGCTTCACTGAATAATACGACAGACATCCGACAGAAGAAGAAATAAAATATTTATGCGGAGATGCATTTATTTCTGGAGGAAAGTAAATGTATCTCCGTTGAAATAAACAAGATTCGTCACCCAAGAATACGACAGACATCCGACAGCAGAAGAAATAAAATATTTATGCGGAGATGCATTTATTTCTGGAGAAAAGTAAATGTATCTCCGTTGAAATATACAAGATTCTTCACTGAATAATACGACAGACATCCGACAGAAGAAGAAATAAAATATTTATGCGGAGATGCATTTATTTCTGGAGGAAAGTAAATGTATCTCCGTTGAAATAAACAAGATTCGTCACCCAAGAATACGACAGACATCCGACAGAAGAAGAAATAAAATATTTATGCGGAGATGCATTTATTTCTGGAGAAAAGTAAATGTATCTCCGTTGAAATAAACAAGATTCTTCACTGAATAATACGACAGACATCCATCCGACAGAAGAAGAAATAAAATATTTATGCGGAGATGCATTTATTTCTGGAGAAAAGTAAATGTATCTCCGTTGAAATATACAAGATTCTTCACTGAATAATACGACAGACATCCCACAGAAGAAGAAATAAAATATTTATGCGGAGATGCATTTATTTCTGGAGGAAAGTAAATGTATCTCCGTTGAAATAAACAAGATTCGTCACCCAAGAATACGACAGACATCCGACAGAAGAAGAAATAAAATATTTATGCGGAGATGCATTTATTTCTGGAGAAAAGTAAATGTATCTCCGTTGAAATAAACAAGATTCTTCACTGAATAATACGACAGACATCCGACAGAAGAAGAAATAAAATATTTATGCGGAGATGCATTTATTTCTGGAGAAAAGTAAATGTATCTCCGTTGAAATATACAAGATTCTTCACTGAATAATACGACAGACATCCGACAGAAGAAGAAATAAAATATTTATGCGGAGATGCATTTATTTCTGGAGGAAAGTAAATGTATCTCCGTTGAAATATACAAGATTCTTCACTGAATAATACGACAGACATCGGACAGAAGAAGAAATAAAATATTTATGCGGAGATGCATTTATTTCTGGAGAAAAGTAAATGTATCTCCGTTGAAATATACAAGATTCTTCACTGAATAATACGACAGACATCCGACAGAAGAAGAAATAAAATATTTATGCGGAGATGCATTTATTTCTGGAGAAAAGTAAATGTATCTCCGTTGAAATAAACAAGATTCTTCACTGAATAATACGACAGACATCCGACAGAAGAAGAAATAAAATATTTATGCGGAGATGCATTTATTTCTGGAGAAAAGTAAATGTATCTCCGTTGAAATATACAAGATTCTTCACTGAATAATACGACAGACATCCGACAGAAGAAGAAATAAAATATTTATGCGGAGATGCATTTATTTCTGGAGGAAAGTAAATGTATCTCCGTTGAAATAAACAAGATTCGTCACCCAAGAATACGACAGACATCCGACAGAAGAAGAAATAAAATATTTATGCGGAGATGCATTTATTTCTGGAGAAAAGTAAATGTATCTCCGTTGAAATATACAAGATTCTTCACAGAATAATACGACAGACATCCGACAGAAGAAGAAATAAAATATTTATGCGGAGATGCATTTATTTCTGGAGAAAAGTAAATGTATCTCCGTTGAGATATACAAGATTCTTCACTGAATAATACGACAGACATCCGACAGAAGAAGAAATAAAATATTTATGCGGAGATGCATTTATTTCTGGAGAAAAGTAAATGTATCTCCGTTGAAATATACAAGATTCTTCACTGAATAATACGACAGACATCCGACAGAAGAAGAAATAAAATATTTATGCGGAGATGCATTTATTTCTGGAGGAAAGTAAATGTATCTCCGTTGAAATAAACAAGATTCTTCACTGAATAATACGACAGACATCCGACAGAAGAAGAAATAAAATATTTATGCGGAGATGCATTTATTTCTGGAGGAAAGTAAATGTATCTCCGTTGAAATAAACAAGATTCGTCACCCAAGAATACGACAGACATCCGACAGAAGAAGAAATAAAATATTTATGCGGAGATGCATTTATTTCTGGAGGAAAGTAAATGTATCTCCGTTGAAATAAACAAGATTCGTCACTGAATAATACGACAGACATCCGACAGAAGAAGAAATGAAATATTTATGAGGAGATGCATTTATTTTTGGAGGAACGTAAATGTATCTCCGTTGAAATAAACAAGATTCGTCACCCAAGAATACGACAGACATCCGACAGAAGAAGAAATTAAATTTTTATGCGGAGATGCATTTATTTCTGGAGAAAAGTAAATGTATCTCCGTTGAAATACACAAGATTCTTCACTGAATAATACGACAGACATCCGACAGAAGAAGAAATAAAATATTTATGCGGAGATGCATTTATTTCTGGAGGAAAGTAAATGTATCTCCGTTGAAATAAACAAGATTCGTCACCCAAGAATACGACAGACATCCGACAGAAGAAGAAATTAAATATTTATGCGGAGATGCATTTATTTCTGGAGAAAAGTAAATGTATCTCCGTTGAAATATACAAGATTCTTCACTGAATAATACGACAGACATCCGACAGAAGAAGAAATAAAATATTTATGCGGAGATGCATTTATTTCTGGAGGAAAGTAAATGTATCTCCGTTGAAATAAACAAGATTCGTCACCCAAGAATACGACAGACATCCGACAGAAGAAGAAATAAAATATTTATGCGGAGATGCATTTATTTCTGGAGAAAAGTAAATGTATCTCCGTTGAAATAAACAAGATTCTTCACTGAATAATACGACAGACATCCATCCGACAGAAGAAGAAATAAAATATTTATGCGGAGATGCATTTATTTCTGGAGAAAAGTAAATGTATCTCCGTTGAAATATACAAGATTCTTCACTGAATAATACGACAGACATCCGACAGAAGAAGAAATAAAATATTTATGCGGAGATGCATTTATTTCTGGAGGAAAGTAAATGTATCTCCGTTGAAATAAACAAGATTCGTCACCCAAGAATACGACAGACATCCGACAGAAGAAGAAATAAAATATTTATGCGGAGATGCATTTATTTCTGGAGAAAAGTAAATGTATCTCCGTTGAAATATACAAAATTCTTCACTGAATAATACGACAGACATCCGACAGAAGAAGAAATAAAATATTTATGCGGAGATGCATTTATTTCTGGAGAAAAGTAAATGTATCTCCGTTGAAATATACAAGATTCTTCACTGAATAATACGACAGACATCCGACAGAAGAAGAAATAAAATATTTATGCGGAGATGCATTTATTTCTGGAGAAAAGTAAATGTATCTCCGTTGAAATATACAAGATTCTTCACTGAATAATACGACAGACATCCGACAGAAGAAGAAATAAAATATTTATGCGGAGATGCATTTATTTCTGGAGGAAAGTAAATGTATCTCCGTTGAAATAAACAAGATTCGTCACCCAAGAATACGACAGACATCCGACAGAAGAAGAAATAAAATATTTATACGGAGATGCATTTATTTCTGGAGAAAAGTAAATGTATCTCCGTTGAAATATACAAGATTCTTCACTGAATAATACGACAGACATCCGACAGAAGAAGAAATAAAATATTTATGCGGAGATGCATTTATTTCTGGAGAAAAGTAAATGTATCTCCGTTGAAATATACAAGATTCTTCACTGAATAATACGACAGACATCCGACAGAAGAAGAAATAAAATATTTATGCGGAGATGCATTTATTTCTGGAGGAAAGTAAATGTATCTCCGTTGAAATAAACAAGATTCGTCACCCAAGAATACGACAGACATCCGACAGAAGAAGAAATTAAATATTTATGCGGAGATGCATTTATTTCTGGAGAAAAGTAAATGTATCTCCGTTGAAATATACAAGATTCTTCACTGAATAATACGACAGACATCCGACAGAAGAAGAAATAAAATATTTATGCGGAGATGCATTTATTTCTGGAGGAAAGTAAATGTATCTCCGTTGAAATAAACAAGATTCGTCACTGAATAATACGACAGACATCCGACAGAAGAAGAAATGAAATCTTTATGAGGAGATGCATTTATTTCTGGAGGAAAGTAAATGTATCTCCGTTGAAATAAACAAGATTCGTCACCCAAGAATACAACAGACATCCGACAGAAGAAGAAATAAAATATTTATGCGGAGATGCATTTATTTCTGGAGGAAAGTAAATGTATCTCCGTTGAAATAAACAAGATTCGTCACCCAAGAATACGACAGACATCCGACAGAAGAAGAAATAAAATATTTATGCGGAGATGCATTTATTTCTGGAGGAAAGTAAATGTATCTCCGTTGAAATAAACAAGATTCGTCACTGAATAATACGACAGACATCCGACAGAAGAAGAAATGAAATATTTATGAGGAGATGCATTTATTTTTGGAGGAACGTAAATGAATCTCCGTTGAAATAAACAAGATTCGACACCCAAGAATACAACAGACATCCGACAGAAGAAGAAATGAAATATTTATGAGGAGATGCATTTATTTTTGGAGGAACGTAAATGAATCTCCGTTGAAATAAACAAGATTCGACACCCAAGAATACAACAGACATCCGACAGAAGAAGAAATTAAATATTTATGCGGAGATGCCATTATTTCGGGAGAAAAGTAAATGTATCTCCATTGAAATAAACAAGATTCGTCACCCAAGAATACGACAGACATCCGACAGAAGAAGAAATTAAATATTTATGCGGAGATGCATTTATTTCTGGAGAAAAGTAAATGTATCTCCGTTGAAATATACAAGATTCTTCACTGAATAATACGACAGACATCCGACAGAAGAAAATAAATTTTTATGCGGAGATGCATTTATTTCTGGAGGAAAGTAAATATATCTCCGTTCAAATATGCAAGATTCGCCACTCAAGAATACAACAGACATCAGACAGAAGAAGAAAATAAATTATTGGGAAAATGAAGAGCTCGTTGAAAAATTTGAAACAAAGTGTACAACATTGCTTGCAGAATTTTCAAATGCAATAGAAGTACGAACAATTACTTTTAAAGAAGAATTGTAAACAAAGGAAATTTACTGAGATTTTTCCATAAATGCTTCTTATCTTTTTTGTTAAATATAAAAGTCATAATTTTATTAACGATAGTCATCAAATTGTTTTATTAGTACAATGTTAAATCTCATCATTATGTATGTTACTACATATCTCTTTCTTGTCGGTAGGATATCAAAAAACCGTGCTTACCATGTGAGTACTTTAAGCGGCACCAACTATATCTGAGTAAAGTTTGAGCACATTTAGCGTATAACTTTCAATTAAATTAACGTTAAACATATAGGACAAATAAATATATATATTATTATGTTTCAAAACCAAATTTAAACATGCAACATAACGTGCAGCATGTTCCTCTGTATTTTATTCCTTAACATTTTTACAAACCTACTCAAATAACAAATATCTAAATCTATTCTTGATGCTTAGTAAACCATTATTTTTTCAAATAACCAAAATATGCGAGAATTTTGTTTAATTGTTATAATCCATTTTAGTTTTACTAATTGTTGTTGCTCGTGTGCATGTAAAGGCCAATTTAGAATATAGAAGTAATTTAGTAAGATAGGGAAATAAAATTCTATTTCAATAACAGAGTATCGAAAATATGCTCATTTACTGATCTTAGAATCGGTGTGTTTTAGATAAAACTGGATGCTGTTTACTATTGATTTTCATGTACGAGTATATAGTTATTGTAATTAATTTTTATACTGATAAATGTTCGCAAACAGAAACAACATTAAAATTCATGTCTTGTATATATATTTTGAGACAGTGTTACGAATCGATCTTTGTATGTTTCTTATTTGAAACCAAATACGGACAGAATTGCCTGAATTTCTCGCCCCTCCCCTCTTTCCTGAAACAGAAATGTTGGTTGTGCGACACAAAACGTATCTCAACCTGTAAGATGGTTTTCAAATAGTATAACCTCCAGGACCACGGACAAGAAATATTTTAAGCACATCCTGCTAACTTCGAACTTTTCGCACTTGCGATATACAAACGTTCCATCTACTATTGACGAATAAACCGGCTACCTGAAAATGTCAGCCGCCAGTGTACTTGAATCTGTGTGTATCTTCACCATTGGATATATCAAACTCAAAGTCTTTTGTATTTATATTAAATACTATAAATTTTCTGGTATGAGTTTAACTTAAATTGTACATAATACTAATTTTATAATTAGTTACATATTTAATGGCATGAGTATAAAAGCAAGTGCTGGTCAAGTTATCTATACATTAAGCAAAGTTAACCTGGTTTAATAATTAAAATAAATTATACCTTATTTACATATGTTAGTTTTATTAGTTAATTGCCTTATAATGCCATACTTCGGCACACGATTTCTGGCGTATTTCATCCAGTTATCGGGAAAAAAAACTTACATTTCAAGGCTTCTATTGAAGTTATTTTTACATGTAAGACATCATTTCATACTAATTCGAGGAGGCTCCATACTTTTGTAATTAAGTTATTTTTTTAATCTTGATACTTTTCGATTAGTGATATTTTGAAACATAAGGTGGATGCATATTTAATCAGGCTTCAATACTTAAAAAAAACTTGTTTGATACATAATTAAATACTTCCAAAGAAAAAAAGTCATTAAAATATTAACTGAATGAAATATTTACAATATTTTATGTTATCTTCTGTAATTGGATAATACCTTCACTATATTTTACACTCATTAAAATTTAAATAATAAAGTATAAAACTTAAAATGCAAGCTGTCCCATTTCCACCTATACCTGACAGAAAGTAAGATATAAGAATCAAAATGTCTGCTTATCATTATGCACAATATTCAGCAAGTCGGCCAAAAGGGGGCATTGGAATATTTTTTCAACTTATCGTTCGAATAACCGGTATCTTAGCCAGTCATTCGAATACGTAACTTCTATCCATCTCTATACGTCTGTATATCCAGCAGCAGCCGGCAAGAAAAAGAAGCGGAAGTCGGCAAGTGTTGGAAAAAAATTTCAACTTGTCGGTAAAATATCCGGTATCTTGGCCAATCATTTCAATATCTGTAGCATCTATTTGTTTCCACACTCATCTCTAAACGTTCTGCAATCTGATTTTAGTAATTAAATATTTATACAGAAACTTCCAGACTCTAACATTTATAAAAAGCCATGCTGTGAGTCCATATCGTTGCCACTCTTTCTTTAAGTATTTTTAAATAGTTTTAAATTGTTATAAAATGAATTAGCAAAAATGTAAAAACCTGTTTATTAAAATTAAGATCATTATTGCAGATACTGTAAAATCGATTAATCTTGCTTATCAATATATTAATGTAAATCATTTATGAAATTTAAAAGACGTACTTCCTTTGTCATATATATCAGAATAAATTATATTTAATTTATTAAAAATATATATCCAAAAAATGCTGCATTATCATTACTAATGTTTGCTTTTTTTGAACTGTAAACAATTTGGATGTATTTTCATATACTTATTATGGAAGACGTAATACTAATAATAATAATAATAAGTCATAGATATACAAAAAAATAATTTTCTGTTTCATTTTGCTCAATATTTATATGCGTATTAAAAACGTGAAAGATTTGCCGGGATACTTAAATAATTAATACACATTTCAATTTCACATAATGGTTTAAAAATAGCATTGTTAAAGGTGATATGGTTATTTAAAAAATAAAAGGACACAGACTTAGAAATAATTCACTTTTAATTTGCAATTCATCATTGATAAAAACAACAAAAATAATAATAAATAATAATTTTCAAAACCTTATTAAGCAGGCCAGTAAAAATATTATTTAAAAAGTTCTTAAAGTCGAAAAATAACGTTTTCTAAGAAATAAAATTAATTTCATTTGAATCTTGCACGTTGATGTCAATTTACCAGAAATGATTTTTTTTTTTTTTTTTTTTTTTTAATAAGGCGTCAGAAAGGTGTTAAGAACATAAAACTGTAAAAAAAAATGGGAATTACGACACTGTACGTCGATGTAAAATGAAACTAACCATTTTACGCAAACGTTAACCATTAATGATACTAACGATTATATTATTGACAATATCTTATGCATTTCAGGTAGGGGAAAATTGTCGATCCGGCGCCAGAGAAAAGTGGGAACAGTAGAGCAACTCCACTTCCTGTCATGAGTCGGGTGTGCTCCTTTTCCGGAAAGCTCGTACTTTAAGAGAAGGTCAAATTGGGAGGGGCAAAAGACCAAAAACTGTAAAAAACGGGAATTTTGGCCATATACGTCAATGTAACATGAAAATTATCTATTTTAAGCAATCATTGACTATTAATGATTCTACATCTATGTGATTTACTACATTTTACAATGAAGTTGTCTGATAATAAAGACGATGACTCATAATGAATCATTATTTAGTACACGACGATTTGGTTCCTTTTAATCTCACAACTTTGTTCCAACGAATTTCGGTTGCAAAGCATTCGGATAAAGACGTTTAGGAGTTTTTGACATACGATCTAAGCCCTTATTCGTTATCCCTATTCGAATATGGCTTAAGAATATGAATCCTATTTACTCTCTACAAGGTTTTCAAACCGCTAACAAACAAGTGGTTCAGTTTCAGCATTCAATTCGTCATTGATGGTGGGTTTTTTTATTGCAGAAGGTTGTTTGGCCTAAGAATCAGTCTTTTTCAACAATATGAGACAAATATGTTGAGTATGTAAAGTCAAACTACCAACCGCAGACAGTAGTGGTCTTTTATGGCTAACCTGATGACTTACAAAGGTGATACAAAAACTGCTGAGTGTATGAGACAAGCAAAGAAACATGCTTCAACTGACATATTGTTTAAGGGTACAGTGATACTTACCATTTCCTAAGAAAAGTTTCTTGCTAACCAAAAACACAATTTTCGATTAATTTCTGTTATGATTGACAAATTATCATCAGCAGATATTACATGCAAACAAGCAAAAGAAGACGTAGACACCTTGATTGTAAACATTGCTTTGTCCTTGGCTCTATCAAATAAGATGATGATTATAATTGAAAAAAATATTGATTTTTAGTAAAATGCGCTCGTAAGAATACATTTTCCTGTTTTGTCACGTAGGCACGCTTCATAGTTAAAAAATGAAAAACGTTATTGATGTCCGAAATCTTTGAAATTTTTATCAGTTATAAACACAGCGGTTTTACAAACAGCGTAAAAATTTCAAGAAATAATATTTATATATATACTTGTATAAGAAATATGTTTTTATCTCGCTGTTTTTTGTTTGTTTTCGCATCGGGTCCTTCAATGACGGCTCGTGGCTGGCTTTATTTAGGGTACTAAATGCATGGCTGCTAAATTTATTCTTTTCTTACCACTATTATTAAAAAGAAATACTTTAATTTATTGACTGTCAGAAAGCTCTGCCATTAAACAGGAAAATGTTTCTTGTAAAAAATTAATGGCATGAATAATATGTGTTTCAAGCATGCATTTAGTGCCCCCCAAAAAAGACAGTCAAGAGCCGCCACTGGGGTCCTTTAACGTAACACAAGAAAAATTTTTCTTATCGTCGGAACTCTCTGAAACATCAATCGGTTATAAATATAACTGTATCCAATCCCTCTTTGAAATTTAATAAAAACATGTACGTATATTACTGAAATTATGAACGTATACTATTATTTACGTATATTACTGAAATTATGAACGTATACTATTATGTACGTATATTACTGAAATTATGAACGTATACTATTATGTACGTATATTACTGAAATTATGAACGTATACTATTATTTACGTATATTACTGAAATTAGGAACGTATACTATTATATACGTATATTACTGAAAACATCAGTGTCAAACATCAGTCAACATCATATATAGAATGAGAGACACTTCATTCTTATTATGTCAACTTTGATAAGCTAGTACATTTGGATATAAACCCTCATCTTTTTGCTTCCTTTTGGGAACTGCGAAATTCGAGATTATTCTATCGACGATTACTATCAGGATTTTCAAGCTATGTTTTTGAGACATACATAAAAGTTGATCTATACATTTAGCTAATATATTATGCACAGTATATTTTGATTGAATTTGCGCATGCGCAGTGAAACAATATTTAGTAAACCTGCTTATTTTTCATACAATTTTTATTATTTTTTAATTCTGATTACAGGGTATTGTGTATTATTTTGTTTGTCATATTTTCTGAAAACAACTTGTTTTTATATTAAAAACTCTGCTAAATTATAAGCAAAAATCTTGGTAGAATTTGGGAGTGTTTTTATAAAAACATGAATTTCTCTTCGAGTATACATGCTATCTTCATACAAATGCACCCAAATTATTACAATAATCCACTTAATCATAATCTACAGTTTGAATGCTTTTGAAATATTAGTTTTTACAGGGTTATCCAAAATATATTCGTTTTTCTTTTATTTGTTGACGGCCCCTTACGAGGTTTCGGGAAAAAATCTTCGCGGAAATATATGACGTTTAGCATGTTGTTTACACTCCTGAAGTTTGAAGATAATTCCCCATGTATCTCTCCAGGTATTTAACAAAACGTCTAAAATCGCAAGTAACCGGTTATAATTGGCAGTATAGTGTATACAAGATTCGTCACTCAAGATTACGACAGACATCCGACCGAAGAAAAAAATAAATATTTATGCGGAAATGCATTTATTTCTGGAGGAAAGTAAATGTATCTCCGTTGAAATATACAAGATTCGCCACTCAAGAATACGACAGACATCCGACAAAAGAAGAAATTAAATATTTATGCGGAGATGCATTCATTTCTGGAGGAAAGTAAATGTATCTCCGCTGACATAAACAAGATTCGTCACTGAATAAAACGACAGACATCCGACAGAAGAAGAAATGAAATATTTATGAGGAGATGCATTTATTTTTGGAGGAACGTAAATGTATCTCCGTTGAAATAAACAAGATTCGACACCCAAGAATACAACAGACATCCGACAGAAGAAGAAATTAAATATTTATGCGGAGATGCCATTATTTCGGGAGAAAAGTAAATGTATCTCCATTGAAATAAACAAGATTCGTCACCCAAGAATACGACAGACATCCGACAGAAGAAGAAATTAAATTTTTATGCGGAGATGCATTTATTTCTGGAGAAAAGTAAATGTATCTCCGTTGAAATAAACAAGATTCTTCACTGAATAATACGACAGACATCCGACAGAAGAAGAAATAAAATATTTATGCGGAGATGCATTTATTTCTGGAGGAAAGTAAATGTATCTCCGTTGAAATAAACAAGATTCGTCACCCAAGAATACGACAGACATCCGACAGAAGAAGAAATAAAATATTTATGCGGAGATGCATTTATTTCTGGAGGAAAGTAAATGTATCTCCGTTGAAATAAACAAGATTCGTCACTGAATAATACGACAGACATCCGACAGAAGAAGAAATGAAATATTTATGAGGAGATGCATTTATTTTTGGAGGAACGTAAATGTATCTCCGTTGAAATAAACAAGATTCGACACCCAAGAATACAACAGACATCCGACAGAAGAAGAAATTAAATATTTATGCGGAGATGACATTATTTCGGGAGAAAAGTAAATGTATCTCCATTGAAATAAACAAGATTCGTCACCCAAGAATACGACAGACATCCGACAGAAGAAGAAATTAAATTTTTATGCGGAGATGCATTTATTTCTGGAGAAAAGTAAATGTATCTCCGTTGAAATACACAAGATTCTTCACTGAATAATACGACAGACATCCGACAGAAGAAGAAATAAAATATTTATGCGGAGATGCATTTATTTCTGGAGGAAAGTAAATGTATCTCCGTTGAAATAAACAAGATTCGTCACCCAAGAATACGACAGACATCCGACAGAAGAAGAAATTAAATATTTATGCGGAGATGCATTTATTTCTGGAGAAAAGTAAATGTATCTCCGTTGAAATAAACAAGATTCTTCACTGAATAATACGACAGACATCCGACAGAAGAAGAAATAAAATATTTATGCGGAGATGCATTTATTTCTGGAGGAAAGTAAATGTATCTCCGTTGAAATAAACAAGATTCGTCACCCAAGAATACGACAGACATCCGACAGAAGAAGAAATAAAATATTTATGCGGAGATGCATTTATTTCTGGAGAAAAGTAAATGTATCTCCGTTGAAATATACAAGATTCTTCACTGAATAATACGACAGACATCCGACAGAAGAAGAAATAAAATATTTATGCGGAGATGCATTTATTTCTGAAGGAAAGTAAATGTATCTCCGTTGAAATAAACAAGATTCGTCACCCAAGAATACGACAGACATCCGACAGAAGAAGAAATAAAATATTTATGCGGAGATGCATTTATTTCTGGAGAAAAGTAAATGTATCTCCGTTGAAATATACAAGATTCTTCACTGAATAATACGACAGACATCCGACAGAAGAAGAAATAAAATATTTATGCGGAGATGCATTTATTTCTGGAGGAAAGTAAATGTATCTCCGTTGAAATAAACAAGATTCGTCACCCAAGAATACGACAGACATCCGACAGAAGAAGAAATAAAATATTTATGCGGAGATGCATTTTTTTCTGGAGAAAAGTAAATGTATCTCCGTTGAAATATACAAGATTCTTCACTGAATAATACGACAGACATCCGACAGAAGAAGAAATAAAATATTTATGCGGAGATGCATTTATTTCTGGAGGAAAGTAAATGTATCTCCGTTGAAATAAACAAGATTCGTCACCCAAGAATACGACAGACATCCGACAGAAGAAGAAATAAAATATTTATGCGGAGATGCATTTATTTCTGGAGAAAAGTAAATGTATCTCCGTTGAAATAAACAAGATTCTTCACTGAATAATACGACAGACATCCATCCGACAGAAGAAGAAATAAAATATTTATGCGGAGATGCATTTATTTCTGGAGAAAAGTAAATGTATCTCCGTTGAAATATACAAGATTCTTCACTGAATAATACGACAGACATCCGACAGAAGAAGAAATAAAATATTTATGCGGAGATGCATTTATTTCTGGAGGAAAGTAAATGTATGTCCGTTGAAATAAACAAGATTCGTCACCCTAGAATACGACAGACATCCGACAGAAGAAGAAATAAAATATTTATGCGGAGATGCATTTATTTCTGGAGAAAAGTAAATGTATCTCCGTTGAAATATACAAGATTCTTCACTGAATAATACGACAGACATCCGACAGAAGAAGAAATAAAATATTTATGCGGAGATGCATTTATTTCTGGAGGAAAGTAAATGTATCTCCGTTGAAATAAACAAGATTCGTCACCCAAGAATACGACAGACATCCGACAGAAGAAGAAATAAAATATTTATGCGGAGATGCATTTATTTCTGGAGAAAAGTAAATGTATCTCCGTTGAAATATACAAGATTCTTCACTGAATAATACGACAGACATCCGACAGAAGAAGAAATAAAATATTTATGCGGAGATGCATTTATTTCTGGAGGAAAGTAAATGTATCTCCGTTGAAATAAACAAGATTCGTCACTGAATAATACGACAGACATCCGACAGAAGAAGAAATGAAATATTTATGAGGAGATGCATTTATTTTTGGAGGAACGTAAATGAATCTCCGTTGAAATAAACAAGATTCGACACCCAAGAATACAACAGACATCCGACAGAAGAAGAAATGAAATATTTATGAGGAGATGCATTTATTTTTGGAGGAACGTAAATGAATCTCCGTTGAAATAAACAAGATTCGACACCCAAGAATACAACAGACATCCGACAGAAGAAGAAATTAAATATTTATGCGGAGATGCCATTATTTCGGGAGAAAAGTAAATGTATCTCCATTGAAATAAACAAGATTCGTCACCCAAGAATACGACAGACATCCGACAGAAGAAGAAATTAAATATTTATGCGGAGATGCATTTATTTCTGGAGAAAAGTAAATGTATCTCCGTTGAAATATACAAGATTCTTCACTGAATAATACGACAGACATCCGACAGAAGAAAATAAATTTTTATGCGGAGATGCATTTATTTCTGGAGGAAAGTAAATATATCTCCGTTCAAATATGCAAGATTCGCCACTCAAGAATACAACAGACATCAGACAGAAGAAGAAAATAAATTATTGGGAAAATGAAGAGCTCGTTGAAAAATTTGAAACAAAGTGTACAACATTGCTTGCAGAATTTTCAAATGCAATAGAAGTACGAACAATTACTTTTAAAGAAGAATTGTAAACAAAGGAAATTTACTGAGATTTTTCCATAAATGCTTCTTATCTTTTTTGTTAAATATAAAAGTCATAATTTTATTAACGATAGTCATCAAATTGTTTTATTAGTACAATGTTAAATCTCATCATTATGTATGTTACTACATATCTCTTTCTTGTCGGTAGGATATCAAAAAACCGTGCTTACCATGTGAGTACTTTAAGCGGCACCAACTATATCTGAGTAAAGTTTGAGCACATTTAGCGTATAACTTTCAATTAAATTAACGTTAAACATATAGGACAAATAAATATATATATTATTATGTTTCAAAACCAAATTTAAACATGCAACATAACGTGCAGCATGTTCCTCTGTATTTTATTCCTTAACATTTTTACAAACCTACTCAAATAACAAATATCTAAATCTATTCTTGATGCTTAGTAAACCATTATTTTTTCAAATAACCAAAATATGCGAGAATTTTGTTTAATTGTTATAATCCATTTTAGTTTTACTAATTGTTGTTGCTCGTGTGCATGTAAAGGCCAATTTAGAATATAGAAGTAATTTAGTAAGATAGGGAAATAAAATTCTATTTCAATAACAGAGTATCGAAAATATGCTCATTTACTGATCTTAGAATCGGTGTGTTTTAGATAAAACTGGATGCTGTTTACTATTGATTTTCATGTACGAGTATATAGTTATTGTAATTAATTTTTATACTGATAAATGTTCGCAAACAGAAACAACATTAAAATTCATGTCTTGTATATATATTTTGAGACAGTGTTACGAATCGATCTTTGTATGTTTCTTATTTGAAACCAAATACGGACAGAATTGCCTGAATTTCTCGCCCCTCCCCTCTTTCCTGAAACAGAAATGTTGGTTGTGCGACACAAAACGTATCTCAACCTGTAAGATGGTTTTCAAATAGTATAACCTCCAGGACCACGGACAAGAAATATTTTAAGCACATCCTGCTAACTTCGAACTTTTCGCACTTGCGATATACAAACGTTCCATCTACTATTGACGAATAAACCGGCTACCTGAAAATGTCAGCCGCCAGTGTACTTGAATCTGTGTGTATCTTCACCATTGGATATATCAAACTCAAAGTCTTTTGTATTTATATTAAATACTATAAATTTTCTGGTATGAGTTTAACTTAAATTGTACATAATACTAATTTTATAATTAGTTACATATTTAATGGCATGAGTATAAAAGCAAGTGCTGGTCAAGTTATCTATACATTAAGCAAAGTTAACCTGGTTTAATAATTAAAATAAATTATACCTTATTTACATATGTTAGTTTTATTAGTTAATTGCCTTATAATGCCATACTTCGGCACACGATTTCTGGCGTATTTCATCCAGTTATCGGGAAAAAAAACTTACATTTCAAGGCTTCTATTGAAGTTATTTTTACATGTAAGACATCATTTCATACTAATTCGAGGAGGCTCCATACTTTTGTAATTAAGTTATTTTTTTAATCTTGATACTTTTCGATTAGTGATATTTTGAAACATAAGGTGGATGCATATTTAATCAGGCTTCAATACTTAAAAAAAACTTGTTTGATACATAATTAAATACTTCCAAAGAAAAAAAGTCATTAAAATATTAACTGAATGAAATATTTACAATATTTTATGTTATCTTCTGTAATTGGATAATACCTTCACTATATTTTACACTCATTAAAATTTAAATAATAAAGTATAAAACTTAAAATGCAAGCTGTCCCATTTCCACCTATACCTGACAGAAAGTAAGATATAAGAATCAAAATGTCTGCTTATCATTATGCACAATATTCAGCAAGTCGGCCAAAAGGGGGCATTGGAATATTTTTTCAACTTATCGTTCGAATAACCGGTATCTTAGCCAGTCATTCGAATACGTAACTTCTATCCATCTCTATACGTCTGTATATCCAGCAGCAGCCGGCAAGAAAAAGAAGCGGAAGTCGGCAAGTGTTGGAAAAAAATTTCAACTTGTCGGTAAAATATCCGGTATCTTGGCCAATCATTTCAATATCTGTAGCATCTATTTGTTTCCACACTCATCTCTAAACGTTCTGCAATCTGATTTTAGTAATTAAATATTTATACAGAAACTTCCAGACTCTAACATTTATAAAAAGCCATGCTGTGAGTCCATATCGTTGCCACTCTTTCTTTAAGTATTTTTAAATAGTTTTAAATTGTTATAAAATGAATTAGCAAAAATGTAAAAACCTGTTTATTAAAATTAAGATCATTATTGCAGATACTGTAAAATCGATTAATCTTGCTTATCAATATATTAATGTAAATCATTTATGAAATTTAAAAGACGTACTTCCTTTGTCATATATATCAGAATAAATTATATTTAATTTATTAAAAATATATATCCAAAAAATGCTGCATTATCATTACTAATGTTTGCTTTTTTTGAACTGTAAACAATTTGGATGTATTTTCATATACTTATTATGGAAGACGTAATACTAATAATAATAATAATAAGTCATAGATATACAAAAAAATAATTTTCTGTTTCATTTTGCTCAATATTTATATGCGTATTAAAAACGTGAAAGATTTGCCGGGATACTTAAATAATTAATACACATTTCAATTTCACATAATGGTTTAAAAATAGCATTGTTAAAGGTGATATGGTTATTTAAAAAATAAAAGGACACAGACTTAGAAATAATTCACTTTTAATTTGCAATTCATCATTGATAAAAACAACAAAAATAATAATAAATAATAATTTTCAAAACCTTATTAAGCAGGCCAGTAAAAATATTATTTAAAAAGTTCTTAAAGTCGAAAAATAACGTTTTCTAAGAAATAAAATTAATTTCATTTGAATCTTGCACGTTGATGTCAATTTACCAGAAATGATTTTTTTTTTTTTTTTTTTTTTTTAATAAGGCGTCAGAAAGGTGTTAAGAACATAAAACTGTAAAAAAAAATGGGAATTACGACACTGTACGTCGATGTAAAATGAAACTAACCATTTTACGCAAACGTTAACCATTAATGATACTAACGATTATATTATTGACAATATCTTATGCATTTCAGGTAGGGGAAAATTGTCGATCCGGCGCCAGAGAAAAGTGGGAACAGTAGAGCAACTCCACTTCCTGTCATGAGTCGGGTGTGCTCCTTTTCCGGAAAGCTCGTACTTTAAGAGAAGGTCAAATTGGGAGGGGCAAAAGACCAAAAACTGTAAAAAACGGGAATTTTGGCCATATACGTCAATGTAACATGAAAATTATCTATTTTAAGCAATCATTGACTATTAATGATTCTACATCTATGTGATTTACTACATTTTACAATGAAGTTGTCTGATAATAAAGACGATGACTCATAATGAATCATTATTTAGTACACGACGATTTGGTTCCTTTTAATCTCACAACTTTGTTCCAACGAATTTCGGTTGCAAAGCATTCGGATAAAGACGTTTAGGAGTTTTTGACATACGATCTAAGCCCTTATTCGTTATCCCTATTCGAATATGGCTTAAGAATATGAATCCTATTTACTCTCTACAAGGTTTTCAAACCGCTAACAAACAAGTGGTTCAGTTTCAGCATTCAATTCGTCATTGATGGTGGGTTTTTTTATTGCAGAAGGTTGTTTGGCCTAAGAATCAGTCTTTTTCAACAATATGAGACAAATATGTTGAGTATGTAAAGTCAAACTACCAACCGCAGACAGTAGTGGTCTTTTATGGCTAACCTGATGACTTACAAAGGTGATACAAAAACTGCTGAGTGTATGAGACAAGCAAAGAAACATGCTTCAACTGACATATTGTTTAAGGGTACAGTGATACTTACCATTTCCTAAGAAAAGTTTCTTGCTAACCAAAAACACAATTTTCGATTAATTTCTGTTATGATTGACAAATTATCATCAGCAGATATTACATGCAAACAAGCAAAAGAAGACGTAGACACCTTGATTGTAAACATTGCTTTGTCCTTGGCTCTATCAAATAAGATGATGATTATAATTGAAAAAAATATTGATTTTTAGTAAAATGCGCTCGTAAGAATACATTTTCCTGTTTTGTCACGTAGGCACGCTTCATAGTTAAAAAATGAAAAACGTTATTGATGTCCGAAATCTTTGAAATTTTTATCAGTTATAAACACAGCGGTTTTACAAACAGCGTAAAAATTTCAAGAAATAATATTTATATATATACTTGTATAAGAAATATGTTTTTATCTCGCTGTTTTTTGTTTGTTTTCGCATCGGGTCCTTCAATGACGGCTCGTGGCTGGCTTTATTTAGGGTACTAAATGCATGGCTGCTAAATTTATTCTTTTCTTACCACTATTATTAAAAAGAAATACTTTAATTTATTGACTGTCAGAAAGCTCTGCCATTAAACAGGAAAATGTTTCTTGTAAAAAATTAATGGCATGAATAATATGTGTTTCAAGCATGCATTTAGTGCCCCCCAAAAAAGACAGTCAAGAGCCGCCACTGGGGTCCTTTAACGTAACACAAGAAAAATTTTTCTTATCGTCGGAACTCTCTGAAACATCAATCGGTTATAAATATAACTGTATCCAATCCCTCTTTGAAATTTAATAAAAACATGTACGTATATTACTGAAATTATGAACGTATACTATTATTTACGTATATTACTGAAATTATGAACGTATACTATTATGTACGTATATTACTGAAATTATGAACGTATACTATTATGTACGTATATTACTGAAATTATGAACGTATACTATTATTTACGTATATTACTGAAATTAGGAACGTATACTATTATATACGTATATTACTGAAAACATCAGTGTCAAACATCAGTCAACATCATATATAGAATGAGAGACACTTCATTCTTATTATGTCAACTTTGATAAGCTAGTACATTTGGATATAAACCCTCATCTTTTTGCTTCCTTTTGGGAACTGCGAAATTCGAGATTATTCTATCGACGATTACTATCAGGATTTTCAAGCTATGTTTTTGAGACATACATAAAAGTTGATCTATACATTTAGCTAATATATTATGCACAGTATATTTTGATTGAATTTGCGCATGCGCAGTGAAACAATATTTAGTAAACCTGCTTATTTTTCATACAATTTTTATTATTTTTTAATTCTGATTACAGGGTATTGTGTATTATTTTGTTTGTCATATTTTCTGAAAACAACTTGTTTTTATATTAAAAACTCTGCTAAATTATAAGCAAAAATCTTGGTAGAATTTGGGAGTGTTTTTATAAAAACATGAATTTCTCTTCGAGTATACATGCTATCTTCATACAAATGCACCCAAATTATTACAATAATCCACTTAATCATAATCTACAGTTTGAATGCTTTTGAAATATTAGTTTTTACAGGGTTATCCAAAATATATTCGTTTTTCTTTTATTTGTTGACGGCCCCTTACGAGGTTTCGGGAAAAAATCTTCGCGGAAATATATGACGTTTAGCATGTTGTTTACACTCCTGAAGTTTGAAGATAATTCCCCATGTATCTCTCCAGGTATTTAACAAAACGTCTAAAATCGCAAGTAACCGGTTATCATTGGCAGTATAGTGTATACAAGATTCGTCACTCAAGATTACGACAGACATCCGACCGAAGAAAAAAATAAATATTTATGCGGAAATGCATTTATTTCTGGAGGAAAGTAAATGTATCTCCGTTGAAATATACAAGATTCGCCACTCAAGAATACGACAGACATCCGACAAAAGAAGAAATTAAATATTTATGCGGAGATGCATTCATTTCTGGAGGAAAGTAAATGTATCTCCGCTGACATAAACAAGATTCGTCACTGAATAAAACGACAGACATCCGACAGAAGAAGAAATGAAATATTTATGAGGAGATGCATTTATTTTTGGAGGAACGTAAATGTATCTCCGTTGAAATAAACAAGATTCGACACCCAAGAATACAACAGACATCCGACAGAAGAAGAAATTAAATATTTATGCGGAGATGCCATTATTTCGGGAGAAAAGTAAATGTATCTCCATTGAAATAAACAAGATTCGTCACCCAAGAATACGACAGACATCCGACAGAAGAAGAAATTAAATTTTTATGCGGAGATGCATTTATTTCTGGAGAAAAGTAAATGTATCTCCGTTGAAATAAACAAGATTCTTCACTGAATAATACGACAGACATCCGACAGAAGAAGAAATAAAATATTTATGCGGAGATGCATTTATTTCTGGAGGAAAGTAAATGTATCTCCGTTGAAATAAACAAGATTCGTCACCCAAGAATACGACAGACATCCGACAGAAGAAGAAATAAAATATTTATGCGGAGATGCATTTATTTCTGGAGGAAAGTAAATGTATCTCCGTTGAAATAAACAAGATTCGTCACTGAATAATACGACAGACATCCGACAGAAGAAGAAATGAAATATTTATGAGGAGATGCATTTATTTTTGGAGGAACGTAAATGTATCTCCGTTGAAATAAACAAGATTCGACACCCAAGAATACAACAGACATCCGACAGAAGAAGAAATTAAATATTTATGCGGAGATGACATTATTTCGGGAGAAAAGTAAATGTATCTCCATTGAAATAAACAAGATTCGTCACCCAAGAATACGACAGACATCCGACAGAAGAAGAAATTAAATTTTTATGCGGAGATGCATTTATTTCTGGAGAAAAGTAAATGTATCTCCGTTGAAATACACAAGATTCTTCACTGAATAATACGACAGACATCCGACAGAAGAAGAAATAAAATATTTATGCGGAGATGCATTTATTTCTGGAGGAAAGTAAATGTATCTCCGTTGAAATAAACAAGATTCGTCACCCAAGAATACGACAGACATCCGACAGAAGAAGAAATTAAATATTTATGCGGAGATGCATTTATTTCTGGAGAAAAGTAAATGTATCTCCGTTGAAATAAACAAGATTCTTCACTGAATAATACGACAGACATCCGACAGAAGAAGAAATAAAATATTTATGCGGAGATGCATTTATTTCTGGAGGAAAGTAAATGTATCTCCGTTGAAATAAACAAGATTCGTCACCCAAGAATACGACAGACATCCGACAGAAGAAGAAATAAAATATTTATGCGGAGATGCATTTATTTCTGGAGAAAAGTAAATGTATCTCCGTTGAAATATACAAGATTCTTCACTGAATAATACGACAGACATCCGACAGAAGAAGAAATAAAATATTTATGCGGAGATGCATTTATTTCTGAAGGAAAGTAAATGTATCTCCGTTGAAATAAACAAGATTCGTCACCCAAGAATACGACAGACATCCGACAGAAGAAGAAATAAAATATTTATGCGGAGATGCATTTATTTCTGGAGAAAAGTAAATGTATCTCCGTTGAAATATACAAGATTCTTCACTGAATAATACGACAGACATCCGACAGAAGAAGAAATAAAATATTTATGCGGAGATGCATTTATTTCTGGAGGAAAGTAAATGTATCTCCGTTGAAATAAACAAGATTCGTCACCCAAGAATACGACAGACATCCGACAGAAGAAGAAATAAAATATTTATGCGGAGATGCATTTTTTTCTGGAGAAAAGTAAATGTATCTCCGTTGAAATATACAAGATTCTTCACTGAATAATACGACAGACATCCGACAGAAGAAGAAATAAAATATTTATGCGGAGATGCATTTATTTCTGGAGGAAAGTAAATGTATCTCCGTTGAAATAAACAAGATTCGTCACCCAAGAATACGACAGACATCCGACAGAAGAAGAAATAAAATATTTATGCGGAGATGCATTTATTTCTGGAGAAAAGTAAATGTATCTCCGTTGAAATAAACAAGATTCTTCACTGAATAATACGACAGACATCCATCCGACAGAAGAAGAAATAAAATATTTATGCGGAGATGCATTTATTTCTGGAGAAAAGTAAATGTATCTCCGTTGAAATATACAAGATTCTTCACTGAATAATACGACAGACATCCGACAGAAGAAGAAATAAAATATTTATGCGGAGATGCATTTATTTCTGGAGGAAAGTAAATGTATGTCCGTTGAAATAAACAAGATTCGTCACCCAAGAATACGACAGACATCCGACAGAAGAAGAAATAAAATATTTATGCGGAGATGCATTTATTTCTGGAGAAAAGTAAATGTATCTCCGTTGAAATATACAAGATTCTTCACTGAATAATACGACAGACATCCGACAGAAGAAGAAATAAAATATTTATGCGGAGATGCATTTATTTCTGGAGGAAAGTAAATGTATCTCCGTTGAAATATACAAGATTCTGCACTGAATAATACGACAGACATCCGACAGAAGAAGAAATAAAATATTTATGCGGAGATGCATTTATTTCTGGAGAAAAGTAAATGTATCTCCGTTGAGATATACAAGATTCTTCACTGAATAATACGACAGACATCCGACAGAAGAAGAAATAAAATATTTATGCGGAGATGCATTTATTTCTGGAGAAAAGTAAATGTATCTCCATTGAAATAAACAAGATTCGTCACCCAAGAATACGACAGACATCCGACAGAAGAAGAAATTAAATTTTTATGCGGAGATGCATTTATTTCTGGAGAAAAGTAAATGTATCTCCGTTGAAATACACAAGATTCTTCACTGAATAATACGACAGACATCCGACAGAAGAAGAAATAAAATATTTATGCGGAGATGCATTTATTTCTGGAGGAAAGTAAATGTATCTCCGTTGAAATAAACAAGATTCGTCACCCAAGAATACGACAGACATCCGACAGAAGAAGAAATTAAATATTTATGCGGAGATGCATTTATTTCTGGAGAAAAGTAAATGTATCTCCGTTGAAATAAACAAGATTCTTCACTGAATAATACGACAGACATCCGACAGAAGAAGAAATAAAATATTTATGCGGAGATGCATTTATTTCTGGAGGAAAGTAAATGTATCTCCGTTGAAATAAACAAGATTCGTCACCCAAGAATACGACAGACATCCGACAGAAGACGAAATAAAATATTTATGCGGAGATGCATTTATTTCTGGAGAAAAGTAAATGTATCTCCGTTGAAATATACAAGATTCTTCACTGAATAATACGACAGACATCCGACAGAAGAAGAAATAAAATATTTATGCGGAGATGCATTTATTTCTGAAGGAAAGTAAATGTATCTCCGTTGAAATAAACAAGATTCGTCACCCAAGAATACGACAGACATCCGACAGAAGAAGAAATAAAATATTTATGCGGAGATGCATTTATTTCTGGAGAAAAGTAAATGTATCTCCGTTGAAATATACAAGATTCTTCACTGAATAATACGACAGACATCCGACAGAAGAAGAAATAAAATATTTATGCGGAGATGCATTTATTTCTGGAGGAAAGTAAATGTATCTCCGTTGAAATAAACAAGATTCGTCACCCAAGAATACGACAGACATCCGACAGAAGAAGAAATAAAATATTTATGCGGAGATGCATTTTTTTCTGGAGAAAAGTAAATGTATCTCCGTTGAAATATACAAGATTCTTCACTGAATAATACGACAGACATCCGACAGAAGAAGAAATAAAATATTTATGCGGAGATGCATTTATTTCTGGAGGAAAGTAAATGTATCTCCGTTGAAATAAACAAGATTCGTCACCCAAGAATACGACAGACATCCGACAGAAGAAGAAATAAAATATTTATGCGGAGATGCATTTATTTCTGGAGAAAAGTAAATGTATCTCCGTTGAAATAAACAAGATTCTTCACTGAATAATACGACAGACATCCATCCGACAGAAGAAGAAATAAAATATTTATGCGGAGATGCATTTATTTCTGGAGAAAAGTAAATGTATCTCCGTTGAAATATACAAGATTCTTCACTGAATAATACGACAGACATCCGACAGAAGAAGAAATAAAATATTTATGCGGAGATGCATTTATTTCTGGAGGAAAGTAAATGTATGTCCGTTGAAATAAACAAGATTCGTCACCCAAGAATACGACAGACATCCGACAGAAGAAGAAATAAAATATTTATGCGGAGATGCATTTATTTCTGGAGAAAAGTAAATGTATCTCCGTTGAAATATACAAGATTCTTCACTGAATAATACGACAGACATCCGACAGAAGAAGAAATAAAATATTTATGCGGAGATGCATTTATTTCTGGAGGAAAGTAAATGTATCTCCGTTGAAATATACAAGATTCTGCACTGAATAATACGACAGACATCCGACAGAAGAAGAAATAAAATATTTATGCGGAGATGCATTTATTTCTGGAGAAAAGTAAATGTATCTCCGTTGAGATATACAAGATTCTTCACTGAATAATACGACAGACATCCGACAGAAGAAGAAATAAAATATTTATGCGGAGATGCATTTATTTCTGGAGAAAAGTAAATGTATCTCCGTTGAAATATACAAGATTCTTCACTGAATAATACGACAGACATCCGACAGAAGAAGAAATAAAATATTTATGCGGAGATGCATTTATTTCTGGAGGAAAGTAAATGTATCTCCGTTGAAATATACAAGATTCGTCACTCAAGAATACGACAGACATCCGACAGAAGAAGAAAATAAGTATTTATGCGGAGATGCATTTATTTCTGGAGGAAAATAAATGTATCTCCGTTGAAATATACAAGATTCGCCACTCAAGAATACGACAGACATCCGACAGAAGAAGAAAATAAATATTTATGCGGAGATGCATTTATTTCTGGAGGAAAGTAAATGTATCTCCGTTGAAATATACAAGATTTGTCACTCAAGAATACGACAGACATCCAACAGAAGAAGGAAATAAATATTTATGCGGAGATGCATTTATTTCTCGAGGAAAGTAAATGTAGCTCCGTTGAAATATACAAGATTTGTCACTCAAGAATACGACAGACATCCGACAGAAGAAGAAATTAAATATTTATGCGGAGATGCATTTATTTCTGGAGGAAAGTAAATGTATCTCCGTTGAAATAAACAAGATTCGTCACTGAATAATACGACACACATCCGACAGAAGAAGAAATTAAATATTTATGCGGATATGCCATTATTTCTGGAGAAAAGTAAATGTATTTCCATTGAAATAAACAAGATTCGTCACCCAAGAATACGACAGACATCCGACAGAAGAAGAAATTAAATATTTATGCGGAGATGCATTTATTTCTGCTGGAAAGTAAATGTATCTCTGTTGAAATATACAAGATTTGTCACTCAAGAATACGACAGACATCCAACAGAAGAAGAAAATAAATATTTATGCGGAGATGCATTTATTTCTGGAGGAAAGTAAATGTATCTCCGTTGAAATATACAAGATTTGTCACTCAAGAATACGACAGACATCCGACAAAAGAAGAAATTAAATATTTATGCGGAGATGCATTTATTTCTGCCGGAAAGTAAATGTATCTCCGTTGAAATATACAAGATTTGTCACTCAAGAATACGACAGACATCCAACAGAAGAAGAAAATAAATATTTATGTGGAGATGCATTTATTTCTGGAGGAAAGTAAATGTATCTCCGTTGAAATATACAAGATTTGTCACTCAAGAATACGACAGACATCCGACAAAAGAAGAAATTAAATATTTATGCGGAGATGCATTTATTTCTGGAGGAAAGTAAATGTATCTACGTTGAAATATACAAGATTTGTCACTCAAGAATATGACAGACATCCAACAGAAGAAGGAAATAAATATTTATGCGGAGATGCATTTATTTCTGCAGGAAAGTAAATGTATCTCCGTTGAAATATACAAGATTTGTCACTCAAGAATACGACAGACATCCAACAGATGAAGGAAATTGATATTTATGCGGAGATGCATTTATTTCTGGAGGAAAGTAAATGTATCTCCGTTGAAATATACAAGATTTGTCACTCAAGAATACGACAGACATCCGACAAAAGAATAAATTAAATATTTATGAGGAGATACATTTATTTCTGGAGGAATGTAAATGTATCTCCGTTGAAATATACAAGATTTGTCACTCAAGAATACGACAGACATCCAACAGAAGAAGGAAATAGATATTTATGCGGAGATGCATTTATTTCTGGAGGAAAGTAAATGTATCTCCGTTGAAATATACAAGATTTGTCACTCAAGAATACGACAGACATCCGACAAAAGAAGAAATTAAATATTTATGAGGAGATACATTTATTTCTGGAGGAATGTAAATGTATCTCCGTTGAAATATACAAGATTTGTCACTCAAGAATACGACAGACATCCAACAGAAGAAGGAAATAAATATTTATGCGGAGATGCATTTATTTCTGCAGGAAAGTAAATGTATCTCCGTTGAAATATACAAGATTTGTCACTCAAGAATACGACAGACATCCAACAGAAGAAGGAAATAGATATTTATGCGGAGATGCATATATTTCTGGAGGAAAGTAAATGTATCTCCGTTGAAATATACAAGATTTGTCACTGAATAAAACGACAGACATCCGACAGAAAAAGAAATGAAATATTTATGCGGAGATGCATTTATTTCTGGAGGAAAGTAAATGTATCTCCGTTGAAATGTACAAGATTCGTCACTCAAGAATACGACAGACATCCGACAGAAGAAGAAAATAAATATTTATGAGGAGATACATTTATTTCTGGAGGAAAGTAAATGTATCTCCGTTGAAATATACAAGATTTGTCACTGAATAAAACGACAGACATCCGACAGAAGAAGAAATGAAATATTTATGCGGAGATGCATTTATTTCTGGAGGAAAGTAAATGTATCTCCGTTGAAATGTACAAGATTCGTCACTCAAGAATACGACAGACATCCGACAGAAGAAGAAAATAAATATTTATGAGGAGATACATTTATTTCTGGAGGAAAATAAATGTATCTCCGTTGAAATATACAAGATTCGCCACTCAAGAATACGACAGACATCCGACAAAAGAAGAAATTAAATATTTATGCGGAGATGCATTTATTTCTGGAGGAAAGTAAATGTATCTCCTTTGAAATATACAAGATTTGTCACTCAAGAATACGACAGACATCCGACAAAAGAAGAAATTAAATATTTATGCGGAGATGCATTTATTTCTGGAGGAAAGTAAATGTATCTCCTTTGAAATATACAAGATTTGTCACTCAAGAATACGAGAGACATCCAACAGAAGAAGAAATTAAATATTTATGAGGAGATACATTTATTTCTGGAGGAATGTAAATGTATCTCCTTTGAAATATACAAGATTTGTCACTCAAGAATACGACAGACATCCAACAGAAGAAGAAATTAAATATTTATGAGGAGATACATTTATTTCTGGAGGAATGTAAATGTATCTCCTTTGAAATATACAAGATTTGTCACTCAAGAATACGACAGACATCCAACAGAAGAAGAAATTAAATATTTATGAGGAGATACATTTATTTCTGGAGGAAAGTAAATGTATCTCCTTTGAAATATACAAGATTTGTCACTCAAGAATACGACAGACATCCAACAGAAGAAGAAATTAAATATTTATGAGGAGATACATTTATTTCTGGAGGAATGTAAATGTATCTCCGTTGAAATATACAAGATTTGTCACTCAAGAATACGACAGACATCCAACAGAAGAAGGAAATAAATATTTATGCGGAGATGCATTTATTTCTGCAGGAAAGTAAATGTATCTCCGTTGAAATATACAAGATTTGTCACTCAAGAATACGACAGACATCCAACAGAAGAAGGAAATAGATATTTATGCGGAGATGCATTAATTTCTGGAGGAAAGTAAATGTATCTCCGTTGAAATATACAAGATTTGTCACTGAATAAAACGACAGACATCCGACAGAAAAAGAAATGAAATATTTATGCGGAGATGCATTTATTTCTGGAGGAAAGTAAATGTATCTCCGTTGAAATGTACAAGCTTCGTCACTCAAGAATACGACAGACATCCGACAGAAGAAGAAAATAAATATTTATGAGGAGATACATATATTTCTGGAGGAAAGTAAATGTATCTCCGTTGAAATATACAAGATTTGTCACTGAATAAAACGACAGACATCCGACAGAAGAAGAAATGAAATATTTATGCGGAGATGCATTTATTTCTGGAGGAAAGTAAATGTATCTCCGTTGAAATATACAAGATTTGTCACTCAAGAATACGACAGACATCCGACAGAAGAAGAAATTAAATATTTATGCGGAGATGCATTTATTTCTGGAGGAATGTAAATGTATCTCCGTTGAAATATACAAGATTTGTCACTCAAGAATACGACAGACATCCAACAGAAGAAGGAAATAAATATTTATGCGGAGATGCATTTATTTCTGCAGGAAAGTAAATGTATCTCCGTTGAAATATACAAGATTTGTCACTCAAGAATACGACAGACATCCAACAGAAGAAGGAAATAGATATTTATGCGGAGATGCATTAATTTCTGGAGGAAAGTAAATGTATCTCCGTTGAAATATACAAGATTTGTCACTGAATAAAACGACAGACATCCGACAGAAAAAGAAATGAAATATTTATGCGGAGATGCATTTATTTCTGGAGGAAAGTAAATGTATCTCCGTTGAAATGTACAAGCTTCGTCACTCAAGAATACGACAGACATCCGACAGAAGAAGAAAATAAATATTTATGAGGAGATACATATATTTCTGGAGGAAAGTAAATGTATCTCCGTTGAAATATACAAGATTTGTCACTGAATAAAACGACAGACATCCGACAGAAGAAGAAATGAAATATTTATGCGGAGATGCATTTATTTCTGGAGGAAAGTAAATGTATCTCCGTTGAAATATACAAGATTTGTCACTCAAGAATACGACAGACATCCGACAGAAGAAGAAATTAAATATTTATGCGGAGATGCATTTATTTCTGCTGGAAAGTAAATGTATCTCTGTTGAAATATACAAGATTTGTCACTCAAGAATACGACAGACATCCAACAGAAGAAGAAAATAAATATTTATGCGGAGATGCATTTATTTCTGGAGGAAAGTAAATGTATCTCCGTTGAAATATACAAGATTTGTCACTCAAGAATACGACAGACATCCGACAAAAGAAGAAATTAAATATTTATGCGGAGATGCATTTATTTCTGCCGGAAAGTAAATGTATCTCCGTTGAAATATACAAGATTTGTCACTCAAGAATACGACAGACATCCAACAGAAGAAGAAAATAAATATTTATGTGGAGATGCATTTATTTCTGGAGGAAAGTAAATGTATTTCCGTTGAAATATACAAGATTTGTCACTCAAGAATACGACAGACATCCGACAAAAGAAGAAATTAAATATTTATGCGGAGATGCATTTATTTCTGGAGGAAAGTAAATGTATCTCCGTTGAAATATACAAGATTTGTCACTCAAGAATACGACAGACATCCAACAGAAGAAGGAAATAAATATTTATGCGGAGATGCATTTATTTCTGCAGGAAAGTAAATGTATCTCCGTTGAAATATACAAGATTTGTCACTCAAGAATACGACAGACATCCAACAGAAGAAGGAAATAGATATTTATGCGGAGATGCATTTATTTCTGGAGGAAAGTAAATGTATCTCCGTTGAAATATACAAGATTTGTCACTCAAGAATACGACAGACATCCGACAAAAGAATAAATTAAATATTTATGAGGAGATACATTTATTTCTGGAGGAATGTAAATGTATCTCCGTTGAAATATACAAGATTTGTCACTCAAGAATACGACAGACATCCAACAGAAGAAGGAAATAGATATTTATGCGGAGATGCATTTATTTCTGGAGGAAAGTAAATGTATCTCCGTTGAAATATACAAGATTTGTCACTCAAGAATACGACAGACATCCGACAAAAGAAGAAATTAAATATTTATGAGGAGATACATTTATTTCTGGAGGAATGTAAATGTATCTCCGTTGAAATATACAAGATTTGTCACTCAAGAATACGACAGACATCCAACAGAAGAAGGAAATAAATATTTATGCGGAGATGCATTTATTTCTGCAGGAAAGTAAATGTATCTCCGTTGAAATATACAAGATTTGTCACTCAAGAATACGACAGACATCCAACAGAAGAAGGAAATAGATATTTATGCGGAGATGCATATATTTCTGGAGGAAAGTAAATGTATCTCCGTTGAAATATACAAGATTTGTCACTGAATAAAACGACAGACATCCGACAGAAAAAGAAATGAAATATTTATGCGGAGATGCATTTATTTCTGGAGGAAAGTAAATGTATCTCCGTTGAAATGTACAAGATTCGTCACTCAAGAATACGACAGACATCCGACAGAAGAAGAAAATAAATATTTATGAGGAGATACATTTATTTCTGGAGGAAAGTAAATGTATCTCCGTTGAAATATACAAGATTTGTCACTGAATAAAACGACAGACATCCGACAGAAGAAGAAATGAAATATTTATGCGGAGATGCATTTGTTTCTGGAGGAAAGTAAATGTATCTCCGTTGAAATGTACAAGATTCGTCACTCAAGAATACGACAGACATCCGACAGAAGAAGAAAATAAATATTTATGAGGAGATACATTTATTTCTGGAGGAAAATAAATGTATCTCCGTTGAAATATACAAGATTCGCCACTCAAGAATACGACAGACATCCGACAAAAGAAGAAATTAAATATTTATGCGGAGATGCATTTATTTCTGGAGGAAAGTAAATGTATCTCCTTTGAAATATACAAGATTTGTCACTCAAGAATACGACAGACATCCGACAAAAGAAGAAATTAAATATTTATGCGGAGATGCATTTATTTCTGGAGGAAAGTAAATGTATCTCCTTTGAAATATACAAGATTTGTCACTCAAGAATACGAGAGACATCCAACAGAAGAAGAAATTAAATATTTATGAGGAGATACATTTATTTCTGGAGGAATGTAAATGTATCTCCTTTGAAATATACAAGATTTGTCACTCAAGAATACGACAGACATCCAACAGAAGAAGAAATTAAATATTTATGAGGAGATACATTTATTTCTGGAGGAATGTAAATGTATCTCCTTTGAAATATACAAGATTTGTCACTCAAGAATACGACAGACATCCAACAGAAGAAGAAATTAAATATTTATGAGGAGATACATTTATTTCTGGAGGAAAGTAAATGTATCTCCTTTGAAATATACAAGATTTGTCACTCAAGAATACGACAGACATCCAACAGAAGAAGAAATTAAATATTTATGAGGAGATACATTTATTTCTGGAGGAATGTAAATGTATCTCCGTTGAAATATACAAGATTTGTCACTCAAGAATACGACAGACATCCAACAGAAGAAGGAAATAAATATTTATGCGGAGATGCATTTATTTCTGCAGGAAAGTAAATGTATCTCCGTTGAAATATACAAGATTTGTCACTCAAGAATACGACAGACATCCAACAGAAGAAGGAAATAGATATTTATGCGGAGATGCATTAATTTCTGGAGGAAAGTAAATGTATCTCCGTTGAAATATACAAGATTTGTCACTGAATAAAACGACAGACATCCGACAGAAAAAGAAATGAAATATTTATGCGGAGATGCATTTATTTCTGGAGGAAAGTAAATGTATCTCCGTTGAAATGTACAAGATTCGTCACTCAAGAATACGACAGACATCCGACAGAAGAAGAAAATAAATATTTATGAGGAGATACATTTATTTCTGGAGGAAAGTAAATGTATCTCCGTTGAAATATACAAGATTTGTCACTGAATAAAACGACAGACATCCGACAGAAGAAGAAATGAAATATTTATGCGGAGATGCATTTATTTCTGGAGGAAAGTAAATGTATCTCCGTTGAAATGTACAAGATTCGTCACTCAAGAATACGACAGACATCCGACAGAAGAAGAAAATAAATATTTATGAGGAGATACATTTATTTCTGGAGGAAAATAAATGTATCTCCGTTGAAATATACAAGATTCGCCACTCAAGAATACGACAGACATCCGACAAAAGAAGAAATTAAATATTTATGCGGAGATGCATTTATTTCTGGAGGAAAGTAAATGTAGCTCCGTTGAAATATACAAGATTTGTCACTCAAGAATACGACAGACATCCGACAGAAGAAGAAATTAAATATTTATGCGGAGATGCATTTATTTCTGGAGGAAAGTAAATGTATCTCCGTTGAAATAAACAAGATTCGTCACTGAATAATACGACAGACATCCGACAGAAGAAGAAATTAAATATTTATGCGGATATGCCATTATTTCTGGAGAAAAGTAAATGTATTTCCATTGAAATAAACAAGATTCGTCACCCAAGAATACGACAGACATCCGACAGAAGAAGAAATTAAATATTTATGCGGAGATGCATTTATTTCTGCCGGAAAGTAAATGTATCTCCGTTGAAATATACAAGATTTGTCACTCAAGAATACGACAGACATCCAACAGAAGAAGAAAATAAATATTTATGCGGAGATGCATTTTTTTCTGGAGGAAAGTAAATGTATCTCCGTTGAAATATACAAGATTTGTCACTCAAGAATACGACAGACATCCGACAAAAGAAGAAATTAAATATTTATGCGGAGATGCATTTATTTCTGCCGGAAAGTAAATGTATCTCCATTGAAATATACAAGATTTGTCACTCAAGAATACGACAGACATCCAACAGAAGAAGAAAATAAATATTTATGCGGAGATGCATTTATTTCTGGAGGAAAGTAAATGTATCTCCGTTGAAATATACAAGATTTGTCACTCAAGAATACGACAGACATCCGACAAAAGAAGAAATTAAATATTTATGCGGAGATGCATTTATTTCTGGAGGAAAGTAAATGTATCTCCGTTGAAATATACAAGATTTGTCACTCAAGAATACGACAGACATCCAACAGAAGAAGGAAATAAATATTTATGCGGAGATGCATTTATTTCTGGAGGAAAGTAAATGTATCTCCGTTGAAATATACAAGATTTTTCACTCAAGAATACGACAGACATCCAACAGAAGAAGAAAATAAATGTTTATGCGGAGATGCATTTATTTCTGGAGGAAAGTAAATGTATCTCCGTTGAAATATACAAGATTTGTCACTCAAGAATACGACAGACATCCAACAGAAGAAGGAAATAAATATTTATGCGGAGATGCATTTATTTCTGGAGGAAAGTAAATGTATCTCCGTTGAAATATACAAGATTTGTCACTCAAGAATACGACAGACATCCGACAGAAGAAGAAATTAAATATTTATGCGGAGATGCATTTATTTCTGCTGGAAAGTAAATGTATCTCTGTTGAAATATACAAGATTTGTCACTCAAGAATACGACAGACATCCAACAGAAGAAGGAAATAAATATTTATGCGGAGATGCATTTATTTCTGGAGGAAAGTAAATGTATCTCCGTTGAAATATACAAGATTTGTCACTCAAGAATACGACAGACATCCGACAAAAGAAGAAATTAAATATTTATGCGGAGATGCATTTATTTCTGGAGGAAAGTAAATGTATCTCCGTTGAAATATACAAGATTTGTCACTCAAGAATACGACAGACATCCAACAGAAGAAGGAAATAAATATTTATGCGGAGATGCATTTATTTCTGCAGGAAAGTAAATGTATCTCCGTTGAAATATACAAGATTTGTCACTCAAGAATACGACAGACATCCAACAGAAGAAGGAAATAGATATTTATGCGGAGATGCATTTATTTCTGGAGGAAAGTAAATGTATCTCCGTTGAAATATACAAGATTTGTCACTCAAGAATACGACAGACATCCGACAAAAGAATAAATTAAATATTTATGAGGAGATACATTTATTTCTGGAGGAATGTAAATGTATCTCCGTTGAAATATACAAGATTTGTCACTCAAGAATACGACAGACATCCAACAGAAGAAGGAAATAGATATTTATGCGGAGATGCATTTATTTCTGGAGGAAAGTAAATGTATCTCCGTTGAAATATACAAGATTTGTCACTCAAGAATACGACAGACATCCGACAAAAGAAGAAATTAAATATTTATGAGGAGATACATTTATTTCTGGAGGAATGTAAATGTATCTCCGTTGAAATATACAAGATTTGTCACTCAAGAATACGACAGACATCCAACAGAAGAAGGAAATAAATATTTATGCGGAGATGCATTTATTTCTGCAGGAAAGTAAATGTATCTCCGTTGAAATATACAAGATTTGTCACTCAAGAATACGACAGACATCCAACAGAAGAAGGAAATAGATATTTATGCGGAGATGCATATATTTCTGGAGGAAAGTAAATGTATCTCCGTTGAAATATACAAGATTTGTCACTGAATAAAACGACAGACATCCGACAGAAAAAGAAATGAAATATTTATGCGGAGATGCATTTATTTCTGGAGGAAAGTAAATGTATCTCCGTTGAAATGTACAAGATTCGTCACTCAAGAATACGACAGACATCCGACAGAAGAAGAAAATAAATATTTATGAGGAGATACATTTATTTCTGGAGGAAAGTAAATGTATCTCCGTTGAAATATACAAGATTTGTCACTGAATAAAACGACAGACATCCGACAGAAGAAGAAATGAAATATTTATGCGGAGATGCATTTGTTTCTGGAGGAAAGTAAATGTATCTCCGTTGAAATGTACAAGATTCGTCACTCAAGAATACGACAGACATCCGACAGAAGAAGAAAATAAATATTTATGAGGAGATACATTTATTTCTGGAGGAAAATAAATGTATCTCCGTTGAAATATACAAGATTCGCCACTCAAGAATACGACAGACATCCGACAAAAGAAGAAATTAAATATTTATGCGGAGATGCATTTATTTCTGGAGGAAAGTAAATGTATCTCCTTTGAAATATACAAGATTTGTCACTCAAGAATACGACAGACATCCGACAAAAGAAGAAATTAAATATTTATGCGGAGATGCATTTATTTCTGGAGGAAAGTAAATGTATCTCCTTTGAAATATACAAGATTTGTCACTCAAGAATACGAGAGACATCCAACAGAAGAAGAAATTAAATATTTATGAGGAGATACATTTATTTCTGGAGGAATGTAAATGTATCTCCTTTGAAATATACAAGATTTGTCACTCAAGAATACGACAGACATCCAACAGAAGAAGAAATTAAATATTTATGAGGAGATACATTTATTTCTGGAGGAATGTAAATGTATCTCCTTTGAAATATACAAGATTTGTCACTCAAGAATACGACAGACATCCAACAGAAGAAGAAATTAAATATTTATGAGGAGATACATTTATTTCTGGAGGAAAGTAAATGTATCTCCTTTGAAATATACAAGATTTGTCACTCAAGAATACGACAGACATCCAACAGAAGAAGAAATTAAATATTTATGAGGAGATACATTTATTTCTGGAGGAATGTAAATGTATCTCCGTTGAAATATACAAGATTTGTCACTCAAGAATACGACAGACATCCAACAGAAGAAGGAAATAAATATTTATGCGGAGATGCATTTATTTCTGCAGGAAAGTAAATGTATCTCCGTTGAAATATACAAGATTTGTCACTCAAGAATACGACAGACATCCAACAGAAGAAGGAAATAGATATTTATGCGGAGATGCATTAATTTCTGGAGGAAAGTAAATGTATCTCCGTTGAAATATACAAGATTTGTCACTGAATAAAACGACAGACATCCGACAGAAAAAGAAATGAAATATTTATGCGGAGATGCATTTATTTCTGGAGGAAAGTAAATGTATCTCCGTTGAAATGTACAAGATTCGTCACTCAAGAATACGACAGACATCCGACAGAAGAAGAAAATAAATATTTATGAGGAGATACATTTATTTCTGGAGGAAAGTAAATGTATCTCCGTTGAAATATACAAGATTTGTCACTGAATAAAACGACAGACATCCGACAGAAGAAGAAATGAAATATTTATGCGGAGATGCATTTATTTCTGGAGGAAAGTAAATGTATCTCCGTTGAAATGTACAAGATTCGTCACTCAAGAATACGACAGACATCCGACAGAAGAAGAAAATAAATATTTATGAGGAGATACATTTATTTCTGGAGGAAAATAAATGTATCTCCGTTGAAATATACAAGATTCGCCACTCAAGAATACGACAGACATCCGACAAAAGAAGAAATTAAATATTTATGCGGAGATGCATTTATTTCTGGAGGAAAGTAAATGTAGCTCCGTTGAAATATACAAGATTTGTCACTCAAGAATACGACAGACATCCGACAGAAGAAGAAATTAAATATTTATGCGGAGATGCATTTATTTCTGGAGGAAAGTAAATGTATCTCCGTTGAAATAAACAAGATTCGTCACTGAATAATACGACAGACATCCGACAGAAGAAGAAATTAAATATTTATGCGGATATGCCATTATTTCTGGAGAAAAGTAAATGTATTTCCATTGAAATAAACAAGATTCGTCACCCAAGAATACGACAGACATCCGACAGAAGAAGAAATTAAATATTTATGCGGAGATGCATTTATTTCTGCCGGAAAGTAAATGTATCTCCGTTGAAATATACAAGATTTGTCACTCAAGAATACGACAGACATCCAACAGAAGAAGAAAATAAATATTTATGCGGAGATGCATTTTTTTCTGGAGGAAAGTAAATGTATCTCCGTTGAAATATACAAGATTTGTCACTCAAGAATACGACAGACATCCGACAAAAGAAGAAATTAAATATTTATGCGGAGATGCATTTATTTCTGCCGGAAAGTAAATGTATCTCCATTGAAATATACAAGATTTGTCACTCAAGAATACGACAGACATCCAACAGAAGAAGAAAATAAATATTTATGCGGAGATGCATTTATTTCTGGAGGAAAGTAAATGTATCTCCGTTGAAATATACAAGATTTGTCACTCAAGAATACGACAGACATCCGACAAAAGAAGAAATTAAATATTTATGCGGAGATGCATTTATTTCTGGAGGAAAGTAAATGTATCTCCGTTGAAATATACAAGATTTGTCACTCAAGAATACGACAGACATCCAACAGAAGAAGGAAATAAATATTTATGCGGAGATGCATTTATTTCTGGAGGAAAGTAAATGTATCTCCGTTGAAATATACAAGATTTTTCACTCAAGAATACGACAGACATCCAACAGAAGAAGAAAATAAATGTTTATGCGGAGATGCATTTATTTCTGGAGGAAAGTAAATGTATCTCCGTTGAAATATACAAGATTTGTCACTCAAGAATACGACAGACATCCAACAGAAGAAGGAAATAAATATTTATGCGGAGATGCATTTATTTCTGGAGGAAAGTAAATGTATCTCCGTTGAAATATACAAGATTTGTCACTCAAGAATACGACAGACATCCGACAGAAGAAGAAATTAAATATTTATGCGGAGATGCATTTATTTCTGCTGGAAAGTAAATGTATCTCTGTTGAAATATACAAGATTTGTCACTCAAGAATACGACAGACATCCAACAGAAGAAGGAAATAAATATTTATGCGGAGATGCATTTATTTCTGGAGGAAAGTAAATGTATCTCCGTTGAAATATACAAGATTTGTCACTCAAGAATACGACAGACATCCGACAGAAGAAGAAATGAAATATTTATGCGGAGATGCATTTATTTCTGGAGGAAAGTAAATGTATCTCCGTTGAAATGTACAAGATTCGTCACTCAAGAATACGACAGACATCCGACAGAAGAAGAAAATAAATATTTATGAGGAGATACATTTATTTCTGGAGGAAAATAAATGTATCTCCGTTGAAATATACAAGATTCGCCACTCAAGAATACGACAGACATCCGACAAAAGAAGAAATTAAATATTTATGCGGAGATGCATTTATTTCTGGAGGAAAGTAAATGTATCTCCTTTGAAATATACAAGATTTGTCACTCAAGAATACGACAGACATCCGACAAAAGAAGAAATTAAATATTTATGCGGAGATGCATTTATTTCTGGAGGAAAGTAAATGTATCTCCTTTGAAATATACAAGATTTGTCACTCAAGAATACGACAGACATCCAACAGAAGAAGAAATTAAATATTTATGAGGAGATACATTTATTTCTGGAGGAATGTAAATGTATCTCCTTTGAAATATACAAGATTTGTCACTCAAGAATACGACAGACATCCAACAGAAGAAGAAATTAAATATTTATGAGGAGATACATTTATTTCTGGAGGAATGTAAATGTATCTCCTTTGAAATATACAAGATTTGTCACTCAAGAATACGACAGACATCCAACAGAAGAAGAAATTAAATATTTATGAGGAGATACATTTATTTCTGGAGGAAAGTAAATGTATCTCCTTTGAAATATACAAGATTTGTCACTCAAGAATACGACAGACATCCAACAGAAGAAGAAATTAAATATTTATGAGGAGATACATTTATTTCTGGAGGAATGTAAATGTATCTCCGTTGAAATATACAAGATTTGTCACTCAAGAATACGACAGACATCCAACAGAAGAAGGAAATAAATATTTATGCGGAGATGCATTTATTTCTGCAGGAAAGTAAATGTATCTCCGTTGAAATATACAAGATTTGTCACTCAAGAATACGACAGACATCCAACAGAAGAAGGAAATAGATATTTATGCGGAGATGCATTAATTTCTGGAGGAAAGTAAATGTATCTCCGTTGAAATATACAAGATTTGTCACTGAATAAAACGACAGACATCCGACAGAAAAAGAAATGAAATATTTATGCGGAGATGCATTTATTTCTGGAGGAAAGTAAATGTATCTCCGTTGAAATGTACAAGATTCGTCACTCAAGAATACGACAGACATCCGACAGAAGAAGAAAATAAATATTTATGAGGAGATACATTTATTTCTGGAGGAAAGTAAATGTATCTCCGTTGAAATATACAAGATTTGTCACTGAATAAAACGACAGACATCCGACAGAAGAAGAAATGAAATATTTATGCGGAGATGCATTTATTTCTGGAGGAAAGTAAATGTATCTCCGTTGAAATGTACAAGATTCGTCACTCAAGAATACGACAGACATCCGACAGAAGAAGAAAATAAATATTTATGAGGAGATACATTTATTTCTGGAGGAAAATAAATGTATCTCCGTTGAAATATACAAGATTCGCCACTCAAGAATACGACAGACATCCGACAAAAGAAGAAATTAAATATTTATGCGGAGATGCATTTATTTCTGGAGGAAAGTAAATGTAGCTCCGTTGAAATATACAAGATTTGTCACTCAAGAATACGACAGACATCCGACAGAAGAAGAAATTAAATATTTATGCGGAGATGCATTTATTTCTGGAGGAAAGTAAATGTATCTCCGTTGAAATAAACAAGATTCGTCACTGAATAATACGACAGACATCCGACAGAAGAAGAAATTAAATATTTATGCGGATATGCCATTATTTCTGGAGAAAAGTAAATGTATTTCCATTGAAATAAACAAGATTCGTCACCCAAGAATACGACAGACATCCGACAGAAGAAGAAATTAAATATTTATGCGGAGATGCATTTATTTCTGCCGGAAAGTAAATGTATCTCCGTTGAAATATACAAGATTTGTCACTCAAGAATACGACAGACATCCAACAGAAGAAGAAAATAAATATTTATGCGGAGATGCATTTATTTCTGGAGGAAAGTAAATGTATCTCCGTTGAAATATACAAGATTTGTCACTCAAGAATACGACAGACATCCGACAAAAGAAGAAATTAAATATTTATGCGGAGATGCATTTATTTCTGCCGGAAAGTAAATGTATCTCCGTTGAAATATACAAGATTTGTCACTCAAGAATACGACAGACATCCGACAAAAGAAGAAATTAAATATTTATGCGGAGATGCATTTATTTCTGGAGGAAAGTAAATGTATCTCCGTTGAAATATACAAGATTTGTCACTCAAGAATACGACAGACATCCAACAGAAGAAGGAAATAAATATTTATGCGGAGATGCATTTATTTCTGGAGGAAAGTAAATGTATCTCCGTTGAAATATACAAGATTTTTCACTCAAGAATACGACAGACATCCAACAGAAGAAGAAAATAAATGTTTATGCGGAGATGCATTTATTTCTGGAGGAAAGTAAATGTATCTACGTTGAAATATACAAGATTTGTCACTCAAGAATACGACAGACATCCAACAGAAGAAGGAAATAAATATTTATGCGGAGATGCATTTATTTCTGGAGGAAAATAAATGTATCTCCGTTGAAATATACAAGATTTGTCACTCAAGAATACGACATACATCCGACAAAAGAAGAAATTAAATATTTATGCGGAGATGCATTTATTTCTGCAGGAAAGTAAATGTATCTCCGTTGAAATATACAAGATTTGTCACTCAAGAATACGACAGACATCCAACAGAATAAGGAAATAAATATTTATGCGGAGATGCATTTATTTCTGGAGGAAAGTAAATGTATCTCCGTTGAAATATACAATATTTGTCACTCAAGAATATGACAGACATCCAACAGAAGAAGGAAATAAATATTTATGCGGAGATGCATTTATTTCTGGAGGAAAGTAAATGTATCTCCGTTGAAATATACAAAATTCGCCACTCAAGAATACGACAGTCATCCGACAAAAGAAGAAATAAAATATTTATGCGGAGATGCACTTATTTCTGGAGGAAAGTAAATGTATCTCCGTTGAAATATACAAGATTTGTCACTCAAGAATACGACAGACATCCAACAGAAGAAGGAAATAAATATTTATGCGGAGATGCATTTATTTCTGGAGGAAAGTAAATGTATCTCCGTTGAAATATACAAGATTTTTCACTCAAGAATACGACAGACATCCAACAGAAGAAGAAAATAAATATTTATGCGGAGATGCATTTATTTCTGGAGGAAAGTAAATGTATCTCCGTTGAAATGTACAAGATTCGTCACTCAAGAATACGACAGACATCCGACAGAAGAAGAAAATAAATATTTATGAGGAGATACATTTATTTCTGGAGGAAAGTAAATGTATCTCCGTTGAAATATACAAGATTTGTCACTGAATAAAACGACAGACATCCGACAGAAGAAGAAATGAAATATTTATGCGGAGATGCATTTATTTCTGGAGGAAAGTAAATGTATCTCCGTTGAAATGTACAAGATTCGTCACTCAAGAATACGACAGACATCCGACAGAAGAAGAAAATAAATATTTATGAGGAGATACATTTATTTCTGGAGGAAAGTAAATGTATCTCCGTTGAAATATACAAGATTCGCCACTCAAGAATACGACAGACATCCGACAAAAGACGAAATTAAATATTTATGCGGAGATGCATTTATTTCTGGAGGAAAGTAAATGTATCTCCTTTGAAATATACAAGATTTGTCACTCAAGAATACGACAGACATCCAACAGAAGAAGAAAATAAATATTTATGCGGAGATGCATTTATTTCTGGAGGAAAGTAAATGTATCTCCGTTGAAATATACAAGATTTGTCACTCAAGAATACGACAGACATCCGACAAAAGAAGAAATTAAATATTTATGCGGAGATGCATTTATTTCTGCCGGAAAGTAAATGTATCTCCGTTGAAATATACAAGATTTGTCACTCAAGAATACGACAGACATCCAACAGAAGAAGAAAATAAATATTTATGCGGAGATGCATTTATTTCTGGAGGAAAGTAAATGTATCTCCGTTGAAATATACAAGATTTGTCACTCAAGAATACGACAGACATCCGACAAAAGAAGAAATTAAATATTTATGCGGAGATGCATTTATTTCTGCAGGAAAGTAAATGTATCTCCGTTGAAATATACAAGATTTGTCACTCAAGAATACGACAGACATCCAACAGAAGAAGGAAATAAATATTTATGCGGAGATGCATTTATTTCTGCAGGAAAGTAAATGTATCTCCGTTGAAATATACAAGATTTGTCACTCAAGAATACGACAGACATCCAACAGAAGAAGGAAATAGATATTTATGCGGAGATGCATTTATTTCTGGAGGAAAGTAAATGTATCTCCGTTGAAATATACAAGATTTGTCACTCAAGAATACGACAGACATCCGACAAAAGAAGAAATTAAATATTTATGAGGAGATACATTTATTTCTGGAGGAATGTAAATGTATCTCCGTTGAAATATACAAGATTTGTCACTCAAGAATACGACAGACATCCAACAGAAGAAGGAAATAAATATTTATGCGGAGATGCATTTATTTCTGGAGGAAAGTAAATGTATCTCCGTTGAAATATACAAGATTCGTCACTCAAGAATACGACAGACATCCGACAGAAGAAGAAAATAAGTATTTATGCGGAGATGCATTTATTTCTGGAGGAAAATAAATGTATCTCCGTTGAAATATACAAGATTCGCCACTCAAGAATACGACAGACATCCGACAGAAGAAGAAAATAAATATTTATGCGGAGATGCATTTATTTCTGGAGGAAAGTAAATGTATCTCCGTTGAAATATACAAGATTTGTCACTCAAGAATACGACAGACATCCAACAGAAGAAGGAAATAAATATTTATGCGGAGATGCATTTATTTCTGGAGGAAAGTAAATGTATCTCCGTTGAAATATACAAGATTTGTCACTCAAGAATACGACAGACATCCGACAAAAGAAGAAATTAAATATTTATGAGGAGATACATTTATTTCTGGAGGAATGTAAATGTATCTCCGTTGAAATATACAAGATTTGTCACTCAAGAATACGACAGACATCCAACAGAAGAAGGAAATAAATATTTATGCGGAGATGCATTTATTTCTGGAGGAAAGTAAATGTATCTCCGTTGAAATATACAAGATTCGTCACTCAAGAATACGACAGACATCCGACAGAAGAAGAAAATAAGTATTTATGCGGAGATGCATTTATTTCTGGAGGAAAATAAATGTATCTCCGTTGAAATATACAAGATTCGCCACTCAAGAATACGACAGACATCCGACAGAAGAAGAAAATAAATATTTATGCGGAGATGCATTTATTTCTGGAGGAAAGTAAATGTATCTCCGTTGAAATATACAAGATTTGTCACTCAAGAATACGACAGACATCCAACAGAAGAAGGAAATAAATATTTATGCGGAGATGCATTTATTTCTGGAGGAAAGTAAATGTAGCTCCGTTGAAATATACAAGATTTGTCACTCAAGAATACGACAGACATCCGACAGAAGAAGAAATTAAATATTTATGCGGAGATGCATTTATTTCTGGAGGAATGTAAATGTATCTCCGTTGAAATAAACAAGATTCGTCACTGAATAATACGACAGACATCCGACAAAAGAAGAAATTAAATATTTATGCGGATATGCCATTATTTCTGGAGAAAAGTAAATGTATTTCCATTGAAATAAACAAGATTCGTCACCCAAGAATACGACAGACATCCGACAGAAGAAGAAATTAAATATTTATGCGGAGATGCATTTATTTCTGCCGGAAAGTAAATGTATCTCCGTTGAAATATACAAGATTTGTCACTCAAGAATACGACAGACATCCAACAGAAGAAGAAAATAAATATTTATGCGCAGATGCATTTATTTCTGGAGGAAAGTAAATGTATCTCCGTTGAAATATACAAGATTTGTCACTCAAGAATACGACAGACATCCGACAAAAGAAGAAATTAAATATTTATGCGGAGATGCATTTATTTCTGCCGGAAAGTAAATGTATCTCCGTTGAAATATACAAGATTTGTCACTCAAGAATACGACAGACATCCGACAAAAGAAGAAATTAAATATTTATGCGGAGATGCATTTATTTCTGGAGGAAAGTAAATGTATCTCCGTTGAAATATAAAAGATTTGTCATTTAAGAATACGACAGACATCCAACAGAAGAAGGAAATAAATATTTATGCGGAGATGCATTTATTTCTGGAGGAAAGTAAATGTATCTCCGTTGAAATATACAAGATTTTTCACTCAAGAATACGACAGACATCCAACAGAAGAAGAAAATAAATATTTATGCGGAGATGCATTTATTTCTGGAGAAAAGTAAATGTATCTCCGTTGAAATAAACAAGATTCTTCACTGAATAATACGACAGACATCCGACAGAAGAAGAAATAAAATATTTATGCGGAGATGCATTTATTTCTGGAGAAAAGTAAATGTATCTCCGTTGAAATATACAAGATTCTTCACTGAATAATACGACAGACATCCGACAGAAGAAGAAATAAAATATTTATGCGGAGATGCATTTATTTCTGGAGGAAAGTAAATGTATCTCCGTTGAAATAAACAAGATTCGTCACCCAAGAATACGACAGACATCCGACAGAAGAAGAAATAAAATATTTATGCGGAGATGCATTTATTTCTGGAGAAAAGTAAATGTATCTCCGTTGAAATATACAAGATTCTTCACTGAATAATACGACAGACATCCGACAGAAGAAGAAATAAAATATTTATGCGGAGATGCATTTATTTCTGGAGAAAAGTAAATGTATCTCCGTTGAAATATACAAGATTCTTCACTGAATAATACGACAGACATCCGACAGAAGAAGAAATAAAATATTTATGCGGAGATGCATTTATTTCTGGAGAAAAGTAAATGTATCTCCGTTGAAATATACAAGATTCTTCACTGAATAATACGACAGACATCCGACAGAAGAAGAAATAAAATATTTATGCGGAGATGCATTTATTTCTGGAGGAAAGTAAATGTATCTCCGTTGAAATAAACAAGATTCGTCACCCAAGAATACAACAGACATCCGACAGAAGAAGAAATAAAATATTTATACGGAGATGCATTTATTTCTGGAGAAAAGTAAATGTATCTCCGTTGAAATATACAAGATTCTTCACTGAATAATACGACAGACATCCGACAGAAGAAGAAATAAAATATTTATGCGGAGATGCATTTATTTCTGGAGAAAAGTAAATGTATCTCCGTTGAAATATACAAGATTCTTCACTGAATAATACGACAGACATCCGACAGAAGAAGAAATAAAATATTTATGCGGAGATGCATTTATTTCTGGAGGAAAGTAAATGTATCTCCGTTGAAATAAACAAGATTCGTCACCCAAGAATACGACAGACATCCGACAGAAGAAGAAATTAAATATTTATGCGGAGATGCATTTATTTCTGGAGAAAAGTAAATGTATCTCCGTTGAAATATACAAGATTCTTCACTGAATAATACGACAGACATCCGACAGAAGAAGAAATAAAATATTTATGCGGAGATGCATTTATTTCTGGAGGAAAGTAAATGTATCTCCGTTGAAATAAACAAGATTCGTCACTGAATAATACGACAGACATCCGACAGAAGAAGAAATGAAATCTTTATGAGGAGATGCATTTATTTCTGGAGGAAAGTAAATGTATCTCCGTTGAAATAAACAAGATTCGTCACCCAAGAATACAACAGACATCCGACAGAAGAAGAAATAAAATATTTATGCGGAGATGCATTTATTTCTGGAGGAAAGTAAATGTATCTCCGTTGAAATAAACAAGATTCGTCACCCAAGAATACGACAGACATCCGACAGAAGAAGAAATAAAATATTTATGCGGAGATGCATTTATTTCTGGAGGAAAGTAAATGTATCTCCGTTGAAATAAACAAGATTCGTCACTGAATAATACGACAGACATCCGACAGAAGAAGAAATGAAATATTTATGAGGAGATGCATTTATTTTTGGAGGAACGTAAATGAATCTCCGTTGAAATAAACAAGATTCGACACCCAAGAATACAACAGACATCCGACAGAAGAAGAAATTATATATTTATGCGGAGATGCCATTATTTCGGGAGAAAAGTAAATGTATCTCCATTGAAATAAACAAGATTCGTCACCCAAGAATACGACAGACATCCGACAGAAGAAGAAATTAAATATTTATGCGGAGATGCATTTATTTCTGGAGAAAAGTAAATGTATCTCCGTTGAAATATACAAGATTCTTCACTGAATAATACGACAGACATCCGACAGAAGAAAATAAATTTTTATGCGGAGATGCATTTATTTCTGGAGGAAAGTAAATATATCTCCGTTCAAATATGCAAGATTCACCACTCAAGAATACAACAGACATCAGACAGAAGAAGAAAATAAATTATTGGGAAAATGAAGAGCTCGTTGAAAAATTTGAAACAAAGTGTACAACATTGCTTGCAGAATTTTCAAATGCAATAGAAGTACGAACAATTACTTTTAAAGAAGAATTGTAAACAAAGGAAATTTACTGAGATTTTTCCATAAATGCTTCTTATCTTTTTTGTTAAATATAAAAGTCATAATTTTATTAACGATAGTCATCAAATTGTTTTATTAGTACAATGTTAAATCTCATCATTATGTATGTTACTACATATCTCTTTCTTGTCGGTAGGATATCAAAAAACCGTGCTTACCATGTGAGTACTTTAAGCGGCACCAACTATATCTGAGTAAAGTTTGAGCACATTTAGCGTATAACTTTCAATTAAATTAACGTTAAACATATAGGACAAATAAATATATATATTATTATGTTTCAAAACCAAATTTAAACATGCAACATAACGTGCAGCATGTTCCTCTGTATTTTATTCCTTAACATTTTTACAAACCTACTCAAATAACAAATATCTAAATCTATTCTTGATGCTTAGTAAACCATTATTTTTTCAAATAACCAAAATATGCGAGAATTTTGTTTAATTGTTATAATCCATTTTAGTTTTACTAATTGTTGTTGCTCGTGTGCATGTAAAGGCCAATTTAGAATATAGAAGTAATTTAGTAAGATAGGGAAATAAAATTCTATTTCAATAACAGAGTATCGAAAATATGCTCATTTACTGATCTTAGAATCGGTGTGTTTTAGATAAAACTGGATGCTGTTTACTATTGATTTTCATGTACGAGTATATAGTTATTGTAATTAATTTTTATACTGATAAATGTTCGCAAACAGAAACAACATTAAAATTCATGTCTTGTATATATATTTTGAGACAGTGTTACGAATCGATCTTTGTATGTTTCTTATTTGAAACCAAATACGGACAGAATTGCCTGAATTTCTCGCCCCTCCCCTCTTTCCTGAAACAGAAATGTTGGTTGTGCGACACAAAACGTATCTCAACCTGTAAGATGGTTTTCAAATAGTATAACCTCCAGGACCACGGACAAGAAATATTTTAAGCACATCCTGCTAACTTCGAACTTTTCGCACTTGCGATATACAAACGTTCCATCTACTATTGACGAATAAACCGGCTACCTGAAAATGTCAGCCGCCAGTGTACTTGAATCTGTGTGTATCTTCACCATTGGATATATCAAACTCAAAGTCTTTTGTATTTATATTAAATACTATAAATTTTCTGGTATGAGTTTAACTTAAATTGTACATAATACTAATTTTATAATTAGTTACATATTTAATGGCATGAGTATAAAAGCAAGTGCTGGTCAAGTTATCTATACATTAAGCAAAGTTAACCTGGTTTAATAATTAAAATAAATTATACCTTATTTACATATGTTAGTTTTATTAGTTAATTGCCTTATAATGCCATACTTCGGCACACGATTTCTGGCGTATTTCATCCAGTTATCGGGAAAAAAAACTTACATTTCAAGGCTTCTATTGAAGTTATTTTTACATGTAAGACATCATTTCATACTAATTCGAGGAGGCTCCATACTTTTGTAATTAAGTTATTTTTTTAATCTTGATACTTTTCGATTAGTGATATTTTGAAACATAAGGTGGATGCATATTTAATCAGGCTTCAATACTTAAAAAAAACTTGTTTGATACATAATTAAATACTTCCAAAGAAAAAAAGTCATTAAAATATTAACTGAATGAAATATTTACAATATTTTATGTTATCTTCTGTAATTGGATAATACCTTCACTATATTTTACACTCATTAAAATTTAAATAATAAAGTATAAAACTTAAAATGCAAGCTGTCCCATTTCCACCTATACCTGACAGAAAGTAAGATATAAGAATCAAAATGTCTGCTTATCATTATGCACAATATTCAGCAAGTCGGCCAAAAGGGGGCATTGGAATATTTTTTCAACTTATCGTTCGAATAACCGGTATCTTAGCCAGTCATTCGAATACGTAACTTCTATCCATCTCTATACGTCTGTATATCCAGCAGCAGCCGGCAAGAAAAAGAAGCGGAAGTCGGCAAGTGTTGGAAAAAAATTTCAACTTGTCGGTAAAATATCCGGTATCTTGGCCAATCATTTCAATATCTGTAGCATCTATTTGTTTCCACACTCATCTCTAAACGTTCTGCAATCTGATTTTAGTAATTAAATATTTATACAGAAACTTCCAGACTCTAACATTTATAAAAAGCCATGCTGTGAGTCCATATCGTTGCCACTCTTTCTTTAAGTATTTTTAAATAGTTTTAAATTGTTATAAAATGAATTAGCAAAAATGTAAAAACCTGTTTATTAAAATTAAGATCATTATTGCAGATACTGTAAAATCGATTAATCTTGCTTATCAATATATTAATGTAAATCATTTATGAAATTTAAAAGACGTACTTCCTTTGTCATATATATCAGAATAAATTATATTTAATTTATTAAAAATATATATCCAAAAAATGCTGCATTATCATTACTAATGTTTGCTTTTTTTGAACTGTAAACAATTTGGATGTATTTTCATATACTTATTATGGAAGACGTAATACTAATAATAATAATAATAAGTCATAGATATACAAAAAAATAATTTTCTGTTTCATTTTGCTCAATATTTATATGCATATTAAAAACGTGAAAGATTTGCCGGGATACTTAAATAATTAATACACATTTCAATTTCACATAATGGTTTAAAAATAGCATTGTTAAAGGTGATATGGTTATTTAAAAAATAAAAGGACACAGACTTAGAAATAATTCACTTTTAATTTGCAATTCATCATTGATAAAAACAACAAAAATAATAATAAATAATAATTTTCAAAACCTTATTAAGCAGGCCAGTAAAAATATTATTTAAAAAGTTCTTAAAGTCGAAAAATAACGTTTTCTAAGAAATAAAATTAATTTCATTTGAATCTTGCACGTTGATGTCAATTTACCAGAAATGATTTTTTTTTTTTTTTTTTTTTTTTAATAAGGCGTCAGAAAGGTGTTAAGAACATAAAACTGTAAAAAAAAATGGGAATTACGACACTGTACGTCGATGTAAAATGAAACTAACCATTTTACGCAAACGTTAACCATTAATGATACTAACGATTATATTATTGACAATATCTTATGCATTTCAGGTAGGGGAAAATTGTCGATCCGGCGCCAGAGAAAAGTGGGAACAGTAGAGCAACTCCACTTCCTGTCATGAGTCGGGTGTGCTCCTTTTCCGGAAAGCTCGTACTTTAAGAGAAGGTCAAATTGGGAGGGGCAAAAGACCAAAAACTGTAAAAAACGGGAATTTTGGCCATATACGTCAATGTAACATGAAAATTATCTATTTTAAGCAAACATTGACTATTAATGATTCTACATCTATGTGATTTACTACATTTTACAATGAAGTTGTCTGATAATAAAGACGATGACTCATAATGAATCATTATTTAGTACACGACGATTTGGTTCCTTTTAATCTCACAACTTTGTTCCAACGAATTTCGGTTGCAAAGCATTCGGATAAAGACGTTTAGGAGTTTTTGACATACGATCTAAGCCCTTATTCGTTATCCCTATTCGAATATGGCTTAAGAATATGAATCCTATTTACTCTCTACAAGGTTTTCAAACCGCTAACAAACAAGTGGTTCAGTTTCAGCATTCAATTCGTCATTGATGGTGGGTTTTTTTATTGCAGAAGGTTGTTTGGCCTAAGAATCAGTCTTTTTCAACAATATGAGACAAATATGTTGAGTATGTAAAGTCAAACTACCAACCGCAGACAGTAGTGGTCTTTTATGGCTAACCTGATGACTTACAAAGGTGATACAAAAACTGCTGAGTGTATGAGACAAGCAAAGAAACATGCTTCAACTGACATATTGTTTAAGGGTACAGTGATACTTACCATTTCCTAAGAAAAGTTTCTTGCTAACCAAAAACACAATTTTCGATTAATTTCTGTTATGATTGACAAATTATCATCAGCAGATATTACATGCAAACAAGCAAAAGAAGACGTAGACACCTTGATTGTAAACATTGCTTTGTCCTTGGCTCTATCAAATAAGATGATGATTATAATTGAAAAAAATATTGATTTTTAGTAAAATGCGCTCGTAAGAATACATTTTCCTGTTTTGTCACGTAGGCACGCTTCATAGTTAAAAAATGAAAAACGTTATTGATGTCCGAAATCTTTGAAATTTTTATCAGTTATAAACACAGCGGTTTTACAAACAGCGTAAAAATTTCAAGAAATAATATTTATATATATACTTGTATAAGAAATATGTTTTTATCTCGCTGTTTTTTGTTTGTTTTCGCATCGGGTCCTTCAATGACGGCTCGTGGCTGGCTTTATTTAGGGTACTAAATGCATGGCTGCTAAATTTATTCTTTTCTTACCACTATTATTAAAAAGAAATACTTTAATTTATTGACTGTCAGAAAGCTCTGCCATTAAACAGGAAAATGTTTCTTGTAAAAAATTAATGGCATGAATAATATGTGTTTCAAGCATGCATTTAGTGCCCCCCAACCCCACCCCCCAAAAAAGACAGTCAAGAGCCGCCACTGGGGTCCTTTAACGTAACACAAGAAAAATTTTTCTTATCGTCGGAACTCTCTGAAACATCAATCGGTTATAAATATAACTGTATCCAATCCCTCTTTGAAATTTAATAAAAACATGTACGTATATTACTGAAATTATGAACGTATACTATTATTTACGTATATTACTGAAATTATGAACGTATACTATTATGTACGTATATTACTGAAATTATGAACGTATACTATTATGTACGTATATTACTGAAATTATGAACGTATACTATTATTTACGTATATTACTGAAATTAGGAACGTATACTATTATATACGTATATTACTGAAAACATCAGTGTCAAACATCAGTCAACATCATATATAGAATGAGAGACACTTCATTCTTATTATGTCAACTTTGATAAGCTAGTACATTTGGATATAAACCCTCATCTTTTTGCTTCCTTTTGGGAACTGCGAAATTCGAGATTATTCTATCGACGATTACTATCAGGATTTTCAAGCTATGTTTTTGAGACATACATAAAAGTTGATCTATACATTTAGCTAATATATTATGCACAGTATATTTTGATTGAATTTGCGCATGCGCAGTGAAACAATATTTAGTAAACCTGCTTATTTTTCATACAATTTTTATTATTTTTTAATTCTGATTACAGGGTATTGTGTATTATTTTGTTTGTCATATTTTCTGAAAACAACTTGTTTTTATATTAAAAACTCTGCTAAATTATAAGCAAAAATCTTGGTAGAATTTGGGAGTGTTTTTATAAAAACATGAATTTCTCTTCGAGTATACATGCTATCTTCATACAAATGCACCCAAATTATTACAATAATCCACTTAATCATAATCTACAGTTTGAATGCTTTTGAAATATTAGTTTTTACAGGGTTATCCAAAATATATTCGTTTTTCTTTTATTTGTTGACGGCCCCTTACGAGGTTTCGGGAAAAAATCTTCGCGGAAATATATGACGTTTAGCATGTTGTTTACACTCCTGAAGTTTGAAGATAATTCCCCATGTATCTCTCCAGGTATTTAACAAAACGTCTAAAATCGCAAGTAACCGGTTATCATTGGCAGTATAGTGTATACAAGATTCGTCACTCAAGATTACGACAGACATCCGACCGAAGAAAAAAATAAATATTTATGCGGAAATGCATTTATTTCTGGAGGAAAGTAAATGTATCTCCGTTGAAATATACAAGATTCGCCACTCAAGAATACGACAGACATCCGACAAAAGAAGAAATTAAATATTTATGCGGAGATGCATTCATTTCTGGAGGAAAGTAAATGTATCTCCGCTGACATAAACAAGATTCGTCACTGAATAAAACGACAGACATCCGACAGAAGAAGAAATGAAATATTTATGAGGAGATGCATTTATTTTTGGAGGAACGTAAATGTATCTCCGTTGAAATAAACAAGATTCGACACCCAAGAATACAACAGACATCCGACAGAAGAAGAAATTAAATATTTATGCGGAGATGCCATTATTTCGGGAGAAAAGTAAATGTATCTCCATTGAAATAAACAAGATTCGTCACCCAAGAATACGACAGACATCCGACAGAAGAAGAAATTAAATTTTTATGCGGAGATGCATTTATTTCTGGAGAAAAGTAAATGTATCTCCGTTGAAATAAACAAGATTCGTCACCCAAGAATACGACAGACATCCGACAGAAGAAGAAATAAAATATTTATGCGGAGATGCATTTATTTCTGGAGAAAAGTAAATGTATCTCCGTTGAAATATACAAGATTCTTCACTGAATAATACGACAGACATCCGACAGAAGAAGAAATAAAATATTTATGCGGAGATGCATTTATTTCTGGAGAAAAGTAAATGTATCTCCGTTGAGATATACAAGATTCTTCACTGAATAATACGACAGACATCCGACAGAAGAAGAAATAAAATATTTATGCGGAGATGCATTTATTTCTGGAGAAAAGTAAATGTATCTCCGTTGAAATATACAAGATTCTTCACTGAATAATACGACAGACATCCGACAGAAGAAGAAATAAAATATTTATGCGGAGATGCATTTATTTCTGGAGGAAAGTAAATGTATCTCCGTTGAAATATACAAGATTCGTCACTCAAGAATACGACAGACATCCGACAGAAGAAGAAAATAAGTATTTATGCGGAGATGCATTTATTTCTGGAGGAAAATAAATGTATCTCCGTTGAAATATACAAGATTCGCCACTCAAGAATACGACAGACATCCGACAGAAGAAGAAAATAAATATTTATGCGGAGATGCATTTATTTCTGGAGGAAAGTAAATGTATCTCCGTTGAAATATACAAGATTTGTCACTCAAGAATACGACAGACATCCAACAGAAGAAGGAAATAAATATTTATGCGGAGATGCATTTATTTCTCGAGGAAAGTAAATGTAGCTCCGTTGAAATATACAAGATTTGTCACTCAAGAATACGACAGACATCCGACAGAAGAAGAAATTAAATATTTATGCGGAGATGCATTTATTTCTGGAGGAAAGTAAATGTATCTCCGTTGAAATAAACAAGATTCGTCACTGAATAATACGACACACATCCGACAGAAGAAGAAATTAAATATTTATGCGGATATGCCATTATTTCTGGAGAAAAGTAAATGTATTTCCATTGAAATAAACAAGATTCGTCACCCAAGAATACGACAGACATCCGACAGAAGAAGAAATTAAATATTTATGCGGAGATGCATTTATTTCTGCTGGAAAGTAAATGTATCTCTGTTGAAATATACAAGATTTGTCACTCAAGAATACGACAGACATCCAACAGAAGAAGAAAATAAATATTTATGCGGAGATGCATTTATTTCTGGAGGAAAGTAAATGTATCTCCGTTGAAATATACAAGATTTGTCACTCAAGAATACGACAGACATCCGACAAAAGAAGAAATTAAATATTTATGCGGAGATGCATTTATTTCTGCCGGAAAGTAAATGTATCTCCGTTGAAATATACAAGATTTGTCACTCAAGAATACGACAGACATCCAACAGAAGAAGAAAATAAATATTTATGTGGAGATGCATTTATTTCTGGAGGAAAGTAAATGTATCTCCGTTGAAATATACAAGATTTGTCACTCAAGAATACGACAGACATCCGACAAAAGAAGAAATTAAATATTTATGCGGAGATGCATTTATTTCTGGAGGAAAGTAAATGTATCTCCGTTGAAATATACAAGATTTGTCACTCAAGAATACGACAGACATCCAACAGAAGAAGGAAATAAATATTTATGCGGAGATGCATTTATTTCTGGAGAAAAGTAAATGTATCTCCGTTGAGATATACAAGATTCTTCACTGAATAATACGACAGACATCCGACAGAAGAAGAAATAAAATATTTATGCGGAGATGCATTTATTTCTGGAGAAAAGTAAATGTATCTCCGTTGAAATATACAAGATTCTTCACTGAATAATACGACAGACATCCGACAGAAGAAGAAATAAAATATTTATGCGGAGATGCATTTATTTCTGGAGGAAAGTAAATGTATCTCCGTTGAAATATACAAGATTCGTCACTCAAGAATACGACAGACATCCGACAGAAGAAGAAAATAAGTATTTATGCGGAGATGCATTTATTTCTGGAGGAAAATAAATGTATCTCCGTTGAAATATACAAGATTCGCCACTCAAGAATACGACAGACATCCGACAGAAGAAGAAAATAAATATTTATGCGGAGATGCATTTATTTCTGGAGGAAAGTAAATGTATCTCCGTTGAAATATACAAGATTTGTCACTCAAGAATACGACAGACATCCAACAGAAGAAGGAAATAAATATTTATGCGGAGATGCATTTATTTCTCGAGGAAAGTAAATGTAGCTCCGTTGAAATATACAAGATTTGTCACTCAAGAATACGACAGACATCCGACAGAAGAAGAAATTAAATATTTATGCGGAGATGCATTTATTTCTGGAGGAAAGTAAATGTATCTCCGTTGAAATAAACAAGATTCGTCACTGAATAATACGACACACATCCGACAGAAGAAGAAATTAAATATTTATGCGGATATGCCATTATTTCTGGAGAAAAGTAAATGTATTTCCATTGAAATAAACAAGATTCGTCACCCAAGAATACGACAGACATCCGACAGAAGAAGAAATTAAATATTTATGCGGAGATGCATTTATTTCTGCTGGAAAGTAAATGTATCTCTGTTGAAATATACAAGATTTGTCACTCAAGAATACGACAGACATCCAACAGAAGAAGAAAATAAATATTTATGCGGAGATGCATTTATTTCTGGAGGAAAGTAAATGTATCTCCGTTGAAATATACAAGATTTGTCACTCAAGAATACGACAGACATCCGACAAAAGAAGAAATTAAATATTTATGCGGAGATGCATTTATTTCTGCCGGAAAGTAAATGTATCTCCTCTGAAATATACAAGATTTGTCACTCAAGAATACGACAGACATCCAACAGAAGAAGAAAATAAATATTTATGTGGAGATGCATTTATTTCTGGAGGAAAGTAAATGTATCTCCGTTGAAATATACAAGATTTGTCACTCAAGAATACGACAGACATCCGACAAAAGAAGAAATTAAATATTTATGCGGAGATGCATTTATTTCTGGAGGAAAGTAAATGTATCTCCGTTGAAATATACAAGATTTGTCACTCAAGAATACGACAGACATCCAACAGAAGAAGGAAATAAATATTTATGCGGACATGCATTTATTTCTGCAGGAAAGTAAATGTATCTCCGTTGAAATATACAAGATTTGTCACTCAAGAATACGACAGACATCCAACAGAAGAAGGAAATAAATATTTATGCGGACATGCATTTATTTCTGCAGGAAAGTAAATGTATCTCCGTTGAAATATACAAGATTTGTCACTCAAGAATACGACAGACATCCAACAGAAGAAGGAAATAGATATTTATGCGGAGATGCATTTATTTCTGGAGGAAAGTAAATGTATCTCCGTTGAAATATACAAGATTTGTCACTCAAGAATACGACAGACAACCGACAAAAGAATAAATTAAATATTTATGAGGAGATACATTTATTTCTGGAGGAATGTAAATGTATCTCCGTTGAAATATACAAGATTTGTCACTCAAGAATACGACAGACATCCAACAGAAGAAGGAAATAGATATTTATGCGGAGATGCATTTATTTCTGGAGGAAAGTAAATGTATCTCCGTTGAAATATACAAGATTTGTCACTCAAGAATACGACAGACATCCGACAAAAGAAGAAATTAAATATTTATGAGGAGATACATTTATTTCTGGAGGAATGTAAATGTATCTCCGTTGAAATATACAAGATTTGTCACTCAAGAATACGACAGACATCCAACAGAAGAAGGAAATAAATATTTATGCGGAGATGCATTTATTTCTGCAGGAAAGTAAATGTATCTCCGTTGAAATATACAAGATTTGTCACTCAAGAATACGACAGACATCCAACAGAAGAAGGAAATAGATATTTATGCGGAGATGCATATATTTCTGGAGGAAAGTAAATGTATCTCCGTTGAAATATACAAGATTTGTCACTGAATAAAACGACAGACATCCGACAGAAAAAGAAATGAAATATTTATGCGGAGATGCATTTATTTCTGGAGGAAAGTAAATGTATCTCCGTTGAAATGTACAAGATTCGTCACTCAAGAATACGACAGACATCCGACAGAAGAAGAAAATAAATATTTATGAGGAGATACATTTATTTCTGGAGGAAAGTAAATGTATCTCCGTTGAAATATACAAGATTTGTCACTGAATAAAACGACAGACATCCGACAGAAGAAGAAATGAAATATTTATGCGGAGATGCATTTATTTCTGGAGGAAAGTAAATGTATCTCCGTTGAAATGTACAAGATTCGTCACTCAAGAATACGACAGACATCCGACAGAAGAAGAAAATAAATATTTATGAGGAGATACATTTATTTCTGGAGGAAAATAAATGTATCTCCGTTGAAATATACAAGATTCGCCACTCAAGAATACGACAGACATCCGACAAAAGAAGAAATTAAATATTTATGCGGAGATGCATTTATTTCTGGAGGAAAGTAAATGTATCTCCTTTGAAATATACAAGATTTGTCACTCAAGAATACGACAGACATCCGACAAAAGAAGAAATTAAATATTTATGCGGAGATGCATTTATTTCTGGAGGAAAGTAAATGTATCCCCTTTGAAATATACAAGATTTGTCACTCAAGAATACGAGAGACATCCAACAGAAGAAGAAATTAAATATTTATGAGGAGATACATTTATTTCTGGAGGAATGTAAATGTATCTCCTTTGAAATATACAAGATTTGTCACTCAAGAATACGACAGACATCCAACAGAAGAAGAAATTAAATATTTATGAGGAGATACATTTATTTCTGGAGGAAAATAAATGTATCTCCGTTGAAATATACAAGATTCGCCACTCAAGAATACGACAGACATCCGACAAAAGAAGAAATTAAATATTTATGCGGAGATGCATTTATTTCTGGAGGAAAGTAAATGTAGCTCCGTTGAAATATACAAGATTTGTCACTCAAGAATACGACAGACATCCGACAGAAGAAGAAATTAAATATTTATGCGGAGATGCATTTATTTCTGGAGGAAAGTAAATGTATCTCCGTTGAAATAAACAAGATTCGTCACTGAATAATACGACAGACATCCGACAGAAGAAGAAATTAAATATTTATGCGGATATGCCATTATTTCTGGAGAAAAGTAAATGTATTTCCATTGAAATAAACAAGATTCGTCACCCAAGAATACGACAGACATCCGACAGAAGAAGAAATTAAATATTTATGCGGAGATGCATTTATTTCTGCCGGAAAGTAAATGTATCTCCGTTGAAATATACAAGATTTGTCACTCAAGAATACGACAGACATCCAACAGAAGAAGAAAATAAATATTTATGCGGAGATGCATTTATTTCTGGAGGAAAGTAAATGTATCTCCGTTGAAATATACAAGATTTGTCACTCAAGAATACGACAGACATCCGACAAAAGAAGAAATTAAATATTTATGCGGAGATGCATTTATTTCTGCCGGAAAGTAAATGTATCTCCGTTGAAATATACAAGATTTGTCACTCAAGAATACGACAGACATCCAACAGAAGAAGAAAATAAATATTTATGCGGAGATGCATTTATTTCTGGAGGAAAGTAAATGTATCTCCGTTGAAATATACAAGATTTGTCACTCAAGAATACGACAGACATCCGACAAAAGAAGAAATTAAATATTTATGCGGAGATGCATTTATTTCTGGAGGAAAGTAAATGTATCTCCGTTGAAATATACAAGATTTGTCACTCAAGAATACGACAGACATCCAACAGAAGAAGGAAATAAATATTTATGCGGAGATGCATTTATTTCTGGAGGAAAGTAAATGTATCTCCGTTGAAATATACAAGATTTTTCACTCAAGAATACGACAGACATCCAACAGAAGAAGAAAATAAATGTTTATGCGGAGATGCATTTATTTCTGGAGGAAAGTAAATGTATCTCCGTTGAAATATACAAGATTTGTCACTCAAGAATACGACAGACATCCAACAGAAGAAGGAAATAAATATTTATGCGGAGATGCATTTATTTCTGGAGGAAAGTAAATGTATCTCCGTTGAAATATACAAGATTTGTCACTCAAGAATACGACATACATCCGACAAAAGAAGAAATTAAATATTTATGCGGAGATGCATTTATTTCTGCAGGAAAGTAAATGTATCTCCGTTGAAATATACAAGATTTGTCACTCAAGAATACGACAGACATCCAACAGAATAAGGAAATAAATATTTATGCGGAGATGCATTTATTTCTGGAGGAAAGTAAATGTATCTCCGTTGAAATATACAAGATTTGTCACTCAAGAATACGGCAGACATCCAACAGAAGAAGAAAATAAATATTTATGCGGAGATGCATTTATTTCTGGAGGAAAGTAAATGTATCTCCGTTGAAATATACAATATTTGTCACTCAAGAATATGACAGACATCCAACAGAAGAAGGAAATAAATATTTATGCGGAGATGCATTTATTTCTGGAGGAAAGTAAATGTATCTCCGTTGAAATATACAAAATTCGCCACTCAAGAATACGACAGTCATCCGACAAAAGAAGAAATAAAATATTTATGCGGAGATGCACTTATTTCTGGAGGAAAGTAAATGTATCTCCGTTGAAATATACAAGATTTGTCACTCAAGAATACGACAGACATCCAACAGAAGAAGGAAATAAATATTTATGTGGAGATGCATTTATTTCTGGAGGAAAGTAAATGTATCTCCGTTGAAATATACAAGATTTTTCACTCAAGAATACGACAGACATCCAACAGAAGAAGAAAATAAATATTTATGCGGAGATGCATTTATTTCTGGAGGAAAGTAAATGTATCTCCGTTGAAATGTACAAGATTCGTCACTCAAGAATACGACAGACATCCGACAGAAGAAGAAAATAAATATTTATGAGGAGATACATTTATTTCTGGAGGAAAGTAAATGTATCTCCGTTGAAATATACAAGATTTGTCACTGAATAAAACGACAGACATCCGACAGAAGAAGAAATGAAATATTTATGCGCAGATGCATTTATTTCTGGAGGAAAGTAAATGTATCTCCGTTGAAATGTACAAGATTCGTCACTCAAGAATACGACAGACATCCGACAGAAGAAGAAAATAAATATTTATGAGGAGATACATTTATTTCTGGAGGAAAGTAAATGTATCTCCGTTGAAATATACAAGATTCGCCACTCAAGAATACGACAGACATCCGACAAAAGAAGAAATTAAATATTTATGCGGAGATGCATTTATTTCTGGAGGAAAGTAAATGTATCTCCGTTGAAATATACAAGATTTGTCACTCAAGAATACGACAGACATCCAACAGAAGAAGGAAATAAATATTTATGCGGAGATGCATTTATTTCTGGAGGAAAGTAAATGTATCTCCGTTGAAATATACAAGATTTTTCACTCAAGAATACGACAGACATCCAACAGAAGAAGAAAATAAATGTTTATGCGGAGATGCATTTATTTCTGGAGGAAAGTAAATGTATCTCCGTTGAAATATACAAGATTTGTCACTCAAGAATACGACAGACATCCAACAGAAGAAGGAAATAAATATTTATGCGGAGATGCATTTATTTCTGGAGGAAAGTAAATGTATCTCCGTTGAAATATACAAGATTTGTCACTCAAGAATACGACATACATCCGACAAAAGAAGAAATTAAATATTTATGCGGAGATGCATTTATTTCTGCAGGAAAGTAAATGTATCTCCGTTGAAATATACAAGATTTGTCACTCAAGAATACGACAGACATCCAACAGAATAAGGAAATAAATATTTATGCGCAGATGCATTTATTTCTGGAGGAAAGTAAATGTATCTCCGTTGAAATATACAAGATTTGTCACTCAAGAATACGGCAGACATCCAACAGAAGAAGAAAATAAATATTTATGCGGAGATGCATTTATTTCTGGAGGAAAGTAAATGTATCTCCGTTGAAATATACAATATTTGTCACTCAAGAATATGACAGACATCCAACAGAAGAAGGAAATAAATATTTATGCGGAGATGCATTTATTTCTGGAGGAAAGTAAATGTATCTCCGTTGAAATATACAAAATTCGCCACTCAAGAATACGACAGTCATCCGACAAAAGAAGAAATAAAATATTTATGCGGAGATGCACTTATTTCTGGAGGAAAGTAAATGTATCTCCGTTGAAATATACAAGATTTGTCACTCAAGAATACGACAGACATCCGACAAAAGAAGAAATTAAATATTTATGCGGAGATGCATTTATTTCTGGAGGAAAGTAAATGTATCTCCGTTGAAATATACAAGATTTGTCACTCAAGAATACGACAGACATCCAACAGAAGAAGGAAATAAATATTTATGCGGAGATGCATTTATTTCTGGAGGAAAGTAAATGTATCTCCGTTGAAATATACAAGATTTTTCACTCAAGAATACGACAGACATCCAACAGAAGAAGAAAATAAATGTTTATGCGGAGATGCATTTATTTCTGGAGGAAAGTAAATGTATCTCCGTTGAAATATACAAGATTTGTCACTCAAGAATACGACAGACATCCAACAGAAGAAGGAAATAAATATTTATGCGGAGATGCATTTATTTCTGGAGGAAAGTAAATGTATCTCCGTTGAAATATACAAGATTTGTCACTCAAGAATACGACATACATCCGACAAAAGAAGAAATTAAATATTTATGCGGAGATGCATTTATTTCTGCAGGAAAGTAAATGTATCTCCGTTGAAATATACAAGATTTGTCACTCAAGAATACGACAGACATCCAACAGAATAAGGAAATAAATATTTATGCGCAGATGCATTTATTTCTGGAGGAAAGTAAATGTATCTCCGTTGAAATATACAAGATTTGTCACTCAAGAATACGGCAGACATCCAACAGAAGAAGAAAATAAATATTTATGCGGAGATGCATTTATTTCTGGAGGAAAGTAAATGTATCTCCGTTGAAATATACAATATTTGTCACTCAAGAATATGACAGACATCCAACAGAAGAAGGAAATAAATATTTATGCGGAGATGCATTTATTTCTGGAGGAAAGTAAATGTATCTCCGTTGAAATATACAAGATTTTTCACTCAAGAATACGACAGACATCCAACAGAAGAAGGAAATAAATATTTATGCGGAGATGCATTTATTTCTGGAGGAAAGTAAATGTATCTCCGTTGAAATATACAAGATTTTTCACTCAAGAATACGACAGACATCCAACAGAAGAAGAAAATAAATATTTATGCGGAGATGCATTTATTTCTGGAGGAAAGTAAATGTATCTCCGTTGAAATGTACAAGATTCGTCACTCAAGAATACGACAGACATCCGACAGAAGAAGAAAATAAATATTTATGAGGAGATACATTTATTTCTGGAGGAAAGTAAATGTATCTCCGTTGAAATATACAAGATTTGTCACTGAATAAAACGACAGACATCCGACAGAAGAAGAAATGAAATATTTATGCGCAGATGCATTTATTTCTGGAGGAAAGTAAATGTATCTCCGTTGAAATGTACAAGATTCGTCACTCAAGAATACGACAGACATCCGACAGAAGAAGAAAATAAATATTTATGAGGAGATACATTTATTTCTGGAGGAAAGTAAATGTATCTCCGTTGAAATATACAAGATTCGCCACTCAAGAATACGACAGACATCCGACAAAAGAAGAAATTAAATATTTATGCGGAGATGCATTTATTTCTGGAGGAAAGTAAATGTATCTCCGTTGAAATATACAAGATTTGTCACTCAAGAATACGACAGACATCCAACAGAAGAAGGAAATAAATATTTATGCGGAGATGCATTTATTTCTGGAGGAAAGTAAATGTATCTCCGTTGAAATATACAAGATTTTTCACTCAAGAATACGACAGACATCCAACAGAAGAAGAAAATAAATGTTTATGCGGAGATGCATTTATTTCTGGAGGAAAGTAAATGTATCTCCGTTGAAATATACAAGATTCGTCACTCAAGAATACGACAGACATCCAACAGAAGAAGGAAATAAATATTTATGCGGAGATGCATTTATTTCTGGAGGAAAGTAAATGTATCTCCGTTGAAATATACAAGATTTGTCACTCAAGAATACGACATACATCCGACAAAAGAAGAAATTAAATATTTATGCGGAGATGCATTTATTTCTGCAGGAAAGTAAATGTATCTCCGTTGAAATATACAAGATTTGTCACTCAAGAATACGACAGACATCCAACAGAATAAGGAAATAAATATTTATGCGCAGATGCATTTATTTCTGGAGGAAAGTAAATGTATCTCCGTTGAAATATACAAGATTTGTCACTCAAGAATACGGCAGACATCCAACAGAAGAAGAAAATAAATATTTATGCGGAGATGCATTTATTTCTGGAGGAAAGTAAATGTATCTCCGTTGAAATATACAATATTTGTCACTCAAGAATACGACAGACATCCAACAGAAGAAGGAAATAAATATTTATGCGGAGATGCATTTATTTCTGGAGGAAAGTAAATGTATCTCCGTTGAAATATACAAAATTCGCCACTCAAGAATACGACAGTCATCCGACAAAAGAAGAAATAAAATATTTATGCGGAGATGCACTTATTTCTGGAGGAAAGTAAATGTATCTCCGTTGAAATATACAACATTTGTCACTCAAGAATACGACAGACATCCAACAGAAGAAGGAAATAAATATTTATGCGGAGATGCATTTATTTCTGGAGGAAAGTAAATGTATCTCCGTTGAAATATACAAGATTTGTCACTCAAGAATACGGCAGACATCCAACAGAAGAAGAAAATAAATATTTATGCGGAGATGCATTTATTTCTGGAGGAAAGTAAATGTATCTCCGTTGAAATATACAATATTTGTCACTCAAGAATATGACAGACATCCAACAGAAGAAGGAAATAAATATTTATGCGGAGATGCATTTATTTCTGGAGGAAAGTAAATGTATCTCCGTTGAAATATACAAACTTCGCCACTCAAGAATACGACAGTCATCCGACAAAAGAAGAAATAAAATATTTATGCGGAGATGCACTTATTTCTGGAGGAAAGTAAATGTATCTCCGTTGAAATATACAAGATTTGTCACTCAAGAATACGACAGACATCCGACAAAAGAAGAAATTAAATATTTATGCGGAGATGCATTTATTTCTGGAGGAAAGTAAATGTATCTCCGTTGAAATATACAAGATTTGTCACTCAAGAATACGACAGACATCCAACAGAAGAAGGAAATAAATATTTATGCGGAGATGCATTTATTTCTGGAGGAAAGTAAATGTATCTCCGTTGAAATATACAAGATTTTTCACTCAAGAATACGACAGACATCCAACAGAAGAAGAAAATAAATGTTTATGCGGAGATGCATTTATTTCTGGAGGAAAGTAAATGTATCTCCGTTGAAATATACAAGATTTGTCACTCAAGAATACGACAGACATCCAACAGAAGAAGGAAATAAATATTTATGCGGAGATGCATTTATTTCTGGAGGAAAGTAAATGTATCTCCGTTGAAATATACAAGATTTGTCACTCAAGAATACGACATACATCCGACAAAAGAAGAAATTAAATATTTATGCGGAGATGCATTTATTTCTGCAGGAAAGTAAATGTATCTCCGTTGAAATATACAAGATTTGTCACTCAAGAATACGACAGACATCCAACAGAATAAGGAAATAAATATTTATGCGCAGATGCATTTATTTCTGGAGGAAAGTAAATGTATCTCCGTTGAAATATACAAGATTTGTCACTCAAGAATACGGCAGACATCCAACAGAAGAAGAAAATAAATATTTATGCGGAGATGCATTTATTTCTGGAGGAAAGTAAATGTATCTCCGTTGAAATATACAATATTTGTCACTCAAGAATATGACAGACATCCAACAGAAGAAGGAAATAAATATTTATGCGGAGATGCATTTATTTCTGGAGGAAAGTAAATGTATCTCCGTTGAAATATACAAAATTCGCCACTCAAGAATACGACAGTCATCCGACAAAAGAAGAAATAAAATATTTATGCGGAGATGCACTTATTTCTGGAGGAAAGTAAATGTATCTCCGTTGAAATATACAAGATTTGTCACTCAAGAATACGACAGACATCCAACAGAAGAAGGAAATAAATATTTATGCGGAGATGCATTTATTTCTGGAGGAAAGTAAATGTATCTCCGTTGAAATATACAAGATTTTTCACTCAAGAATACGACAGACATCCAACAGAAGAAGAAAATAAATATTTATGCGGAGATGCATTTATTTCTGGAGGAAAGTAAATGTATGTCCGTTGAAATGTACAAGATTCGTCACTCAAGAATACGACAGACATCCGACAGAAGAAGAAAATAAATATTTATGAGGAGATACATTTATTTCTGGAGGAAAGTAAATGTATCTCCGTTGAAATATACAAGATTTGTCACTGAATAAAACGACAGACATCCGACAGAAGAAGAAATGAAATATTTATGCGCAGATGCATTTATTTCTGGAGGAAAGTAAATGTATCTCCGTTGAAATGTACAAGATTCGTCACTCAAGAATACGACAGACATCCGACAGAAGAAGAAAATAAATATTTATGAGGAGATACATTTATTTCTGGAGGAAAGTAAATGTATCTCCGTTGAAATATACAAGATTCGCCACTCAAGAATACGACAGACATCCGACAAAAGAAGAAATTAAATATTTATGCGGAGATGCATTTATTTCTGGAGGAAAGTAAATGTATCTCCGTTGAAATATACAAGATTTGCCACTCAAGAATACGACAGACATCCAACAGAAGAAGGAAATAAATATTTATGCGGAGATGCATTTATTTCTGGAGGAAAGTAAATGTATCTCCGTTGAAATATACAAGATTTTTCACTCAAGAATACGACAGACATCCAACAGAAGAAGAAAATAAATGTTTATGCGGAGATGCATTTATTTCTGGAGGAAAGTAAATGTATCTCCGTTGAAATATACAAGATTTGTCACTCAAGAATACGACAGACATCCAACAGAAGAAGGAAATAAATATTTATGCGGAGATGCATTTATTTCTGGAGGAAAGTAAATGTATCTCCGTTGAAATATACAAGATTTGTCACTCAAGAATACGACATACATCCGACAAAAGAAGAAATTAAATATTTATGCGGAGATGCATTTATTTCTGCAGGAAAGTAAATGTATCTCCGTTGAAATATACAAGATTTGTCACTCAAGAATACGACAGACATCCAACAGAATAAGGAAATAAATATTTATGCGCAGATGCATTTATTTCTGGAGGAAAGTAAATGTATCTCCGTTGAAATATACAAGATTTGTCACTCAAGAATACGGCAGACATCCAACAGAAGAAGAAAATAAATATTTATGCGGAGATGCATTTATTTCTGGAGGAAAGTAAATGTATCTCCGTTGAAATATACAATATTTGTCACTCAAGAATATGACAGACATCCAACAGAAGAAGGAAATAAATATTTATGCGGAGATGCATTTATTTCTGGAGGAAAGTAAATGTATCTCCGTTGAAATATACAAAATTCGCCACTCAAGAATACGACAGTCATCCGACAAAAGAAGAAATAAAATATTTATGCGGAGATGCACTTATTTCTGGAGGAAAGTAAATGTATCTCCGTTGAAATATACAACATTTGTCACTCAAGAATACGACAGACATCCAACAGAAGAAGGAAATAAATATTTATGCGGAGATGCATTTATTTCTGGAGGAAAGTAAATGTATCTCCGTTGAAATATACAAGATTTTTCACTCAAGAATACGACAGACATCCAACAGAAGAAGAAAATAAATATTTATGCGGAGATGCATTTATTTCTGGAGGAAAGTAAATGTATGTCCGTTGAAATGTACAAGATTCGTCACTCAAGAATACGACAGACATCCGACAGAAGAAGAAAATAAATATTTATGAGGAGATACATTTATTTCTGGAGGAAAGTAAATGTATCTCCGTTGAAATATACAAGATTTGTCACTGAATAAAACGACAGACATCCGACAGAAGAAGAAATGAAATATTTATGCGCAGATGCATTTATTTCTGGAGGAAAGTAAATGTATCTCCGTTGAAATGTACAAGATTCGTCACTCAAGAATACGACAGACATCCGACAGAAGAAGAAAATAAATATTTATGAGGAGATACATTTATTTCTGGAGGAAAGTAAATGTATCTCCGTTGAAATATACAAGATTCGCCACTCAAGAATACGACAGACATCCGACAAAAGAAGAAATTAAATATTTATGCGGAGATGCATTTATTTCTGGAGGAAAGTAAATGTATCTCCGTTGAAATATACAAGATTTGCCACTCAAGAATACGACAGACATCCAACAGAAGAAGGAAATAAATATTTATGCGGAGATGCATTTATTTCTGGAGGAAAGTAAATGTATCTCCGTTGAAATATACAAGATTTTTCACTCAAGAATACGACAGACATCCAACAGAAGAAGAAAATAAATGTTTATGCGGAGATGCATTTATTTCTGGAGGAAAGTAAATGTATCTCCGTTGAAATATACAAGATTTGTCACTCAAGAATACGACAGACATCCAACAGAAGAAGGAAATAAATATTTATGCGGAGATGCATTTATTTCTGGAGGAAAGTAAATGTATCTCCGTTGAAATATACAAGATTTGTCACTCAAGAATACGACATACATCCGACAAAAGAAGAAATTAAATATTTATGCGGAGATGCATTTATTTCTGCAGGAAAGTAAATGTATCTCCGTTGAAATATACAAGATTTGTCACTCAAGAATACGACAGACATCCAACAGAATAAGGAAATAAATATTTATGCGCAGATGCATTTATTTCTGGAGGAAAGTAAATGTATCTCCGTTGAAATATACAAGATTTGTCACTCAAGAATACGGCAGACATCCAACAGAAGAAGAAAATAAATATTTATGCGGAGATGCATTTATTTCTGGAGGAAAGTAAATGTATCTCCGTTGAAATATACAATATTTGTCACTCAAGAATATGACAGACATCCAACAGAAGAAGGAAATAAATATTTATGCGGAGATGCATTTATTTCTGGAGGAAAGTAAATGTATCTCCGTTGAAATATACAAAATTCGCCACTCAAGAATACGACAGTCATCCGACAAAAGAAGAAATAAAATATTTATGCGGAGATGCACTTATTTCTGGAGGAAAGTAAATGTATCTCCGTTGAAATATACAACATTTGTCACTCAAGAATACGACAGACATCCAACAGAAGAAGGAAATAAATATTTATGCGGAGATGCATTTATTTCTGGAGGAAAGTAAATGTATCTCCGTTGAAATATACAAGATTTTTCACTCAAGAATACGACAGACATCCAACAGAAGAAGAAAATAAATATTTATGCGGAGATGCATTTATTTCTGGAGGAAAGTAAATGTATCTCCGTTGAAATGTACAAGATTCGTCACTCAAGAATACGACAGACATCCGACAGAAGAAGAAAATAAATATTTATGAGGAGATACATTTATTTCTGGAGGAAAGTAAATGTATCTCCGTTGAAATATACAAGATTTGTCACTGAATAAAACGACAGACATCCGACAGAAGAAGAAATGAAATATTTATGCGGAGATGCATTTATTTCTGGAGGAAAGTAAATGTATCTCCGTTGAAATGTACAAGATTCGTCACTCAAGAATACGACAGACATCCGACAGAAGAAGAAAATAAATATTTATGAGGAGATACATTTATTTCTGGAGGAAAGTAAATGTATCTCCGTTGAAATATACAAGATTCGCCACTCAAGAATACGACAGACATCCGACAAAAGACGAAATTAAATATTTATGCGGAGATGCATTTATTTCTGGAGGAAAGTAAATGTATCTCCTTTGAAATATACAAGATTTGTCACTCAAGAATACGACAGACATCCAACAGAAGAAGAAAATAAATATTTATGCGGAGATGCATTTATTTCTGGAGGAAAGTAAATGTATCTCCGTTGAAATATACAAGATTTGTCACTCAAGAATACGACAGACATCCGACAAAAGAAGAAATTAAATATTTATGCGGAGATGCATTTATTTCTGCCGGAAAGTAAATGTATCTCCGTTGAAATATACAAGATTTGTCACTCAAGAATACGACAGACATCCAACAGAAGAAGAAAATAAATATTTATGCGGAGATGCATTTATTTCTGGAGGAAAGTAAATGTATCTCCGTTGAAATATACAAGATTTGTCACTCAAGAATACGACAGACATCCGACAAAAGAAGAAATTAAATATTTATGCGGAGATGCATTTATTTCTGCAGGAAAGTAAATGTATCTCCGTTGAAATATACAAGATTTGTCACTCAAGAATACGACAGACATCCAACAGAAGAAGGAAATAAATATTTATGCGGAGATGCATTTATTTCTGCAGGAAAGTAAATGTATCTCCGTTGAAATATACAAGATTTGTCACTCAAGAATACGACAGACAACCGACAAAAGAATAAATTAAATATTTATGAGGAGATACATTTATTTCTGGAGGAATGTAAATGTATCTCCGTTGAAATATACAAGATTTGTCACTCAAGAATACGACAGACATCCAACAGAAGAAGGAAATAGATATTTATGCGGAGATGCATTTATTTCTGGAGGAAAGTAAATGTATCTCCGTTGAAATATACAAGATTTGTCACTCAAGAATACGACAGACATCCGACAAAAGAAGAAATTAAATATTTATGAGGAGATACATTTATTTCTGGAGGAATGTAAATGTATCTCCGTTGAAATATACAAGATTTGTCACTCAAGAATACGACAGACATCCAACAGAAGAAGGAAATAAATATTTATGCGGAGATGCATTTATTTCTGCAGGAAAGTAAATGTATCTCCGTTGAAATATACAAGATTTGTCACTCAAGAATACGACAGACATCCAACAGAAGAAGGAAATAGATATTTATGCGGAGATGCATATATTTCTGGAGGAAAGTAAATGTATCTCCGTTGAAATATACAAGATTTGTCACTGAATAAAACGACAGACATCCGACAGAAAAAGAAATGAAATATTTATGCGGAGATGCATTTATTTCTGGAGGAAAGTAAATGTATCTCCGTTGAAATGTACAAGATTCGTCACTCAAGAATACGACAGACATCCGACAGAAGAAGAAAATAAATATTTATGAGGAGATACATTTATTTCTGGAGGAAAGTAAATGTATCTCCGTTGAAATATACAAGATTTGTCACTGAATAAAACGACAGACATCCGACAGAAGAAGAAATGAAATATTTATGCGGAGATGCATTTATTTCTGGAGGAAAGTAAATGTATCTCCGTTGAAATGTACAAGATTCGTCACTCAAGAATACGACAGACATCCGACAGAAGAAGAAAATAAATATTTATGAGGAGATACATTTATTTCTGGAGGAAAATAAATGTATCTCCGTTGAAATATACAAGATTCGCCACTCAAGAATACGACAGACATCCGACAAAAGAAGAAATTAAATATTTATGCGGAGATGCATTTATTTCTGGAGGAAAGTAAATGTATCTCCTTTGAAATATACAAGATTTGTCACTCAAGAATACGACAGACATCCGACAAAAGAAGAAATTAAATATTTATGCGGAGATGCATTTATTTCTGGAGGAAAGTAAATGTATCTCCTTTGAAATATACAAGATTTGTCACTCAAGAATACGAGAGACATCCAACAGAAGAAGAAATTAAATATTTATGAGGAGATACATTTATTTCTGGAGGAATGTAAATGTATCTCCTTTGAAATATACAAGATTTGTCACTCAAGAATACGACAGACATCCAACAGAAGAAGAAATTAAATATTTATGAGGAGATACATTTATTTCTGGAGGAAAATAAATGTATCTCCGTTGAAATATACAAGATTCGCCACTCAAGAATACGACAGACATCCGACAAAAGAAGAAATTAAATATTTATGCGGAGATGCATTTATTTCTGGAGGAAAGTAAATGTAGCTCCGTTGAAATATACAAGATTTGTCACTCAAGAATACGACAGACATCCGACAGAAGAAGAAATTAAATATTTATGCGGAGATGCATTTATTTCTGGAGGAAAGTAAATGTATCTCCGTTGAAATAAACAAGATTCGTCACTGAATAATACGACAGACATCCGACAGAAGAAGAAATTAAATATTTATGCGGATATGCCATTATTTCTGGAGAAAAGTAAATGTATTTCCATTGAAATAAACAAGATTCGTCACCCAAGAATACGACAGACATCCGACAGAAGAAGAAATTAAATATTTATGCGGAGATGCATTTATTTCTGCCGGAAAGTAAATGTATCTCCGTTGAAATATACAAGATTTGTCACTCAAGAATACGACAGACATCCAACAGAAGAAGAAAATAAATATTTATGCGGAGATGCATTTATTTCTGGAGGAAAGTAAATGTATCTCCGTTGAAATATACAAGATTTGTCACTCAAGAATACGACAGACATCCGACAAAAGAAGAAATTAAATATTTATGCGGAGATGCATTTATTTCTGCCGGAAAGTAAATGTATCTCCGTTGAAATATACAAGATTTGTCACTCAAGAATACGACAGACATCCAACAGAAGAAGAAAATAAATATTTATGCGGAGATGCATTTATTTCTGGAGGAAAGTAAATGTATCTCCGTTGAAATATACAATATTTGTCACTCAAGAATATGACAGACATCCAACAGAAGAAGGAAATAAATATTTATGCGGAGATGCATTTATTTCTGGAGGAAAGTAAATGTATCTCCGTTGAAATATACAATATTTGTCACTCAAGAATATGACAGACATCCAACAGAAGAAGGAAATAAATATTTATGCGGAGATGCATTTATTTCTGGAGGAAAGTAAATGTATCTCCGTTGAAATATACAAAATTCGCCACTCAAGAATACGACAGTCATCCGACAAAAGAAGAAATAAAATATTTATGCGGAGATGCACTTATTTCTGGAGGAAAGTAAATGTATCTCCGTTGAAATATACAACATTTGTCACTCAAGAATACGACAGACATCCAACAGAAGAAGGAAATAAATATTTATGCGGAGATGCATTTATTTCTGGAGGAAAGTAAATGTATCTCCGTTGAAATATACAAGATTTTTCACTCAAGAATACGACAGACATCCAACAGAAGAAGAAAATAAATATTTATGCGGAGATGCATTTATTTCTGGAGGAAAGTAAATGTATCTCCGTTGAAATGTACAAGATTCGTCACTCAAGAATACGACAGACATCCGACAGAAGAAGAAAATAAATATTTATGAGGAGATACATTTATTTCTGGAGGAAAGTAAATGTATCTCCGTTGAAATATACAAGATTTGTCACTGAATAAAACGACAGACATCCGACAGAAGAAGAAATGAAATATTTATGCGGAGATGCATTTATTTCTGGAGGAAAGTAAATGTATCTCCGTTGAAATGTACAAGATTCGTCACTCAAGAATACGACAGACATCCGACAGAAGAAGAAAATAAATATTTATGAGGAGATACATTTATTTCTGGAGGAAAGTAAATGTATCTCCGTTGAAATATACAAGATTCGCCACTCAAGAATACGACAGACATCCGACAAAAGACGAAATTAAATATTTATGCGGAGATGCATTTATTTCTGGAGGAAAGTAAATGTATCTCCTTTGAAATATACAAGATTTGTCACTCAAGAATACGACAGACATCCAACAGAAGAAGAAAATAAATATTTATGCGGAGATGCATTTATTTCTGGAGGAAAGTAAATGTATCTCCGTTGAAATATACAAGATTTGTCACTCAAGAATACGACAGACATCCGACAAAAGAAGAAATTAAATATTTATGCGGAGATGCATTTATTTCTGCCGGAAAGTAAATGTATCTCCGTTGAAATATACAAGATTTGTCACTCAAGAATACGACAGACATCCAACAGAAGAAGAAAATAAATATTTATGCGGAGATGCATTTATTTCTGGAGGAAAGTAAATGTATCTCCGTTGAAATATACAAGATTTGTCACTCAAGAATACGACAGACATCCGACAAAAGAAGAAATTAAATATTTATGCGGAGATGCATTTATTTCTGCAGGAAAGTAAATGTATCTCCGTTGAAATATACAAGATTTGTCACTCAAGAATACGACAGACATCCAACAGAAGAAGGAAATAAATATTTATGCGGAGATGCATTTATTTCTGCAGGAAAGTAAATGTATCTCCGTTGAAATATACAAGATTTGTCACTCAAGAATACGACAGACAACCGACAAAAGAATAAATTAAATATTTATGAGGAGATACATTTATTTCTGGAGGAATGTAAATGTATCTCCGTTGAAATATACAAGATTTGTCACTCAAGAATACGACAGACATCCAACAGAAGAAGGAAATAGATATTTATGCGGAGATGCATTTATTTCTGGAGGAAAGTAAATGTATCTCCGTTGAAATGTACAAGATTCGTCACTCAAGAATACGACAGACATCCGACAGAAGAAGAAAATAAATATTTATGAGGAGATACATTTATTTCTGGAGGAAAGTAAATGTATCTCCGTTGAAATATACAAGATTTGTCACTGAATAAAACGACAGACATCCGACAGAAGAAGAAATGAAATATTTATGCGGAGATGCATTTATTTCTGGAGGAAAGTAAATGTATCTCCGTTGAAATGTACAAGATTCGTCACTCAAGAATACGACAGACATCCGACAGAAGAAGAAAATAAATATTTATGAGGAGATACATTTATTTCTGGAGGAAAATAAATGTATCTCCGTTGAAATATACAAGATTCGCCACTCAAGAATACGACAGACATCCGACAAAAGAAGAAATTAAATATTTATGCGGAGATGCATTTATTTCTGGAGGAAAGTAAATGTATCTCCTTTGAAATATACAAGATTTGTCACTCAAGAATACGACAGACATCCGACAAAAGAAGAAATTAAATATTTATGCGGAGATGCATTTATTTCTGGAGGAAAGTAAATGTATCTCCTTTGAAATATACAAGATTTGTCACTCAAGAATACGAGAGACATCCAACAGAAGAAGAAATTAAATATTTATGAGGAGATACATTTATTTCTGGAGGAATGTAAATGTATCTCCTTTGAAATATACAAGATTTGTCACTCAAGAATACGACAGACATCCAACAGAAGAAGAAATTAAATATTTATGAGGAGATACATTTATTTCTGGAGGAAAATAAATGTATCTCCGTTGAAATATACAAGATTCGCCACTCAAGAATACGACAGACATCCGACAAAAGAAGAAATTAAATATTTATGCGGAGATGCATTTATTTCTGGAGGAAAGTAAATGTAGCTCCGTTGAAATATACAAGATTTGTCACTCAAGAATACGACAGACATCCGACAGAAGAAGAAATTAAATATTTATGCGGAGATGCATTTATTTCTGGAGGAAAGTAAATGTATCTCCGTTGAAATAAACAAGATTCGTCACTGAATAATACGACAGACATCCGACAGAAGAAGAAATTAAATATTTATGCGGATATGCCATTATTTCTGGAGAAAAGTAAATGTATTTCCATTGAAATAAACAAGATTCGTCACCCAAGAATACGACAGACATCCGACAGAAGAAGAAATTAAATATTTATGCGGAGATGCATTTATTTCTGCCGGAAAGTAAATGTATCTCCGTTGAAATATACAAGATTTGTCACTCAAGAATACGACAGACATCCAACAGAAGAAGAAAATAAATATTTATGCGGAGATGCATTTATTTCTGGAGGAAAGTAAATGTATCTCCGTTGAAATATACAAGATTTGTCACTCAAGAATACGACAGACATCCGACAAAAGAAGAAATTAAATATTTATGCGGAGATGCATTTATTTCTGCCGGAAAGTAAATGTATCTCCGTTGAAATATACAAGATTTGTCACTCAAGAATACGACAGACATCCAACAGAAGAAGAAAATAAATATTTATGCGGAGATGCATTTATTTCTGGAGGAAAGTAAATGTATCTCCGTTGAAATATACAAGATTTGTCACTCAAGAATACGACAGACATCCGACAAAAGAAGAAATTAAATATTTATGCGGAGATGCATTTATTTCTGGAGGAAAGTAAATGTATCTCCGTTGAAATATACAAGATTTGTCACTCAAGAATACGACAGACATCCAACAGAAGAAGGAAATAAATATTTATGCGGAGATGCATTTATTTCTGGAGGAAAGTAAATGTATCTCCGTTGAAATATACAAGATTTTTCACTCAAGAATACGACAGACATCCAACAGAAGAAGAAAATAAATGTTTATGCGGAGATGCATTTATTTCTGGAGGAAAGTAAATGTATCTCCGTTGAAATATACAAGATTTGTCACTCAAGAATACGACAGACATCCAACAGAAGAAGGAAATAAATATTTATGCGGAGATGCATTTATTTCTGGAGGAAAGTAAATGTATCTCCGTTGAAATATACAAGATTTGTCACTCAAGAATACGACATACATCCGACAAAAGAAGAAATTAAATATTTATGCGGAGATGCATTTATTTCTGCAGGAAAGTAAATGTATCTCCGTTGAAATATACAAGATTTGTCACTCAAGAATACGACAGACATCCAACAGAATAAGGAAATAAATATTTATGCGCAGATGCATTTATTTCTGGAGGAAAGTAAATGTATCTCCGTTGAAATATACAAGATTTGTCACTCAAGAATACGGCAGACATCCAACAGAAGAAGAAAATAAATATTTATGCGGAGATGCATTTATTTCTGGAGGAAAGTAAATGTATCTCCGTTGAAATATACAATATTTGTCACTCAAGAATATGACAGACATCCAACAGAAGAAGGAAATAAATATTTATGCGGAGATGCATTTATTTCTGGAGGAAAGTAAATGTATCTCCGTTGAAATATACAAAATTCGCCACTCAAGAATACGACAGTCATCCGACAAAAGAAGAAATAAAATATTTATGCGGAGATGCACTTATTTCTGGAGGAAAGTAAATGTATCTCCGTTGAAATATACAAGATTTGTCACTCAAGAATACGACAGACATCCAACAGAAGAAGGAAATAAATATTTATGCCGAGATGCATTTATTTCTGGAGGAAAGTAAATGTATCTCCGTTGAAATATACAAGATTTTTCACTCAAGAATACGACAGACATCCAACAGAAGAAGAAAATAAATATTTATGCGGAGATGCATTTATTTCTGGAGGAAAGTAAATGTATCTCCGTTGAAATGTACAAGATTCGTCACTCAAGAATACGACAGACATCCGACAGAAGAAGAAAATAAATATTTATGAGGAGATACATTTATTTCTGGAGGAAAGTAAATGTATCTCCGTTGAAATATACAAGATTTGTCACTGAATAAAACGACAGACATCCGACAGAAGAAGAAATGAAATATTTATGCGCAGATGCATTTATTTCTGGAGGAAAGTAAATGTATCTCCGTTGAAATGTACAAGATTCGTCACTCAAGAATACGACAGACATCCGACAGAAGAAGAAAATAAATATTTATGAGGAGATACATTTATTTCTGGAGGAAAGTAAATGTATCTCCGTTGAAATATACAAGATTCGCCACTCAAGAATACGACAGACATCCGACAAAAGAAGAAATTAAATATTTATGCGGAGATGCATTTATTTCTGGAGGAAAGTAAATGTATCTCCGTTGAAATATACAAGATTTGTCACTCAAGAATACGACAGACATCCAACAGAAGAAGGAAATAAATATTTATGCGGAGATGCATTTATTTCTGGAGGAAAGTAAATGTATCTCCGTTGAAATATACAAGATTTTTCACTCAAGAATACGACAGACATCCAACAGAAGAAGAAAATAAATGTTTATGCGGAGATGCATTTATTTCTGGAGGAAAGTAAATGTATCTCCGTTGAAATATACAAGATTTGTCACTCAAGAATACGACAGACATCCAACAGAAGAAGGAAATAAATATTTATGCGGAGATGCATTTATTTCTGGAGGAAAGTAAATGTATCTCCGTTGAAATATACAAGATTTGTCACTCAAGAATACGACATACATCCGACAAAAGAAGAAATTAAATATTTATGCGGAGATGCATTTATTTCTGCAGGAAAGTAAATGTATCTCCGTTGAAATATACAAGATTTGTCACTCAAGAATACGACAGACATCCAACAGAATAAGGAAATAAATATTTATGCGCAGATGCATTTATTTCTGGAGGAAAGTAAATGTATCTCCGTTGAAATATACAAGATTTGTCACTCAAGAATACGGCAGACATCCAACAGAAGAAGAAAATAAATATTTATGCGGAGATGCATTTATTTCTGGAGGAAAGTAAATGTATCTCCGTTGAAATATACAATATTTGTCACTCAAGAATATGACAGACATCCAACAGAAGAAGGAAATAAATATTTATGCGGAGATGCATTTATTTCTGGAGGAAAGTAAATGTATCTCCGTTGAAATATACAAAATTCGCCACTCAAGAATACGACAGTCATCCGACAAAAGAAGAAATAAAATATTTATGCGGAGATGCACTTATTTCTGCAGGAAAGTAAATGTATCTCCGTTGAAATATACAAGATTTGTCACTCAAGAATACGACAGACATCCAACAGAATAAGGAAATAAATATTTATGCGCAGATGCATTTATTTCTGGAGGAAAGTAAATGTATCTCCGTTGAAATATACAAGATTTGTCACTCAAGAATACGGCAGACATCCAACAGAAGAAGAAAATAAATATTTATGCGGAGATGCATTTATTTCTGGAGGAAAGTAAATGTATCTCCGTTGAAATATACAATATTTGTCACTCAAGAATATGACAGACATCCAACAGAAGAAGGAAATAAATATTTATGCGGAGATGCATTTATTTCTGGAGGAAAGTAAATGTATCTCCGTTGAAATATACAAAATTCGCCACTCAAGAATACGACAGTCATCCGACAAAAGAAGAAATAAAATATTTATGCGGAGATGCACTTATTTCTGGAGGAAAGTAAATGTATCTCCGTTGAAATATACAAGATTTGTCACTCAAGAATACGACAGACATCCAACAGAAGAAGGAAATAAATATTTATGCGGAGATGCATTTATTTCTGGAGGAAAGTAAATGTATCTCCGTTGAAATATACAAGATTTTTCACTCAAGAATACGACAGACATCCAACAGAAGAAGAAAATAAATATTTATGCGGAGATGCATTTATTTCTGGAGGAAAGTAAATGTATCTCCGTTGAAATGTACAAGATTCGTCACTCAAGAATACGACAGACATCCGACAGAAGAAGAAAATAAATATTTATGAGGAGATACATTTATTTCTGGAGGAAAGTAAATGTATCTCCGTTGAAATATACAAGATTTGTCACTGAATAAAACGACAGACATCCGACAGAAGAAGAAATGAAATATTTATGCGCAGATGCATTTATTTCTGGAGGAAAGTAAATGTATCTCCGTTGAAATGTACAAGATTCGTCACTCAAGAATACGACAGACATCCGACAGAAGAAGAAAATAAATATTTATGAGGAGATACATTTATTTCTGGAGGAAAGTAAATGTATCTCCGTTGAAATATACAAGATTCGCCACTCAAGAATACGACAGACATCCGACAAAAGAAGAAATTAAATATTTATGCGGAGATGCATTTATTTCTGGAGGAAAGTAAATGTATCTCCGTTGAAATATACAAGATTTGTCACTCAAGAATACGACAGACATCCAACAGAAGAAGGAAATAAATATTTATGCGGAGATGCATTTATTTCTGGAGGAAAGTAAATGTATCTCCGTTGAAATATACAAGATTTTTCACTCAAGAATACGACAGACATCCAACAGAAGAAGAAAATAAATGTTTATGCGGAGATGCATTTATTTCTGGAGGAAAGTAAATGTATCTCCGTTGAAATATACAAGATTTGTCACTCAAGAATACGACAGACATCCAACAGAAGAAGGAAATAAATATTTATGCGGAGATGCATTTATTTCTGGAGGAAAGTAAATGTATCTCCGTTGAAATATACAAGATTTGTCACTCAAGAATACGACATACATCCGACAAAAGAAGAAATTAAATATTTATGCGGAGATGCATTTATTTCTGCAGGAAAGTAAATGTATCTCCGTTGAAATATACAAGATTTGTCACTCAAGAATACGACAGACATCCAACAGAATAAGGAAATAAATATTTATGCGCAGATGCATTTATTTCTGGAGGAAAGTAAATGTATCTCCGTTGAAATATACAAGATTTGTCACTCAAGAATACGGCAGACATCCAACAGAAGAAGAAAATAAATATTTATGCGGAGATGCATTTATTTCTGGAGGAAAGTAAATGTATCTCCGTTGAAATATACAATATTTGTCACTCAAGAATATGACAGACATCCAACAGAAGAAGGAAATAAATATTTATGCGGAGATGCATTTATTTCTGGAGGAAAGTAAATGTATCTCCGTTGAAATATACAAAATTCGCCACTCAAGAATACGACAGTCATCCGACAAAAGAAGAAATAAAATATTTATGCGGAGATGCACTTATTTCTGGAGGAAAGTAAATGTATCTCCGTTGAAATATACAACATTTGTCACTCAAGAATACGACAGACATCCAACAGAAGAAGGAAATAAATATTTATGCGGAGATGCATTTATTTCTGGAGGAAAGTAAATGTATCTCCGTTGAAATATACAAGATTTTTCACTCAAGAATACGACAGACATCCAACAGAAGAAGAAAATAAATATTTATGCGGAGATGCATTTATTTCTGGAGGAAAGTAAATGTATCTCCGTTGAAATGTACAAGATTCGTCACTCAAGAATACGACAGACATCCGACAGAAGAAGAAAATAAATATTTATGAGGAGATACATTTATTTCTGGAGGAAAGTAAATGTATCTCCGTTGAAATATACAAGATTTGTCACTGAATAAAACGACAGACATCCGACAGAAGAAGAAATGAAATATTTATGCGGAGATGCATTTATTTCTGGAGGAAAGTAAATGTATCTCCGTTGAAATGTACAAGATTCGTCACTCAAGAATACGACAGACATCCGACAGAAGAAGAAAATAAATATTTATGAGGAGATACATTTATTTCTGGAGGAAAGTAAATGTATCTCCGTTGAAATATACAAGATTCGCCACTCAAGAATACGACAGACATCCGACAAAAGACGAAATTAAATATTTATGCGGAGATGCATTTATTTCTGGAGGAAAGTAAATGTATCTCCTTTGAAATATACAAGATTTGTCACTCAAGAATACGACAGACATCCAACAGAAGAAGAAAATAAATATTTATGCGGAGATGCATTTATTTCTGGAGGAAAGTAAATGTATCTCCGTTGAAATATACAAGATTTGTCACTCAAGAATACGACAGACATCCGACAAAAGAAGAAATTAAATATTTATGCGGAGATGCATTTATTTCTGCCGGAAAGTAAATGTATCTCCGTTGAAATATACAAGATTTGTCACTCAAGAATACGACAGACATCCAACAGAAGAAGAAAATAAATATTTATGCGGAGATGCATTTATTTCTGGAGGAAAGTAAATGTATCTCCGTTGAAATATACAAGATTTGTCACTCAAGAATACGACAGACATCCGACAAAAGAAGAAATTAAATATTTATGCGGAGATGCATTTATTTCTGCAGGAAAGTAAATGTATCTCCGTTGAAATATACAAGATTTGTCACTCAAGAATACGACAGACATCCAACAGAAGAAGGAAATAAATATTTATGCGGAGATGCATTTATTTCTGCAGGAAAGTAAATGTATCTCCGTTGAAATATACAAGATTTGTCACTCAAGAATACGACAGACATCCAACAGAAGAAGGAAATAGATATTTATGCGGAGATGCATTTATTTCTGGAGGAAAGTAAATGTATCTCCGTTGAAATATACAAGATTTGTCACTCAAGAATACGACAGACATCCAACAGAAGAAGGAAATAGATATTTATGCGGAGATGCATTTATTTCTGGAGGAAAGTAAATGTATCTCCGTTGAAATATACAAGATTTGTCACTCAAGAATACGACAGACATCCGACAAAAGAAGAAATTAAATATTTATGAGGAGATACATTTATTTCTGGAGGAATGTAAATGTATCTCCGTTGAAATATACAAGATTTGTCACTCAAGAATACGACAGACATCCAACAGAAGAAGGAAATAAATATTTATGCGGAGATGCATTTATTTCTGGAGGAAAGTAAATGTATCTCCGTTGAAATATACAAGATTCGTCACTCAAGAATACGACAGACATCCGACAGAAGAAGAAAATAAGTATTTATGCGGAGATGCATTTATTTCTGGAGGAAAATAAATGTATCTCCGTTGAAATATACAAGATTCGCCACTCAAGAATACGACAGACATCCGACAGAAGAAGAAAATAAATATTTATGCGGAGATGCATTTATTTCTGGAGGAAAGTAAATGTATCTCCGTTGAAATATACAAGATTTGTCACTCAAGAATACGACAGACATCCAACAGAAGAAGGAAATAAATATTTATGCGGAGATGCATTTATTTCTGGAGGAAAGTAAATGTAGCTCCGTTGAAATATACAAGATTTGTCACTCAAGAATACGACAGACATCCGACAGAAGAAGAAATTAAATATTTATGCGGAGATGCATTTATTTCTGGAGGAAAGTAAATGTATCTCCGTTGAAATAAACAAGATTCGTCACTGAATAATACGACAGACATCCGACAGAAGAAGAAATTAAATATTTATGCGGATATGCCATTATTTCTGGAGAAAAGTAAATGTATTTCCATTGAAATAAACAAGATTCGTCACCCAAGAATACGACAGACATCCGACAGAAGAAGAAATTAAATATTTATGCGGAGATGCATTTATTTCTGCCGGAAAGTAAATGTATCTCCGTTGAAATATACAAGATTTGTCACTCAAGAATACGACAGACATCCAACAGAAGAAGAAAATAAATATTTATGCGGAGATGCATTTATTTCTGGAGGAAAGTAAATGTATCTCCGTTGAAATATACAAGATTTGTCACTCAAGAATACGACAGACATCCAACAGAAGAAGAAAATAAATATTTATGCGGAGATGCATTTATTTCTGGAGGAAAGTAAATGTATCTCCGTTGAAATATACAAGATTTGTCACTCAAGAATACGACAGACATCCGACAAAAGAAGAAATTAAATATTTATGCGGAGATGCATTTATTTCTGGAGGAAAGTAAATGTATCTCCGTTGAAATATACAAGATTTGTCACTCAAGAATACGACAGACATCCAACAGAAGAAGGAAATAAATATTTATGCGGAGATGCATTTATTTCTGGAGGAAAGTAAATGTATCTCCGTTGAAATATACAAGATTTTTCACTCAAGAATACGACAGACATCCAACAGAAGAAGAAAATAAATATTTATTCGGAGATGCATTTATTTCTGGAGAAAAGTAAATGTATCTCCGTTGAAATAAACAAGATTCTTCACTGAATAATACGACAGACATCCGACAGAAGAAGAAATAAAATATTTATGCGGAGATGCATTTATTTCTGGAGAAAAGTAAATGTATCTCCGTTGAAATATACAAGATTCTTCACTGAATAATACGACAGACATCCGACAGAAGAAGAAATAAAATATTTATGCGGAGATGCATTTATTTCTGGAGGAAAGTAAATGTATCTCCGTTGAAATAAACAAGATTCGTCACCCAAGAATACGACAGACATCCGACAGAAGAAGAAATAAAATATTTATGCGTAGATGCATTTATTTCTGGAGAAAAGTAAATGTATCTCCGTTGAAATATACAAGATTCTTCACTGAATAATACGACAGACATCCGACAGAAGAAGAAATAAAATATTTATGCGGAGATGCATTTATTTCTGGAGAAAAGTAAATGTATCTCCGTTGAAATATACAAGATTCTTCACTGAATAATACGACAGACATCCGACAGAAGAAGAAATAAAATATTTATGCGGAGATGCATTTATTTCTGGAGAAAAGTAAATGTATCTCCGTTGAAATATACAAGATTCTTCACTGAATAATACGACAGACATCCGACAGAAGAAGAAATAAAATATTTATGCGGAGATGCATTTATTTCTGGAGGAAAGTAAATGTATCTCCGTTGAAATAAACAAGATTCGTCACCCAAGAATACGACAGACATCCGACAGAAGAAGAAATAAAATATTTATACGGAGATGCATTTATTTCTGGAGAAAAGTAAATGTATCTCCGTTGAAATATACAAGATTCTTCACTGAATAATACGACAGACATCCGACAGAAGAAGAAATAAAATATTTATGCGGAGATGCATTTATTTCTGGAGAAAAGTAAATGTATCTCCGTTGAAATATACAAGATTCTTCACTGAATAATACGACAGACATCCGACAGAAGAAGAAGTAAAATATTTATGCGGAGATGCATTTATTTCTGGAGGAAAGTAAATGTATCTCCGTTGAAATAAACAAGATTCGTCACTGAATAATACAACAGACATCCGACAGAAGAAGAAATTAAATATTTATGCGGAGATGCCATTATTTCGGGAGAAAAGTAAATGTATCTCCATTGAAATAAACAAGATTCGTCACCCAAGAATACGACAGACATCCGACAGAAGAAGAAATTAAATATTTATGCGGAGATGCATTTATTTCTGGAGGAAAGTAAATGTATCTCCGTTGAAATAAACAAGATTCGTCACCCAAGAATACGACAGACATCCGACAGAAGAAGAAATAAAATATTTATGCGGAGATGCATTTATTTCTGGAGAAAAGTAAATGTATCTCCGTTGAAATATACAAAATTCTTCACTGAATAATACGACAGACATCCGACAGAAGAAGAAATAAAATATTTATGCGGAGATGCATTTATTTCTGCAGGAAAGTAAATGTATCTCCGTTGAAATATACAAGATTTGTCACTCAAGAATACGACAGACATCCAACAGAAGAAGGAAATAAATATTTATGCGGAGATGCATTTATTTCTGCAGGAAAGTAAATGTATCTCCGTTGAAATATACAAGATTTGTCACTCAAGAATACGACAGACATCCAACAGAAGAAGGAAATAGATATTTATGCGGAGATGCATTTATTTCTGGAGGAAAGTAAATGTATCTCCGTTGAAATATACAAGATTTGTCACTCAAGAATACGACAGACATCCGACAAAAGAAGAAATTAAATATTTATGAGGAGATACATTTATTTCTGGAGGAATGTAAATGTATCTCCGTTGAAATATACAAGATTTGTCACTCAAGAATACGACAGACATCCAACAGAATAAGGAAATAAATATTTATGCGCAGATGCATTTATTTCTGGAGGAAAGTAAATGTATCTCCGTTGAAATATACAAGATTTGTCACTCAAGAATACGGCAGACATCCAACAGAAGAAGAAAATAAATATTTATGCGGAGATGCATTTATTTCTGGAGGAAAGTAAATGTATCTCCGTTGAAATATACAATATTTGTCACTCAAGAATATGACAGACATCCAACAGAAGAAGGAAATAAATATTTATGCGGAGATGCATTTATTTCTGGAGGAAAGTAAATGTATCTCCGTTGAAATATACAAAATTCGCCACTCAAGAATACGACAGTCATCCGACAAAAGAAGAAATAAAATATTTATGCGGAGATGCACTTATTTCTGGAGGAAAGTAAATGTATCTCCGTTGAAATATACAAGATTTGTCACTCAAGAATACGACAGACATCCAACAGAAGAAGGAAATAAATATTTATGCGGAGATGCATTTATTTCTGGAGGAAAGTAAATGTATCTCCGTTGAAATATACAAGATTTTTCACTCAAGAATACGACAGACATCCAACAGAAGAAGAAAATAAATATTTATGCGGAGATGCATTTATTTCTGGAGGAAAGTAAATGTATCTCCGTTGAAATGTACAAGATTCGTCACTCAAGAATACGACAGACATCCGACAGAAGAAGAAAATAAATATTTATGAGGAGATACATTTATTTCTGGAGGAAAGTAAATGTATCTCCGTTGAAATATACAAGATTCGCCACTCAAGAATACGACAGACATCCGACAAAAGAAGAAATTAAATATTTATGCGGAGATGCATTTATTTCTGGAGGAAAGTAAATGTATCTCCGTTGAAATATACAAGATTTGTCACTCAAGAATACGACAGACATCCAACAGAAGAAGGAAATAAATATTTATGCGGAGATGCATTTATTTCTGGAGGAAAGTAAATGTATCTCCGTTGAAATATACAAGATTTTTCACTCAAGAATACGACAGACATCCAACAGAAGAAGAAAATAAATGTTTATGCGGAGATGCATTTATTTCTGGAGGAAAGTAAATGTATCTCCGTTGAAATATACAAGATTTGTCACTCAAGAACACGACAGACATCCAACAGAAGAAGGAAATAAATATTTATGCGGAGATGCATTTATTTCTGGAGGAAAGTAAATGTATCTCCGTTGAAATATACAAGATTTGTCACTCAAGAATACGACATACATCCGACAAAAGAAGAAATTAAATATTTATGCGGAGATGCATTTATTTCTGCAGGAAAGTAAATGTATCTCCGTTGAAATATACAAGATTTGTCACTCAAGAATACGACAGACATCCAACAGAATAAGGAAATAAATATTTATGCGCAGATGCATTTATTTCTGGAGGAAAGTAAATGTATCTCCGTTGAAATATACAAGATTTGTCACTCAAGAATACGGCAGACATCCAACAGAAGAAGAAAATAAATATTTATGCGGAGATGCATTTATTTCTGGAGGAAAGTAAATGTATCTCCGTTGAAATATACAATATTTGTCACTCAAGAATATGACAGACATCCAACAGAAGAAGGAAATAAATATTTATGCGGAGATGCATTTATTTCTGGAGGAAAGTAAATGTATCTCCGTTGAAATATACAAAATTCGCCACTCAAGAATACGACAGTCATCCGACAAAAGAAGAAATAAAATATTTATGCGGAGATGCACTTATTTCTGGAGGAAAGTAAATGTATCTCCGTGAAATATACAACATTTGTCACTCAAGAATACGACAGACATCCAACAGAAGAAGGAAATAAATTATTTATGCGGAGATGCATTTATTTCTGGAGGAAAGTAAATGTATCTCCGTTGAAATATACAAGATTTTTCACTCAAGAATACGACAGACATCCAACAGAAGAAGAAAATAAATATTTATGCGGAGATGCATTTATTTCTGGAGGAAAGTAAATGTATCTCCGTTGAAATGTACAAGATTCGTCACTCAAGAATACGACAGACATCCGACAGAAGAAGAAAATAAATATTTATGAGGAGATACATTTATTTCTGGAGGAAAGTAAATGTATCTCCGTTGAAATATACAAGATTTGTCACTGAATAAAACGACAGACATCCGACAGAAGAAGAAATGAAATATTTATGCGGAGATGCATTTATTTCTGGAGGAAAGTAAATGTATCTCCGTTGAAATGTACAAGATTCGTCACTCAAGAATACGACAGACATCCGACAGAAGAAGAAAATAAATATTTATGAGGAGATACATTTATTTCTGGAGGAAAGTAAATGTATCTCCGTTGAAATATACAAGATTCGCCACTCAAGAAATACGACAGACATCCGACAAAAGACGAAATTAAATATTTATGCGGAGATGCATTTATTTCTGGAGGAAAGTAAATGTATCTCCTTTGAAATATACAAGATTTGTCACTCAAGAATACGACAGACATCCAACAGAAGAAGAAAATAAATATTTTATGCGGAGATTGCATTTGGGAGTAAAGTAAATGTATCTCCGTTGAAATATACAAGATTTGTCACTCAAGAATACGACAGACATCCGACAAAGAAAGAAATTAAATATTTATGCGGAGATGCATTTATTTCTGCAGGAAAGTAAATGTATCTCCGTTGAAATATACAAGATTTGTCACTCAAGAATACGACAGACATCCAACAGAAGAAGAAAATAAATATTTATGCGGAGATGCATTTATTTCTGGAGGAAAGTAAATGTATCTCCGTTGAAATATACAAGATTTGTCACTCAAGAATACGACAGACATCCAACAAAAGAAGAAAATTAAATATTTATGCGGAGATGCATTTATTTCTGCAGGAAAGTAAATGTATCTCCGTTGAAATATACAAGATTTGTCACTCAAGAATACGACAGACATCCAACAGAAGAAGGAAATAAATATTTATGCGGAGATGCATTTATTTCTGCAGGAAAGTAAATGTATCTCCGTTGAAATATACAAGATTTGTCACTCAAGAATACGACAGACATCCAACAGAAGAAGGAAATAGATATTTATGCGGAGATGCATTTATTTCTGGAGGAAAGTAAATGTATCTCCGTTGAAATATACAAGATTTGTCACTCAAGGAATACGACAGACATCCAACAGAAGAAGGAAATATGATATTTATGCGGAGATGCATTTTATTTCTGGAGGAAAGTAAATGTATCTCCGTTGAAATATA